>KK118850.1:142548-197420 GCA_000611955.2 Stegodyphus mimosarum
AGGAATTCATAGAAAGCAATTAGTATATTGCTGAAGTGTCAACATCGTACGTGTGTGAACGAACATTTTCTTGTTTAAAGTGTTAAGAGTAAGGACAAAAATCGTGTCCTTTCTGTGAAAGATGAAATTCGTGTATTTAAATACGAAATCAGACTCCGAATTCAAAACTTATGTTGCAAAGTACAGGCATAAATTTTACATTAATATGTGTTATAAACTTATACTAAAGAAATTTATTATTTATCTATATTCATTATGTTTAGAATTATACCAATTACGTATAATTGCTTTTTTTTAATAAATAAACGAGGTTTACATAGGTTATCAAAAATTAGAAATATCAGATAAAAGAAAGAATTTCGTTCATTTTTCAAACCAATCAGAAATGGGCAAATCTTTTGCAAGGAAAAGTTGGCAAATTTAAAATACAGGAAATTTTCTCGTGGTTAGCGTGACTGCAGAACTGCATGATAATGGAAGAAATTGATTTCAGCAAAAAATTATCATAAAATCGAGAAAACCTGTCACCAAATCAAATTAGTCGAGCAAAATTTGTCACTGCTTTTATAGGTTTCGAGCTAGACCGTTGAAAACCAGCTTGAAATTCAAGGTATTTTTAAATCGGTGTTGAATCACAGTCGAGCCTTGCTATAACAAACTTCAAGGGGCTGACTATTTCGTTCGGCTAAATCCAATTTGAAAAATAAATCATCGCTCAAAATAGTGTAAAAATTGGCTGATGAACTACATCTTCGAAAAGAAGCTAATGGTAACTCTAATTAAAAAATAATATTAAAACTTAGTTGCAAAACTTTTTGTTGTTGTTTTTCAGTTTCACCGTATTTAATAATTTTACAGAAAACATTACTTAGCATATAAGTCATGCTTAGACTTATACCACCAATTACGCATTTGCAATTATGAATAAACAGAGTGTTGTCCGACCGCTCCATCAAAGAATTCGACTGGAATCAAAGAAACGATTCAAGCACTGTGAATGATTAGTTCTTTGGCTCAACAAGCGACACAGTAGGATCTTCTAAAATATGTTTATTGTGTGTCGTCGTTTTCTAGTGAGTGAATGCTACACCTGCCTGGCTAGCCTTTCGTTTCGAACCTAGAGAAAAGTAAGGATGAAGAGAAAAATATTAACCCAAAGGTGTCTTCTGTTATTCTAATTCTTGAATCCCTATAGCTTTAAACAAGATGGGTTAGAAATTTTACATCTGAAAGCTGCAGAAATTCTGGAAGAAAGCTAAAAAAATATTAAAATTTTCAGTTCAGCCGCTCAGACAGTACAGTGGTGGAACCTGACTGCGCTACCGAAGGGCCCGGAGAAGGCATGGTTGTAAACTTGTCTGTCTCTTCTTAGGAGGTTGACGGTGGCCGCCTATTGGATGCCTCCACAATAAAATAGCCACCACTTCTGGCCTTAGGAGTGGCCAATACCAATAGCCGCCCAGACGGTATAGTGGTTAAGGGAGCTTGACCGCGATACCGAAGGGCCCAGGTTCGAATCCTTGAGAAGGCATGGATGTAAAATTGTCTGTCCCTTCATGGAAGGCAACGGTGGCCGCCTATTAGGTGCCTCCACAATAAAATGGCCACCATATCTGGCCTTAGTAGTGCCCTCCATTAGAGAAAAAAAAAAAGTCCTGTATATCCACAAAGTTCGTTATATCCGATTTTCAGACATTTGGAAGTTCTCTTTAATCATATAAAATAACAAGTTTATAGAAAATTGGACGGAAGTTCATTCGCTATAACGAGGGTTGACTGTATGTCAAATTTTATTATTAATGGTCCAAAGGGGAAATTTGCCCTGAAGGACTATTAATTTCGTCTTGCCATTTTGAGTTGAAAACTCTAAACGGCATTTCACTTTTCAAATTGTTGCCACCAAATATTAAATCCCTGTATTATATTTAAAGAAATTAAATAATTAAGAATCTGCATGAATGTATGTATGTTTCTCGCATTGTGATAAAACAACGGGATCTAAAGCCATCAAAATTTGAATAACGTAATCTTCCTTAGAAAATGGGGATGTGGAAGGCCTAATTTGAATTTGAAATTTGTTTCATTATCGATTTCATATTTTGTAACACTTCAACGAATTTTTGATTAACAAACTCGACGATTTCGAAGCTCGCAATGGCAACACTGTACGGGGGAAAAAAAATTTTTTTTTTTCTCCAGCGCGCGAGACCGTATCGGAAATTCTAAATATATGCTCATGTTAAAATTATTTTTCGATATTGCTTTTGAACTAAAATTTATGGTTTGAGTACGTAGAATATGATATTTAATAAATAAAGGTAACACAGAAAACGTTAAAGAAAGCCTCTTTGGGCGTAATGTAAAATATGAAAGCTCTTAGATTTTATTTTTTTAAATCTCATTATTTATTTCTTGTTGACAGTATTACCTATCGTAGCTTTAGATATCGGAAAACCGTGGCTTTCACAGCGTTTTTTAATAACTAGATACGAATAAATTTCTTCCGAAAGATCACATCCATTGCCTTTTTAAAATCGCCACTTTGCATAAAAACAAAATTGCCAAGAAGCAGACGATATTTATACTTTAAAAAATATACCTGCAGTTAAAAAAAATTTCCAAGCAGACGATTTTTTTGGGGGGGGTAGATTTTTACTTGTTAATTTGAGCAGTTAATTCAGTTGCCGTTTGAATGTTATGTGGTAGTTATCAGTCGAGTGGTTTTTGCCATTTTTCTGCGTATATTTTAGATAACCAGTCGCTATAAATTTATCTGCGATGCTGAGAGAGTTGAGTGAATGTACATACATCTACATTTAGTGGAATCTTTAGTGGAAGTTCAAGGGAAACGTGCCGTCATTGAATGGTGTATGAAAGTTGGTTTGTTTGCTACTTTTTTTGTTTGTCCGAAATATGGTGATTAATATGAGTTTGTGAGAGGGAAAGGGAAGTATGGATGGGTTCGAATGGCGATGTAGAAAGCAAGGAAAATAAAATGCGCATGATGTTTTTGGGAGTATAAGGAAAGGTTCATGGTTTAGTCATAGCCATTTGAGTACATGTGATATTTTGAGAACTACACGAGGTTTTAGTTTTTGAAAATGGGAAATGAATCCGTGTTTCAAGAAGTGAAAGTGCATGAGCATGCTATTGATTGGTTTATGTTTTTTAGAAAAGTGTGTGGCGATTGTGATAAATGATAGTGTTCCAGCTGGGTAGTAAAGGAGTGAAAATTGAAGTGGATAAGAGTAAGTTCTGAGAAATAAAGTATGGAAGATGAAAGCCTGTGGACGGTCATTGGGTAATTGGTGGTATACAAAGAGGAACGAACAGATGTTTTTGTTAGGTTGAGAATAGATAAAAAGGTGAGTTTGGAGAGAGTGATAGTTGAATGGGTGTTTCCGGGGTCAACTGTGGTTTCAGACTGCTGGAAGGCATATGGTGGACTAAAAAATTTACGTTATGACCATCTGACTCAACCAGTCTATTTCAGGGATCCCGAGACGATTGCGCACACCAATTCCATAGAGAGTTCTTGATCTGGAATCAAAAGTCATTTGCTTCGCAGTATAAACCACGTAGATGGCGAATTTGATTCATATTTAGCGGAATATATGTGGCGAAAATGGCATAATCACTCATTGAGTGATGAACGTTATAGTGACTTTTTAACGGCAATTATATTTATCCAAAACGGGGTAAATTTTCTTAAAGACGGGTTCAGGGAGGTTTTCCCCAACATATACCCTCGAAAAGATTTTCCATTTTCCTAAAACGGGTAAGTGAAAACATTTTTTAAGTTTCTTTTTAAAGTTGCTTATTTTAATATTTTATCTTTTCGGCTCAATTCCAGAAGACGGGCAAAACCAATATAGTGCGCAATTCTCTGATGATTTTTTTAAGTGAAAATAGATCGATGTGTACATGGGCAAAGCCAGGGCAGTGCGCAATGCCGAGTTTGTGCAATTATTTTTTTTTTAAGTGAAAAATATTTCGGTGTGTACATGGACACCAAGTTTGTGCAAGTCTGTTTTTCGAACGAATACAGATCGTTGTGTACATGCGCAAAACGAGGTTGTGTGCGATGCCGAGCAGTAATGTAACTTATTTTATGGGCAATGTTTATTATATCGTTTGTGTATTTTAAATTTATAATGTTTTAATTGGAAATTATAATTTAGATTTTTTTTAATGCTTTTCGACTTACGATAAATATAGATAGTCTAACGATCTACTCAACAGTAGCAAAACTAAACTTTGACTCTCCAAGCAACTTTTACCTCATTATTTTAATACGTAGTGTTTGCTATCGTAATTGCACTTGATAATATGTGTGTGTATGTGTTCCAGATTTGTAGTATTTTCTTTCATTGTGAGAAATTAAGTTTTTTTTATTATTTATTTATTAATGAGTAGAATTCTAGTATGCCTACAGAGAATATGACGTGATTTAGGAATTTAAGAAACAGTGATATGAAAGCTGTGTATGATGTTGATATGCAATAAAAAATTCTTTTTTTTACTAACGTAAAGCTTAAAATTTGCGGAAAATAATGAAGATCGTCTACTTATTGGAATGTAAGGAATTGCGTCGTTATGTAGCAACAAAGTAATTTGTAAAAACGATAAAATTAAAATGTTCCATAATGTGAATTTAAATTTAAAAAAACTTATTTGTATAAATCCTAAAGCTTAAAAATCTTTGAAAATACTGAAGCTGTATGAAATACAAGTATGACAGACTGCAACGTTGTTTATAGTTTTAATAATTAGTAGAATTCACTTACTGTATCATAGTAATTTGAAATATAAACAATTTATTATACTTATTTCTATATCAATAGAGAATACATTGTGACGTCACAAGCTTATATCACATGTCACAGCGTATTCAGAGCTTTTACTGGCACATTTTCACCTTATTTTTAGAATATAAATATTCTTAAATTGAAAATTAAAGATTAATAAACAGTTAACTATATATTTGAATTTTGCAACCCACCAATATTATTAATTACAACTTACTTTTTGCAAGCTGAATTAAATGCCAAAATTTAAAATAAAATTAATCGGCAAGTTGAATTAAATGTAAAAATTTAAATGACGAAATTAATATTACTTTTTTCTCCACAAAACGAATTTTCGATTACTCGAAATTACTTTTCCTACTCAGTTCAGTTTTAATCAAAGTTCCTTAACTAACGTCGCCATTTCTAAATAAATGGCATCAAATGTATTTCTCGGAGCATGCTGTCCTTGTGAAAAGTTTCAACAGTTACAGTTACGAATACAGAGGAAATGGGCAAAGAGCTTTCACAATGAGGCTAAACTATTTGATCAGCCATTGAAGAAAGGAAGACAAATATGGTCCTTCAGGGATATAGAATGTGAATGAATAATTCGCCGTGTACGTTTTATGTTGCAATTGTATGATTATCAAGAAGTACAATGAGGCTGAATATTAGTACTTGACCTTTATTATAAATCGAAATATAACAAGACATTATCAGCATTTCAATGGTAAAATTTAGATGTTTGGTGCTTTTCAAAAATGCGGGAAACTGACTGCGAAATTATTAAAGTGTAAAATCCTCAACCTGTTTATTTCTTTGACTTCAGGATTTGTTTGAATTGCTGCAAAGGTTCATCGTTGATTTCCTTGTAGCCTGGAATTTCGGATTTCACCTTCTGGTACCATGCGTTGACTTTTGGGAATTCATCGAAACTGTAGTCGGCAAGCTGCGAATAAAAACACAGTATGAAAAAAATATGGCCACTTTAAAAAATAAACAACATTTGCCTTTTTAAAAAATTCTTTTACTGAAAAAAGACAGATAGTTCTCTCTTAAAATCAAACATTAAGACTTGTAAACAGGATTAGTGTTTAGGCATAAAAAGTAACAATACCATCTAAATGGAAATGCAGTTAAATTAGCGGTTTCCTACGAACACGCTATGATTCTTAAGTAACTAAGTTCAAATCTTCTTACCTATGGTACACAAAAAAAAAATATTCGACTTATTAAAAGAATTTATGTTCATGATTTCTGAGGTATCCAGCAAATAAAGATTTTCCTAAAAAGCAGAACCTTTCAAATATTTCTTTATATTTTCAATACTCGAAATTATCTGCGTTTCCTCCCCTGTTACCAATAACTCCTAACGTCATATTATGGACTGTCCCATCTAAAAAACTAACATCGATAACAAATGAAAAAACTACAGTTATTCACTATTTCAAGTAAAAAAGTGCGTAAAGAAATTTATCTAAGGGAACACGGATTATTTCATTTATGATATTTATAAGGCAAAAGGAATGAACAAGCGGAAACACGCTATATATAAGATTTCTATACCACTGTGGTTTTCCATATTTCTATTCTACGACTCAAATTGTCTAAATATTAAATTGTGTAAAATGTGGTGGGAAATTCCAAAATTTATAAAAGTTATTTAAAAATACAAATTTTAAAAATAAATCAAAAATGGGCGAATTTTATTTGGAACGAACCTAAATTTTGAAATATGAAAGGAAGAATCAAATAAGTTTAATAAAAAAGAGATAATAAATATATATCAAAACTGTTAACATTGAGGAGTTAAAATTTTGAGAGCTAATTTTTCAAAAACTACTCTTGCGATTTTATCAAAACTTGGCAGTTTGGCATAATTTGAGTGGTAGAATCGAAACATGAAAAAACATTGGCATGCCACTTCAGAAAAGTTCGATTTTGTGTCAAAGTGCCTGTATTAGAACAATGCTATATGTAAATCTAATATACAGGGTGTTTATAAAGTCCCGGACCCATTTTGATGTTTAATTCATAAAATAATGAAGATATAAACAAACTTATGGCATTTATTGATGGAATAACATATTTTCCTTTTCAGGTTTGAATATCTTTACTTTTGTAAATATCGTCTGCGCGTGTGGTTAATTTCAGATAATTTCATTTTCCAGTCTAAATATCTGTATTTTTCTAAATATAGTCTGCTTATTAATTGCATTTTCTCTTGTTTTTGGCAACTATTAATCGCCATAATGTGCGCATATGGGGATCTGAAAACTCCCATGAATACCGTGAGGCACAAAGGGATTTCCCAAAGGTTAATGTGTGGTGCGGACTAATGCACGATCGAGTCATTGGGCCTGTCTTTTTTACAGAAAAGACTGTCTCATCAGTCGTTTACTTAGACATGTTGGAAAACTTCGTATTTCCACAACTAGAAGAGCTTCAGCCACATGTCTTTTTGCAACAAGATGGTACACCACCTCATTGGTAAACCATCGTTCGTAGTTCTTTGAATAACCATTTTACAGGAAGATGGATTGGGCCAGGAGGTCCAATTCCTTGGCCACCCAGATCACCTGATATAATGCCGCTGGACTTTTTCCTTTGGGGATTTGTAAAGGACATCGTTTACAAGAGGAGAGTGTCAAGCATTGATGACCTAAAAGCCAGAATGACAACAGCAATAGCCTCTGTGGATGCCGACATGCTTGCCGGTACCTGGCGTGAAATTGAATATAGACTTGACATTCTCCGTGCGACGAAGGAGGCCCACGTGGAAGTTCATCGACAAGGGTCATGAAACTTTGAGTCTATCTAACCATTTATGTTATTAATTTTAATCTATCTTTCTTATTTTATGAGTTATTAAACATCAAAATGGGTCCGGGACTTTATAAACACCCTGTATATCTTAAGTCACGCTTTCGAGACATGAAAAACGCAAGCTGAGTTTAATCCAATGGGCCCAGTAGAACGGAAAATCTAGAACTGCACCCCCCTTTTTTTCCGCAGTGTATTTTGAGGATAAGAAATGTAAACGAGGAAACAGTTTCTCGTGTGAACTTTATTTCATATTTATTATCAGACACAGAGCTTTATACACCTTCTACAGATATTCATACACCTTCTACAGATGTTCATACACCTTCTACAGATGTTCTTCTACATTAACGTAAGGGCATAGCAAGACTGCAAAATATTTAACAAGACAGTGTATTACAGTTACCGGCTGATGGTTTGAACGTAACTTTTACTAATTAAATATCTTTAACGAACGTTGCTTTGCATTCTTTTTAGAACTACTGCAGCGGCAGTAAAAAGATTAAAATCTCTTTTCATTTTTGGCGTTAAAACAAACTAAAAAAGCCAAAAAGCATTTAAAAAATTGAAGTGAAATTTCTTTTACTGAAAGCTCATATTACCTCAGCAGCAAATGACAGACTTGCAATGATTGAGAGATCGGCAAGCGTGATGTTATTTCCAGCTACGTAATCCTTTTTGGACAAAAATTGATCCAAAAATCCTAGAGCCTTCTTAAAAACCTCGTTCTTTTCGGGATCGGCAGGCTTACCTTGGAAAAGGTGAGGATACTACAGAGAAAAGAAAGTTCAGAATAATTATTTTTAAGTGCAAACTTATGACAAAACTGTTTAGAGGAAGTAAGAGCTAATGAAATCATACACAAAATAATAATAATAATAATAATGACCGTACGTTCGGTTTAATTTTTTCAGGACAGGCAGAACTAGATAGTAATGCTATAAATTAGGAAACAAATTGGTAATGCTAAGCACAGCTTTATCGATTGAATTATTTATTCCGAAAATTTAGCCTTCTTAATTATTAACAAAAATATTTACAGTGTGGTTTGGTTGGTTTAGTTGATTATGGCAAGGCATACTAGGGCTATCTGCCTAAGGGGAAGAATGCCTTTGTGAAGGACTTCCTAAGGAACACTGGCTCGTATACAGTTTACACATGGGAAAAACCAAGAAAACGGCCATGGAGCCAGCCCGTTCGCCTAAAATCGAACCCAGGTCGGAACTACCAGCGTTCAGCGATTTAACCGTTCGGTCGCTGGTGGGCCTATTTACAGTGCGATAAGCAATAGAACAGAAAAGCAACGGATTCAGAACCTGCAGGTCAGTTACCTCCTTATTAGATTTTATAGGATGTTTAAAAAAAGATAGGATAAACTTTTCAAAAATTTCTAAAACCTCTTGCTACCTTCATGTGAAATTTTAAGACAATCAGAGCCTAAAGTTTCTAGTTATATCGAACTTATAAACACAGATCTACTTTTATAAATTTATTTCTAGTTGTATTAAATTTGCAAGACAAAAGTTAAAACTGTATTAACCCATTAGTACATAACCTTGTCAAGTTAATTTTTAATCCATTTATGTCCGGTTATGAATGAATAGTTACTGTTTAAAATTTTAAGAAATTAAAACAGGATATATTTGAGCAAATTTACAAAGTACAATTACGGCATACATTTAACAACATTAACAAAGTAAAACTTCGTAAAATTTTTAGGAACAGCTCTTCCGTATTACTAATTTAAAGAAACGTCTTTCAGTAACTCAGTCAAACGAATAGAGAAAAATTTGGAGATTTCCTTAAATAAGTAGGCCAGAGAAAGACAAACTTTATATGCATTTTCTGAATCCTTCTACACAGTCCAGTCACATTAATGTGACCATCTGTCAAAAGCCAGAATAACCACCTTTCGCAGAGCGGACTGCTGGGAGACGTGCAGGAAGAGAGTCACATAGGTCCCTGAAGGTGTTCTCTGGGATGTTGAGCCATGCCGACTCTAATGCCGTGGCCAGCTGCGCTAGATTACGCGGTTGAGGATCCATGGCGCGAACAACTCGATCGAGATGGTCCCACAGATGCTCGATTGGGTTTAAGTCAGGTGAGTTTGCTGGCCAGGGGAGGACGGTAAACTCATCCTGGTGCTCTTCGAACCACGCACGTACACTGGCAGCTGTATGGCACCTCGCATTGTCCTGCTGGAAGATGCCATCATCCTGAGGAAAAACAATGCGCATGTAGGGGTGAACATGGTCCGCAAGGACAGATGCGTACTTGTATTGATCCATTGTGCCTTCCACAATGATCAGTGAACCTAGAGAATGCCAGGAAAACATTCCCCAGACCATAATGCTCCCGCCTCCAGCTTGGACCGTTCCGGCAATGGTTGCAGGGTGGTTCCTTTCAGAGGTTTCACGCCTTATACGCCAACGTCCATCTGTCCGATGGAGCATAAAACGCGATTCATCCGAAAACGCAACCTGTCGCCACTCAGTGGACGTCCAGCTGCTGTACTGGCGTGCAAATTCTAGCCTTCGCCGTCGATGAACAGCAGTCAGCATAGGTGCACGAACCAGGCGTCTGCTTCGGAGGCCCAGACGCAGCAATGTTCGCTGAATAGTACTTTGGGAGACACTTTTGGTAGCCCCTTGGTTCATTTTGGTGGTCAGTTGCTCAACGGTAGCCCGTCTATCTGCCCGAACGCATCTCCGCAACCGTCGTTCGCCTCTGTCATCTATGGCCCGTGGTGCACCACATTTGCCACGTCGCTGATTTTGGACAGTCCCATTTTGCCATGCACGGTACACTTTTACCACGGCGGCACGCGAACAGTTCACAAACTCAGCCGTTTCGGAAATGCTTCCACCCTTGGCCCGAAAGCCAATGATCATGCCCTTTTGGAAGTCGGATAAATCGCTTCGTTTCTGCATTACGCCAACGATTGAAATGTTTTCCGAAGCCCTCACACACCCTTTATATACGCTCAACTGCACTGTGCTGCCACCTGCCTTCTGTGATTGGTTATTTAACTCTGACATAGAAAGTACGTGGTGGTCACATTAATGTGACTGGACTGTGTAGAATGTCATCAAGTTGGTGAGAAATTTTCAAACATCATCACCTTGATAATTTTTGTCGCCAAGGTTCTACACAGCTATTTTTACAATTTCTCCGTCAAATGACCAATAACTATAAGCTCTACAAAATTACACTTTAAACTGGCGTATAAACACAATATGCTACAACTACAAGATTACATTAAATGCATAATAAATAAAATCAACGAAGAAAATATACTAGATGAATAAATAGAAACATAAAAATAAACTGAGACTAACTAGACTGCAAAAAATAAACACATCCTTCACAAAAATAAAAACTTGCAATATTTTGTTTAAAAGATTTTTCCTCACTTACTAAATATTCTGCTTCAGCTTTGTAGAGAGTTCCAATATCGAAATACAAGAGTCGGTCCACTACAGCTCTCTCCTGTGGATCCTTTGGATAAAGATTGCTGTCTGGAGCGTATTTATTCACCAAATATGTCTGAATTGCACGGCTGAAAAAAAAATTTTCTTCCAAATTGTTGTAAATATATTTCCACAGTACATAAAATTCAAATACAGTGAAATCTCGATTCACGAATTTAATTCGTTCCTGAAGACCACTAATCATCAGAAATATTCGTAGACCGAAACTAGGGTTTTACTCTCTCCTTACCGAGTGCCTTCGTGGTGTAATTACAAAGCACGTTCAGCTAGCAGTCGGAAGATCCTGAGTTAAGAGTCCCAGCGAGGGCACTGCACATTTTTCACGCCTCCCACGTCCGAAATAGAATTTTAAAGATTCCACCTTAAGGCTTAACTAAAAGGTGATCAACAATAACTCGGCGCCACCAGAATCTGGCGACTCACCCTCCTTCCCAGTCACTATTAGTGAAATGCAAGGCTCCGTTTAGACGTTGGTATAAATGTTGTAAAGGCATAATCATAAGGCATAAAATGCAGTAGTTCCATTCACACCTGCAAGACAGCCGTTAGAGAAGCTAAATTTGCACATGCGTTATGTGTCTACACCTTTCACACTCAATAGGTTTCGCGCGTTCGCTCCAATTGGTCGACTCTTATACCTAGTCGGCATAAAGTTGGAAACTTCAAACTTTATGCCAAAAGTTCTAGTTTTTGTGACGTAGCAAGGTCTGGTTACCTAGCAACGAAGCTCGGTTTAAACCAGTTATGACATTTATACCACCGTTTGAATGGAACTTAAGGTTTTTCTCCTTTCTTATCAACTGCCTTCGTGATGTACACTGTGAGGGGGGGAGACAGTTCTACATCTCCTGTTCTACTGGGCCGATTGACGAAATTCAGCTTGCGTTTTTCATGTCTTGAAAGCGCGACTTCGGATATGTATTTGACTTATATAAAAACGTTGTTCTAATATAGATATTCTGACGCAAAATTAAACGTTTTCTGAAATGACATGACAATTTTTTTCCATTTTTCGATTTTATGACTCAAATGATGCCAAACTGCGATGTTTTGTAAAAATCACGAGTAGTTTTTAAAAAATTAGCTCTCAAAATTTTAGCTCCTCAATGTTAATTGAATTTGGTTATATATTTATTAATATCTTTTTATTAATCTTATTTGATTCCTCCTTTCATATTTAGAAATTCAGATTTCCAAATAAAATCGGTCAATT
The DNA here is from genome assembly GCA_000611955.2 of Stegodyphus mimosarum. NCBI lineage: Eukaryota > Metazoa > Arthropoda > Arachnida > Araneae > Eresidae > Stegodyphus > Stegodyphus mimosarum. Next base: position 154,866 of record KK118850.1, read on the forward strand.
CTTTTGTTTTTAAAATTGGTATTCTTAAATAATTTTTATAAATTTCTCGAAAAAAATTTGAATTATAACCTATAAAATTTTCGCTACCATCTTAAAGTAGATGTATTTCTAAGCATATCAGCAAAAAATTATGAGTTTTTTTTTTCAAACTTCCTGAAGATATATCTGAATTTATATATTGGCGCGTTTTGAAATTCGGTAAATTTGTTAAAAGCGATAAAATATCAAATGTGGTTTAGGCATTTTGTTAAAATTATTTGAATGTAGGAATGATGAGACTTTTTTCCTCGTGCATAATGTAGAAAGGGATATGAAAATACGTTGCAATGTACGTATTTTTAACAAGTTCGCCAAGTGAATTATTCTTGGCGCAACTGAAAAAAATTGCGCCATGATGAATTTTTGAATTTCTCCGTAAATTTCGCACCAAATTTTATAAAATTTAATATGTAGGCATAATTCGAGTCGTAGAATCGAAATATGGAAAAAATGTCATATTTCAGAAAAGTCCGATTTTGTGCCAAAATACCTATGTTAGATCAATGCTATATATAAATCTAATATATATCCTAAGTCGCGCTTTCGAGACATGAAAAACGCAATTTGAATTTCGTCAATCGGTCCTGTAGAACGGGAGATATAGAACTGCCCCCCCCTCTTTTTTTTGCGCAGTGTACTTGGAAAGCACGTTCGGCTAGCAGTCGGGAAGTCCGGAGTTAAACTCAAAAAGTTAATCTTTGCCTCGACCATAGTATGACAGCTTATTTAAAATTTACTACTAGTAGTAGTCGTTTGTGCACAAGCTTATAAAACCAATGGAAGTCATTAAATCTAAACTAAAGTGGATTATAAACACATTATTAAACAGATAAAACGGATGAAATTTAATTTTTTACCGTACCCGTAAGAAGCAGAATAGACGGCATAAGCGGAAAATGATAAGGAAAAGAAGCTATTGTTTGGATGAACAGCCCTCTTCCATGAAAACATCAAATAACTGTTTATCTTTGTGCTTCTTTTATCTTTGTCTCTAAGCGCCACTTGACTTTGCTTGACACTCTAAGCGCGTGTGCTTCACTCAAAATTTGTCGAATAAGAACTGTTATTCCAACATTTTAAAATGTTTCCAAGGTGAGGCAAGACGTTATAAATGAAAATGCTTATGCTATAGCTTGCTAATGTTTTATCAGGGTGATGCGATTATTTGAATTTGCGCAAATTTCGCAGATTAAAGAACTAGGCTTATGTTTATGGTTCTCTTCCTCTGAAAACACTTTCCCAGTTTTTGTTGAAATAATTTGTAAGATTCCGTAGCAAATCTTCCAAATTTATAGTTTTGTCTAAAGACTCCGTTTCATAGGTAACAAAACGATCCTCAGAGTCTTCAGAATCTGTCAAACACAAATTTGACTAACTTTTTCCAAGCCGAATTTAAGGTCCTGTGAGGTAGGAGTTACCAGGCCTTGTTTATAACAGTTAAGAAATAGAAAACATTGAAATAAAGTTTCTAATTATTTGTTGCCGACTTGAATGTTCGTAACTCGAGACGACGTTTGTCAGATTAGGAGGTTTCGTTCGTGATGAGAGGAGTTCGTGATCTAAGTTTCCACTGTGTAGTGGCTGGATGTAGCTGGATATATCCCCTTTTACATACTGTAATTAAAGTTTCCGATAATTCAAGGTCAAAACTATTTAAATTGCATATCGTTCGACTTAAGATTTTTTATATTTCGGTACATATTATATATGTAATGAAAGCAAATTTAAAAGCACTGATGCAGGAACATTGAGATCCAGAAAATGCAGATGGCGAAGTACGTAGATGGCATATTGGAGAGGAAGTATTTTGATTGCATAGAATGTTAAATCCTTAATACTAAGAAATTTGGCAGTGGAGGCGAATTACATTCCATTTTTATTTAAATTGACATTTGTGGCCACAATTCACTCGGCACTCTAATCATGCCCATTTCCAGACCATTTACATTTTTGATACTGTTGCGATAGGAAGAGAGCACAGCGAAATTACGTTTAAGCGGCGACAGAAGTACAAGCGAAGTACGCAATTACCCAATATGGAAGCTCACCAAGAGGACGGTTTTGGTTAGAAAAGTTTCAGTTCTCAAAATTCTGAGTTTACGTTCCGAATTAGTTAAGTCATCAGCACTACGTAAGCCATGTGACATAGGTCAATCTAGAAACTGCGCAGTCCAGAAAAGTTATTGTTTTTAGAATACAGAGAGGAAATATCCAAATTAAAAATCATGAATTAAGAGACCATTAGTAAATTAAATTATAAAGCTGATTTACATATTTTTTTATCTTACACATATATATAGTTCAAAAGGAATAATTCGAATTATCCTATCCGAGGAAAAAGGTGTAAGATAAAGATTAAAGATGTTCATAGTAAAAGTGAAAAATGTTTTGAGTCAAGCTTTTGTATGAGAAGTTAAAACTGGTTATAATAGTGGTGAAAGCATTAAAATTAACATAATAGAAGCAATGAAGAATGATAAAAACAACACGCTAATCAGTTCCTAACATATACAAGGTCTGTCCCGAAAGATAAGCACCCATTTTTTTTAAGACATTTATTGAACTGATTCGTGCATTTACTCAATATTCTTCGAAATACATCCCTCTTGCTTTAACACACTTGTTCCAAACGCGATTTTCATGCTTTATATGCGTCCTGGAAGTCCGTCACAGGGATGTTCTTTAGTAAACTCGTCGTTGTCGCCTTCACGTTCTCCAGGGTCCCTTTGAGGGATTTTTAATCTTCGGGAACAAAAAGAAGTCGGGCGGGGACAAATCAGGATAAGCAACAAGTCTCCGACGGCGTTTTCTCAAGTTTGAAACGCTGCGTATCGCTGCTCGAAAATATTTTCCTTCTTGATTTCGACCGAGCACTCACACAAGGGTTCACTGGAACAAGCACTCTCCGGGAGGCATGTTTCGTAAGTGCACATCTGCTCCGCCACTGAGGGTGTGGCTTCTAGATTGGACCAATGGGCTTCCAATAATATTTCTGCATTTCACTTGAATTTGCCGCGCTTTACGCAAGGTGGTTGAAAATGTTTTGTCAAGCAATTTCCTGTACAAAACAACTAAAGCATAATGGATTTCTTGTTAAAGTTTCAGTGCAAAGTTAGATCAAACATAAACGTAATTATACATGTAAATAGCATGTATCTTAACATTTTTTATTGCAGTCTATATGAAAATGATGTTCTATAATAACAGCCAATTAACAGTTTTATTCAAAGCGAATTTTCTTAATTTGCATTCCTACATATTTAGTGTGTTAAATTTCCCATTATTAACTATTCACTCTTAAATGTTATTGCATGCACAAGAAAAACTCTTCAAACAGAATAAATCCAATTTATTCACAATGAATATATTTAATTTATTCATTCATAACTTTTGGTGTTAGCAATAGGTATAATCAGATCATTCACAATATATGCTTTGAATGTGAAATTTCAAAATCAAAGGAATGCAAGCATTAAGATCAGAAAATACTAGATTCATTGCAATAATTCCAGTTATTCTCAGCTCAATAAAAAAATTATGCACTTGAATTCTCTTAATCCTCACGTGTTAGTAAATGCGGTTCGAGGCTAATTGTACCTTGAAACGTTTTCTCGATACGAAGACCGAATATCAGTGTGTGCGATAAGTTTCGCAAAAGTGAAAAGTTGACGTTTAAATAAACTTATAAAATGAAAGCAATACGAGATTTTCTACAAAAATGCTAGCAGCATTTATACGCCATACATTTATAATTGCGAAATAAAGGCAAAATAAAACGTAAACGACAACAAGCGATCATATGCACAGTTTCAAAGATTCAGCATCACAAGAGCAATAGAAGCTTATTGGTCCATTTTTCAAACCCCTCCCTTAGTGGCGATACTGATGTGCACTTGTGAATTATGCCTCAGGGAGCTCGGAAACTACTGGCGTTGGTCGCGCTGTGTTCTCACAACTCCACTCACCCTTCTGTGCAAGCTGGCAACGCTGTGCGACGGATGGTCTTGGCAGAAGAAAATGGGGCGCATTACTTTCGGGACAGACCTTGTATATATAATTAGGAATTTTTAGGCCTTTACAAAACTGATGGCTAAAAATTTTTTCTAAAATTTAATTACTAAAGGACCCGAGTAGTTTTAGCCTACATCGATAATCTCATTTTTCGAAGAAAGTGTCTGCGTTCTTCAGAAAACAAATACCCTGGCCAATCAGGATTCTAATAGCATTTTCGCTAAGACTTGGAATAGTTATTACAATCTGGAAGGCCCCCTGAATTTCCATAAAGGGCGTGCTGCTGAGCACAAAATATTTCGAAAATTATATTATTAAATGAAAAATTAGAATGACATGTATTTGAAAGTTGAATATAGTATTCGCGTATTAATATGCTGGAAAACATCGCATGGTATTAAAAATAATTAAATGCATGTAATAAAAATGTTAAAATTCCTCAGATTTAAAGTCTGAAATGGAAATTTTTCAGGTAAGGTTTGTAGACAGTTTACATCATAAATGAATTTTACTTCATTTATGCAAATATAATATTATTTCCAAGGGTATTCTGTAAATAAATTACATTAGTTATTGACAAAATTTGATACTAATTGTTGACAAAATTTGAGCAGCAGTACACTTAATGCTGATAGTAGGAAAACTAGGTACTCAATCTTATAAATTTCACCGATCACGTTACGAATACCGTTTGTATTTATATTGTATAAGTAGGAATTTATTATTATGTACAGTATGAGTATGCCTCATGTTTTAACCTTTATATGCACATTCTCTTAATGTTTTATTACCTTTAAGTAATTTTTACTCTTTAGAGGACGACCAAAAACTAGTTATCGATAGAATTAGGCCTTTTAAAATCCCGCCTGTTTCATTTTCAGTCTGTTCAGTTTTTAAATTAAAAAAAAAAGGGTCCACATAATAATTTAGGTTTATTATATTACAGTGGTCTCAAAGTTAAATTGCACGCGGACCAAATTCACGATCTGAAAGTAGCAAACGTATCACAATTAAAAAAAGAATAAAATTTGTTAACTAAATTTAAAAACTGTTACTACATAATTTTTCAAAACAAATTCAAATTTGCATATTTATTTTCTGCCTGAAATCTTAAGTTGTATCTGCAAGAAATATGTGTTGGTCACAATTTGTAATTCGAACTCACTGATGGCAAATATTACGATTTTCAGATTCATATTTATTCAAATAATTGTAAAATACTGAAATTACTAAATAACTCAAACTAAAAAGAAATATACAAAAGCTTCTTAAGAAACTCGAGAATAAACAATGAAATCTATTATTTTATTTATTAGATTTTTCTTTGACGTATACAGGGAAAATAATATATGTATGTAAATAATTATAAACTTTGTTTCTTGCCATACCTTTCATTTACAACCGCTCATGGCGTTTCGATTTTCATAAAATTTAATTTTGAAGGAAAATTATATAAAGCATCTTCATCACCAATTGTAAAATAATCATTGGCAGTTTGGTTATTTTCGTAGATTTAATAATTTTTAACTAAAAAAATTGTCCAAGTGTAAATGTATTCCGAAACAAAGCTATTATTTTTATAGCAAAAATTCGTAACTGAGGAGATTTATCTTTCGACGAGTACTAATAAAAAAAATCTGGATCTTCAACTCTTGTATACGATTTATATCACAGTGTGAATAATTTAACTATTTCTATATTTTCCGCAGACTTACGTTCGTTTTGGTACTTAAAGTAAAATTGGACTCAAACCATTAATATCCGTTTTCTTCAAATTCTTGTCATAAAAATGTTAATTTAGAGGAAATGTATTCGCAGGCCGCATAATTACTTCGAGGGGCCATATGCGAACCGTGAGTTTGAGACCGTTGCAATATCGTACAGAACTTTGGAAGAAACCAAGAAATAAAAAAAAAAAGCCACCTTTAAACTCAAACGTAAAACTTCGAAGCAGAATATTCGCCTCTGCGTGATAATTAATGCCTAAAACGTAATTAATTGCACCAAATTCAGGAATAAACAGAGAATACTCATTTCCTCAATCTGAATGCGATAAGTTATCGCACGCATTGAGAGGGAAAATTTGAATGTGGTTTCATGTTGCGGGAGAAAAAAGAGGGAAAAGATGTTTCCCTTTGTTCTTGTAAAATACACTATTTCGTTAATGATGTTGATATTCAGACAGCAAGCAGAAGGGAACATTGGAGAAGACACGACAAAAGCGCAGTTCATTTTGCTTTAAATTTGTTTCTTATAAAAATCGATGCTTCAATGCAAAGATACAATTTAAAGTATTTAATAAGGAGTTTATTATTAGACAGAGTTAAAAAAATTATTCTTTTTTTGCTATTTTAAGTTTATAAATAATAAATTTATATCGCATGCCCTAAGACGACGCCCCTGGTTATAATTCCAGGTTATAATTTCATCATTATTCTGGTCTAATAACTTTTTTTCTGGTTCACCGAAGACAGATTTTTTTAATATATATTTCAAATGTTTAATAAATCTATCCACTTTAAAACGATTACCTTCCCTGTTCCGAAAATTCTGAGTCCTTAAATATATTAATTTTTAATTTTTCCGTTTCTTAGTATAAACTAGGTTAGTATTTTATTGATTACGGTCAGACAATGTTTTAAAATCGTACTCGGTTAGCATAAACTTTCTAGCTTATTTCGGAACTAATGGCGCCATCTATTATTTGGATTAAGAAGCAAAAGATAAGTTTGTACTCATTTGAACAAAGTATTAAAATTTGACATTTCTGTATTTCTCTAATATGAGCCCAACCAACTCAAAATTATTTTGTAAAAATTACATGTTCCAAGTCCAGAAGAATATATTTACCTCTCCCACAGGTAGAAACCATTGTCATCAATAGTAGGAACGCAGTGCTGTGGGTTGATCTGAAAAGAAAGAAAAATTGTTCTTTAATTTCCATACAAACGTAATGAAATTTTCATAGGCAGATGCAAAGTAAAAACTTTCCGAAACAATCGTTTTTATGACCATTATTTCTTTTCATGTAACAGGAAAGAAAAAATAATCTTGAATACCTTCGTAAAATCAGTACAATTTCGTGTATTACGTTTATGAAGTTATGCTAATATAGTCGATGCTCGTTGTAATAACACCACGCTTCCTAAAGAAAAGGTACTTTCTAAGGCGTGGTCGCTATAAAAAAGTGGATTTAATGTACTGATAATGAAGTCGGAGTTTTTTCCGCGGTAGTTGTAGTGAAATGATCGCAGTCGTAATAACAAGCGTCAATGAATACAATACCAGTTATGAAAATTGATTAATTTGATTATTAACATAACACAAGAGAGTGAACAAAACACATCTTAATTTATTTAAAAAATCAGAATGTCGGATTTCTATGTACTCTATTATAGTAGGACTGTTGCATTAGATTTCTATATATGCAGTCATACTGTGAAAACGATCATGTTAAAAAGAGTTAAATAAGGGTTAATTACTCGTGCATTCAATAATGATCATAAAATTTTAGATATTAATTGTTGCATGACAAGTTCTCTTCTTGTGTCGGAAGAATGGGCTACATTGGTTTATCTGCGAATTTTCTCACATAATACAAATATTACAAGCAATGCTGGATTGACCATTAAAGCAAAACGAGCACGTGCATAGGGCATCAAGAAAAAGGGGCACCACAAAAAAAATCCTTAGGAACTCAAGAATGGGGACACAGAAATTTCTATTGCCAATTTTACCATGGAATATATACTGCTGCTTAAACCAAGGCCGACAGAGAAATAATGGGAAAAAACAGGCGTAAATTTATGTGGGAACACCAAAAGTAAAATGCTTAGGACCTCAAAGTCTTAATTCGGCCCTGATTAAAAGTCCTACAATGAATATTCATCTTGCAAGGCAACTTTTGCATGGGGAAAAAGATAAATTCCATTTAACTTCACGAAATAATTTAGATACTAGGTTATTTTTCTTATCTTGAAAACTTAGCAACTTGACGCTTCTCTTCATAACGGTGGCATTTCTTCAGAAGATGGGCTTTATTCTCAGCACATACGACCAAAAACAACCCTGTCTACATCAGCCTACAGAACCAACCAGGTTCAAGCTTTATGCTGGTTAGATTCAAGCTGCCAATTAAGGTCAATTAGCGCTGGTAAATTTCTGAATTTTATTGAAATACTGATAAGAAAATTACAATGAACGATATTATTTCCAAATAGTTGACTAACGGAAGACATTTTTGGCAAGTGTTACCAACAGAAAATCCTTCATCCAAAAAAATGTTTCGAAATTGTTTGAATAAGTAAGCTTTTAAAAAATATTAATCGGTAATTTAAATGACTATCGTCAGGGTAGGATTAAGACTTTTACAGTTCCTAAGCACTTAAGATTTTGGTGCCCTTACATACATTTATGCCATTTTTCTCTCCCATTCCTTCTCCCGCTCTCGAATTAGTTGCAATATGTAATCCATGTGAAACTGGCAATGGGAAGCTATTGTGATGGCCCCTTTGCAGAGTTCCCAAGTACACTTTTGTGGTGCCGCCTTTCCATGATGCTTTAAACACGTGCTTATTTTGTTTGGTTGTTGATCCAGCTGTAGACTATCAGAAAAGAATTCCTTGACCTCTTATACTCTGTAGCAGTTTTAAATAGCCAAGCCGCATACGTTCAACTTTTTTTTTCCCCCAAAACCTTTAAGCAAATATATATGGGCGCATCCTCAAATGTGCCCATAGTATTAAGCCACAAACTGCAAGGAAAAGAATCCAAAAAGTGATAAGGGTATTTAGGAATTAATCCCCACAGTGGTAAAGTATTTTAGAATTTAAGTTGGGGTTAATTGAAGATTTAATTACATTTAAGATTTAATCCAGGTATTGCTTAATGATTTAAGTCTTTCTCATGAGCTTTTTTTCAGAGCTGACATGTAGAAGACATACACTAAGACATGAATGTTTTGAAATACTAGATGAAATATATGGATTTAGATAATTATACGTTTCGTGCAGTCTTGTTTCTATCTGTCTACTTATGAAGGCATGTATTTTTGAGGTTATTTGTAACAGAATGCACAGAATGAACGGAAATCAATAAATAATATTTAAACGACTTCGGAATTTTGCAGCAGAGCGTTTCAGAACAATATCAAAAGAATACTTTAAATTTCGCTTGGTTTGTGCATGTGTTTTAACTGCATGTGTTTTGTAGATAATTTATTATCATTGTCACCGCAAAGCTCTTAATGTGTCTGTTATTACAACAGTTACATAATTCGATGACTGGTAATATACAACAATTTTCGTAGTTCCTTAATTGCAGTCATTTATCTTAATATAATCTTTCAAAATACTGAAAATATGACAACTTCTTGATGTGAAATGCAATCCCATCGCCTACCTCTGCTCCAAATCGCCTACTTTTGCTACGAAACCTAAATTTCTTTGTTTACAGAAAAGAAAAGAGCACATAATTATTTCGCGGCAAAATTTAATTAAAGCCAGGTTTAGATCGACAGCGTGCGTTTGAAAAAAGAAAGGCAGTAAACCGTATATTTACGTTAACGAGTGTTATGCCTTACGCAACGTTTAAATGAGTTTTCTCGACCAAAAAGTGGAACGGCTGACAAACCTCAATTATCTACGGATTTGAGAGATAATTGACAATCGCATTTCAGACAGTTCTATAAAATTTACCAATTTGGAAGGGGAATAAAAAATAATTTAATATTAGAAAACAAGTATAACATTTATTCGCATTAACCTCAATTGGCATTGGCCTTTTCCGCTTACGTTTAGCAAGATAATATTCAGAATATTAAGGATGTTTTATGGAAATTCATTGCAACCAAAATTCATTACGATAATAAATTTATGGCGTGAACAGTCTTATCCAGTTTTTTTCGTTAACTACTGCTCGCATATCCAGGTTTCAGCTTCCAAAATTTACCTTTTTCTTAAGAGAGTACAAAGTCTCTTGCGAAACTGAATGAAGCAAGTAGATTGTAATAATATTAACATAATTTCGTGATCAAAATTAGTTATAAATGCATAAGAACTTTAAATACAAAAATTAATATGTATTTATAAGAAACATTTAGTTATTGAGAAGATGAGTGATAAAGTGATTTTTTAAAAAATTAAATGACTTAAAAGTATATTCAAACATTTTAATTTACTGAAAATACCCTAAACGGCGGTCGACACCAGATTCCGTAATAGAAATTAACAGAATAAGAAGAGAATAAGGATATTGTTCGGACAACAGCCTTGACCCCAAAAAGGGAGAAAGCTTATTGTGGTATGGCAGGAAATAGTTGTCATTTCACGACGTACTTCCTCTAGGAAGACAGCCGTAATACTTTTCCCTTGCTAAGGGATTATCTGCAGTATTTATTATTGTAGTATAGTAATTAGTATTTATTACTGTAGTATTTACTTCCGTTGGCATGATGAAATGTCGCCCATACCCTTAAAGAAGCCAAGTTGGCGCAACCAAGGCTGTTCTCCGAACAATATCAGAGAATAAGAATTCAGAGAATAAGAAATTATAACTTGAGACGTAAGTTCTAGTCTTCTACTAAAGCATTGTTTAAATTTTAGAATTCTTAAAAAAGTTCAGTGTCTGACCATCAGGAAATCTTTCTCTAAAAAATTGCTGGCGAGTTTAAACTTAAGATTTCAGCTAGTAACTTCATTCTCCTCTGTATGTTCCCGTTGTTCAAGAAAAGTCATTCGTTAAGCTTTACGTCTACGATTATCATTCAAAAAATTAATGCAGTTCTGAAAAGTCTTGTATATCGTATTGATATCATTTAGCAATTTTTAATAAAATGTTAGTGGATTGCAAATCACAATAATGTTCAGCGTAGCAACACATGCTACACAGTAAGTTTTTTTAAGCACTTTACTATGCCCCCATTCTATTTTCCTATTATTTACCCACTCAGATAACACTTCATTGTTCGAGTCCCATTCCGACAATGGCAAGCTCGGAACCCATGTACTCTGCCTGTTCTTAATGAATATGACAGTAGGGCATAGTTGGCTAACAAGCTGATCCCTCAGTGGATCATCCCCTCCCGAGAGGCGACGTAGAGAACTCTGCGAAGCTTACTCGCTAGGATCTGTACATAGGCAGCAGAGCCATATCTAGCTTCTTCAGTGCCCGGGAACAACTGAAGATTTTGTGCCCTTTTCTGTGTGCCAAGAACGAAAAACATTTCAATCTCAAATTGCATGACATCAGTTTGGCGCCTTCATGGATGCTACGCCACTGCTAGGCAGTCTCGGTCACGAGGCTATACAGATAACGAACCTAGTGGCCCCGAAAAGATCGCTTATCGGTCGGCCCATGCGTCTGGCACGTCCTGGAGTTCAAGACTCTAGTAGCCCCGGGTGACGTCCCGGGTTCTGCTGGGGGTGGCGCCGGGAGGTTTTTGTCAAATGTCCTTGGACAACGGGCAGCCAGTGACTGGTAGGTAGCAAACTGACGATCGGTGTCGTATTAAGGTGAAGGCGCCAGTTTCTCCAAGGTGCAAGGGCAGCGGCTGAACCCCTGGGTCTGGTTCGGCGGGGGGGATTGGATCGTAGTGTCATTAAGTTGACGGAACCAGAGACGCCCCTACCTTATCTTACCTCAATGGATCAAATATTCCGCCGACGATGACGCAAAGCCTCTGTGGCTTCAATAAGCATTTGCAAAGGCGTATGTTCATTTAACATAACGTTGCTTCATACCGTGCAAGAAATCATCTCTTCAAGCTATATTTTATAATTCAGAGAAATATAACTTTTATATTAACCTCTGTTAGCGGAAAGATTTCAAAGTCCTTTCGAACATAAAACTGAGAATCGACTCGCGGCTAACAAACACCACGCTTCCAGTCATCACTAAATAAAACACTAACCTCCAACTGTAGATTCCAAATTTTATGATGTTCTTAGAAATTTTTTCGGACTTGAGGTTAAAAAAAAAATCACGGATTTCCTTGTGTGAAGGTCTCTCTTCAAATAACTTGCCCGCAATTTGGCTTCATGCAATACTCCCATGACATCAGCAAGCTTCAAAGATAACCGTCTTCGAAATGTTGTTACATAGGGCAACGAAACCAATACCTGGTGCAGTGCCTTTTAGCAGCCTGGTACAATCTCTGAGGCTACTAAATTTTCCAGAGGCGGCTGTAGAAGTCTGGATGCAAAAGTTTCAAAATTAATGATTCAATTTGTACATCTGGAATGACTCGATTGAAATTGGATGGATATTTTACATTTAGCTTTTCAGTTGGATTATTTCCCTAAAAATGAGTTCATTTCTCTTCGATATATTTCAGATGTTATTAACTGTTAGTTTTTCACACCGTGTAGATTTGAGATACGTTTTAATTAGTTTCATCCTTGAAGATGACTGCCTTTTGTTGTTGTCTGGAATAGTTAAATATCCAAAAACACTCGAAGATAAATTGGTACACCAATCAAGACCTTTTAAAAATATTCCACTCCTTGTTGGTGCCTTAATCTTTAAATCTGGTAGAATCAGCAGAAAAATTCGGTTGATGAATTATATTGCTTTAAAGAATTCAAAATTCATCAAAATTGTTAACCAAAATTCCGAATAATGATTTCATTTCAATGCTGTTATTATCTTCCTTCAGAACTTTTCACTATTTTCTTTGATCATTCAACAAATAACACTAACTTACAGCTTCCGTAATTCACATTTTATCTACTGAAGCGATATATTTTCGGAAACTGAGCAGAATGCCCCTTGGAGTGTGGCAATTGAGTCAGTTTCTCTTGAAATAAAAACAAAAGCCAGTCTCAAAGCTGAATATTTCTTAATCTCAAAACCAGCTTAAATCTAAAAAATTGCTCTTCTCCGTGCTTAGTTTCATTTGCTCAGTCAGCTAATCATCTTTCCCTCGTGTTTCCAAACTGATCACAGTACATCAGGATAATCTTCGATAAAGAGACATGATGTCGTTACAGAAAGCTAATAAACTTCCTCTTATGATTACAATTAAATAAGGGACTTCTCATTTTCTAAGATTTAGATGATGCAGGAAAAACACCTACAAATATTAATTTTGGATAACTTACCTCCAGAAATTCGGGTGTCATATTCTCCAATAGGTAAAGATCGACATTCTTCAACGTTATCGGTACTTTTAAAATCTTTGCGGTCATGCGGACGGCTCTGCAGGCAGGGCTTATGGGGAAATCGTAGAGAAGGATTGTGGATGACATGATGGACTTGAAGGTGAATCAATACAAAAAGATACTTTAAAAGAAGATGTCATATATACGAGGCACGTCCAGAAAGTAAGTTCCGTTTCAATTTATCTCCGCTGCAGCTCTGCGATCGCAGTTCCGCACATGCGCAGTAAACGCTCTGTATCAAGGAGAAGAAACGCGTACCATTTGGAAATAGCTGTCAGTCACGTACGCTTTGTTGTGCTTGTTTACAATGTCGGTGTTGATTGAAAATCCCGCCGCTTGTGAAATCAGATCTGTGATTCGTTTTCTGAATGCGAGGAAAGTGAAACCTAGTGTAATTTATCGGCAAATTTGCGATGTTTACGGACCAAAAGCGATGAGTGATTCGATGGTGAGAAGATGCGTCCGAAAGTTCAATGACGGACGTAGTGATGTGCACGATGAAGAACGAAGTGGGCGTTCATCTTTGGTTACAGAAGAACTGGTTCACGCGATTGATGACAAGATCCATGAAAACCGAAGGTTTACAATTAGTGCTCTCGCTATGGAATTTCCCCAAATTTCCCGATCACTAATGCATGAAATTGTTACCGAAAAACTGAAATTTCGTAAACTTTGCTCACGTTGGGTACCAAAGATTCTTACTGAGCAACACAAAACAAAACGGATGGATAGTGCACTTCAGTTTTTGACCCGTTAGGCTGAAAGCAGCGAAGAATTTCTAGGAGATGAAACTTGGGTTTCTTACGACACCCCTGAAAGTAAGCGGCAATCAATGGAATGGAGGCACACTTCATCCTCAGCAAAGGTTAAGCCGAAGCAAATCTTGACACCTCGAAAAATGATGTGCACAGTGTTCTGGGACTGGAAAGGCATCTTACTCATTGATTTCTTACCGCGTGGTCAAACAATCAGAGCAGATTCTTATTGCGAGACACATCGGAAATTGCGCCGCGCAATACAGAATAAGCGCCGAGGATTGCTGTCAAAAGGTGTTGTTTTTCTTCACGACAACGCACGACCACAATGTGCAAATGTGACGAAAAACCTCCTACAGGGATTTGGCTGGGACGTGTTTGACCATCCTCCATACAGCCCTGACCTCGCTCCTAGCGACTTTCATCTGTTCTTACATCTTAAGTCTGTCTTTGGCGGTCAACACTTTAACAATGACGACGAGCTGAAAGAAACCGTTTCCAACTGGTTGAAGACACAGGCGGCAAATTTCTATGAAGAAGGTATACAAAAACTTGTGCCACGCTATGACAAATGCCTGCAATATTTCGGCAGTTATGTGGAAAAGTAGTTTAAGAGTTGTTGAATTTTGTGCAATAAATAACTTTTCTGTAGCTGTACACAATTTACTTTTATTACCAAACGGAACTTACTTTCTGGACGTACATTGTATATCGCTCAGACTGCATGATATATTTGCGTGAGTGGGACATCCTGCCGTGCTGTTTCCCCAGTTCAAAGAAAAGATAATAAATGGTTGGATGTTTGTTATATGGTCTTTAAGTCATCGCTTTATCGAGTTTTGCTACGGCAACAAATGGTCATGACTGTAATTACAACTACATTATGATGATTTAAATCATCTGATATTAGCTGCATCGGAAAAAAAAGGAAATTAACGTTGAATTATTTAAGTCATCATATTAAGTACGATTGCAAAACAGAACGTTCAAGTGCACCCTTTTCGTTATTTGATTATTTAAAAATACTAACGAATCCTCGACGTCGAATTTAAGTCTGTTTCGGGGGGGGTATTAGAGATGAAATAATATAATCGGATCGTGACATTAAAGTCTGAAAATAACGGATTCCCAAGCATGGAGTTTCCAAGGAGATTTAAGAGAACGCTCATTTTCATGTTGTGAAATGTACGAAGATTTGTTAAGCAAAAGCAACTATTTTTGCTGAAAAATAAACGTTACTTAAGTAATGGTGTAATCATATCAGCAAAGGTTGCCAAATTTTCAGATTGCCAAATTACGTGTAAAATAATTCTTCAAGTAACCCATGCGCATAATACTTAATCAGTCTTTGCACGTAATGTCGCCATTTTTATTGACGTTCTTTTTGTCGTATTCGAAAGGTTTTATGGAAAAATGGCGATACTCTATCATAAACTCAGTTTTAAACTTACATTTATGGGATATGGATGACGTGGGGGAAGTTCGTGGAATAATTTCTGAAAGATAGTCTTTTTTTTGCAAAATTGCTTTCAATCTATTCAATACAATTTCTTTCAGGAGAGCGGAGGGGGAAAAAAGCGCTTGTAAGTACAGTTATTGATTAGTTTTCGAGGTAAATTATAATCTGCATAATAATATATGAATTACGTGTACATATAATTAAAAAAAGTATCACAAGTCATCATTCTTTCTTCGACGAGAAATCGCCGAACGTCGCCACGATAGTTGAGCTAATGTAAGTACCAAACAAAATTCGTACAACTTAGTTTTACTTTATATTTCTAAAACTTACCTATAGACAAAACTTCGCTAGCAGCTAAATTGCTTAAACCACGGAAATGTAATTCGTGGCGAGCAGTAAATGAGCTAGATAATTGAATTTTCGTGGTTTTTCCACGCGTAACGTAAATTAGAACTAACTCTTGAAAAAACTTGCTCGTATTACATAAACGGATTTTTCCGTTTAAACGAATGATTTCGAATACTTTCCCGTAATCAAATGGTACGTTAATTATGGCAAAGTATACTCTATAAAGTGTAAGCTACCTTTTTCGGTACAGTTCGCTAACATTTAGATGCAGAGATGAAACCACGAAAACGCCATATCAGGTATATTTGTTACCTCTGCACGTAAACACCAGTTGACGATTCGAATCGAAATTTTATATTTACGTAAGCAATGGAATGGATTAGGATGCAGGTATGATGCTTTTCGAATTTCAATCCTATTTCCGAAGGAAATTCGAAAATTGACCAAACAGAACTATTTCAGACGGAACTTAAATTGCGCCGGAGCCCACCGGAATCCGGCTCCGATTTGAGATAAATCACAATTTTAGCCGGCACTTCTTTTATGTAAGTGAATTACAATTTCTGCAGACAAATTTTATTTTAATAAAAAATATGCCTTAAAAATCGATTCTTACTTCTGAATACAGGCCTGTCTTTTCCTCGGACGCATACCTTGGACAGAAGTTGACTTTTAAGGAAAGAAAAGCCCCCACCCACATGTCAAAGGCTTATTCTCCAGGAAATGCAATGAATTTATCATAGCGGGTAAATTTTTCATTCCTGAAAGTACTACAGGTGATCACCTTGGTCGTGCACGTGCCCCGCTAGTGACTTCCGACTGCAGAGTTCTGTAGACGTTTCGAACCATGTAACCAAACGCGGAGGACTGCTACTTTAACAGAGAACTTAAGTTTATTCTCATCTATTACTGTTATCGGATAGGGATTTCTGCTTGACGATTAGAATCATATCGAGAGGGCATCGCGATCAGAAAGTCTTGGACTCTTCCCTCTTTACTTAAAAACTACATTTTTCGGTGAAAATTTCGTTCCATATCCTCATACTGCTTCTAGAATTTTCATTATTCTCCTTGGTGACGCTTTAATCGTTTTACCTTCTTTTCACTATGCTGCAAAAACAGTTTTTTAATTATGCTGAAAATCACTAGAAAGAGAGGAATGGAATTTGAATAATTTATGGATTTCAATAAATTTCATTTATTGTTTGGAAAAATTTTCCTTAACAGTTTTCGTTAGTAAAGGCTAAAAATTAAAAATCGTGGAGTTCAGTTTTCTACTGGAAGAATGGGAGATGCTATGCAAGACTGGCATTCTCCACGTAAAAACGGAAAATTCGGAAGCTGTGGATTTGTAAGAATTAAAAAGAATTTGAGCATATTTTGATTGATGTTGCTTCTGTCGAACTGCGAGTTTGTATGGATGCAGCAGCTTTTAAACATTCGGCGGCTGCGAAATTAAGCCATTCTTCTCTACACACGATAACTTCGAGTCAAATTTATAACGCTAGCTGTGTTCGCTTGCGCCCACTGCGGTGTAATTGGAATGCGAGCCCAGCTCGTTGACGACCATCACAAGGTTAACGCGCTTTAGAAAGATACTAACATTAGAATTACATTCATTAGGTTTGCGGTAGCTGAAATGTCATGTTTCTATTCGCCTATGCAAATCTGACATAGAGCGTAGGTTAATTCTATGATATGCTGGAATATCCAAAATAGCTCGTCCCGTCGAAAATTGTTCAAACTGGAAAAACGTTGCCAGAAATCAAGTAAATATATAGTCAAGAAACACAGCCTTATTGTCCTTTCCACTTTACTATCGTCAGCGATAAGGTATTTATAGAGCGAATCGAATAATCTAGAATGACAGCATATAAAAGATGAATTCGAAATAAGGAAAAGTATACAGCCACTCAGGAGAAGGTAAATAATGTTCGATAAAACTAAAGCAAATAATGTTCGATAAAGCTAAACATATAAAACTGAAAAAAGCCAAAAATTTATCGGCGGAAAAATATAAAGATAAAGATTTAATAGAAAAGCAGTTTTAATAAATTTTATGATAAAACTTTCCCGTCAAGAATAATAGCGTGATTCATAACAGAGACAGGTTTACGAGACCTTATTTCAGACGATTTCGACAAACTGTCAACCATGGTATCATTATCCCGTAATTACCGATATTGAATTAGGCTGAATATTCGAGAAACGCCTTATTTCGGCAGAGTTTAATAAGTGCACTTTCAGTGGCTAAAGTAAATAAGTAGATTGCACTTATGCTAACTAGAGCGTTCAATGAATAAGCGAAAGTTAGTTTTAAGTGTTACCCACTATTAAAAGGCAATTAAAGAGAACTATAAATGTCAGTTTTCCTGTCATGTGATTTTAATATTTTAGCTGTGATGCAGTTATGCAATAAAAACAAATCGCAAGAATAAACAACATAACTTAGAAACATTATACAAAAATTGAATTTTAGTTTGGTGTACGTATCAAATAACATTTGTTTCTTAAGCAAAATTATTTGTTTACGTTGAACGACTTGCTTCCAGATACTATTTGAAATGTAAATGGCATTATCATTTCCAAATTGAAACAAACCTAAAACTGAATTTCGCCTAATTTTAAGTCTATAGCAATACTGAAAATTTCTACGTCATACTCTAAGAATAGCAAAAACATAAAATGAATTTTCTTTATTAAAAATGAATAATGAAATGAATTTGCTTTTTTCCCCCTTTGAATTTTATTTCTTTCATAAAAAATTGCAGATATATTTCTTTAAAGCTGGTATAAAATTGAAACTGTTGTTTCGAATTATTTTCATTTGAACTACATTTTTTAAATACACAATTTATCATTAGAAGCGGTAAAATTAAACTTCATATTAAAGCTAAAAATTTCACGTTCGTTGTAATAAGTTTTCGCAAAAAAGTATATTATGTCCAATGTGGCTTTTTTAACGTTTTGCGTGTTAACTTTATTAAATATCTTCTTCACACTTAAACATAAAATTCAATTCAATAACAATATCACAAGCATATCTTTAGAATTCTCGATACACAGTCTCGTGCGCTGGAGATAAAGTTCCCCCTTCTCCTAGAGCGTTGCCATTGCTCACTTTGAAATCGTTGAGTTTGTTAATCAGAAATTCATTCCAGTTTTACAAAATATAAAACAGATAATGAAATAAATTCCAGATTTGGGGTTCCAGATGCCAATTATCGAGTGGAGGACTACGTTATTCAAAATTTATCTCTCTAGGCACCGGTTTTTTCACATTGCGAGAAACGTATACAATCATGCAGATTTTTCATTACTTATTTTTTTAAATATAACACAGGGCGATAATATTTGATGGCAACAGTTTGAAAAGTGGAAGTTTTATAGTGCACAATGCAAAATGCCCAAACTAAATCAATAGTCCTTCTGTGCACATGGCTCTTTTGGGCTAAAAACTAAAAATCCCTGAATAAAAAATTAAAAAATATAAAATATAGAAGTTTACAGATAATGAATGCATATTTATCACTAAAGTTTTGAAGAAAAAACATAATTGAGCATTTTGAAAGATCTTTTATTCTGGGATCTTTTGAAAAAGAAAAAATTTAGAACATTTAGAAGTTCAATGATTCACAAATTTTACCGTAATTATACAAAATGCACAGAAATGTGAAATTCTAAGCACTTATGGGTGGCTAGAATATTTAAATGAAAGATCGCTTGCTAGAACAGAAGTTAAAAGTTATATAAGAGAAAAAGGTTCATGTTAATATAAACAAGATTTAAAAAATTTCCACAGTGAAAGACGCAATTTTTTGCTATGCAAATTGAAAAATGCTATTTTGTTGATTTTTTCCTCAGTTTCGTCCGCATACCCAGGAAGTAGAATTTAATGCGAATAAATATTTGACATTATTTTCAATGAACTCGACTGAATTGCTGTAAAATTATAATTTTAATCATTTGAATTAATAAAAGCAATAATTTAATGCAACTGGAAAGAAAGTTATAATAATTTCACTTTCTTTTCTCTTCGCTATTTAACAAAACTCATTTGAATCTAGATCGTTTGGAGCCATCATTTTCCGAATGCGTTAGTAGCTTTCTTTTAGATGATGCCACAGTCACGTCATGAAAGAAGAAATTAATGAAATTACTTTTCTTCTTTTCTCTCGTTATATATCTATTCCCCTTGACAATTCTCGTTTCCTGCATCATATCTTTATGATAATTACTGTGACTGTTTGGAATAATCATTATTTCCTTTGTGTAATGAATCTACAGCCATTTGAAGTGAGTACAGAATTCGCATCTGTATTCTATACTAACATGAGATAACGATAATGTTTTCCGCATATTTATTATTCAATAGCGTAAACAAATCGGCTAGAAATTTTGCATGGAACATACATGCCATGAAGATCCCGATTTACAGTCACGTTCCGAAAAAAAATCGGGAAAAACTGAACCGTCCAACTATTCGAACTTCGACGAACTTTAAACATCAGCAACGAATTTTTAGTGACAAATCAGATGAGTATTTTGATGAAAGATTCGGCACCTGTCGCCTCTTCCTACAAATATTCACTTAATAGGAAATTTTTCACAATTGCCATCTTCGAAAAACCTAATAGTCTCTATAAACTATAACTAAAAAATTGCGTACCAGATGCGAGCAAACTCAAAGCTCAATGGTACAAGTCCAGCTTTTGAAGGTGTTTGGTAGAGAATTGTGATCTTTTAATTGCCTAATCGTTACGAAACTTGGCTAGTTAAAGTATGATTATTCTTTAAACTATCAATTAGTGTTAACCTTTAAGGAAAATATAGCAGCAGTTTCTACTTATAATATTGCGAGCCGCATGTGAAACATGAGTCATAGTTCGGTGACATCACGTTATGTCATTTTTAAAGGATGGAAAAAGACCAACTGTTATTCATCTTGCACAGAAAGTACGGAAGAAACTTAGCAGCGGTTAGAACCCAAACACGATTTCAAGTTATTAAAGATAGAAAATTAGCAAGAATGAAAATTCTAAAGACATTTTGACTTCATTTGCTTTCGGTGTGCAAGATAAGCGCATGTTTAGAAGACTTCTTAGAAGTTAGTCTTCTTAGAGTTAGGCTTCTTCTTGGATTCATGACTTGTGTCAAACGCCTGGCAGTTAAATAGTTAATACTAATTCTATACCCGTTGAGAAGCTGGTATAGAGCACAAGTTGCTGCGATTTAAGACTTGTCTGACAATAACATCAGAACATGTCTACGAATTTTATCGTGGCGAGGAATGCAGGATAGCGTGTGTTGTTAAGTATGGGCCTTGGACACTTTATAGATGATACTACGACTTTGTCTAGTTCCATCCCAGTCTTGAGGCATGATTTCCCGAGAAAAGGGAAACTCCTCATTCTCTGCCATCCAGTGACGTAGGTAGGGTTTCCAGCGTCCGGGCACAACTGAAGAATTTGCGCCCCTTTCTATGTGCTAAAAATGAAACATTTATTACAAAATTTCGTATCATCAGTTTGGCGCCACCTAGATGCTGCGCCCGGGAACAGATGTCCTCCCTTGCCTCACCCTAGGTATGCCACTGCTGCCTTCAAAATAACGGCTCGTCATATTTCATGTGCCCAATACAGCAAACACTCTATACACTTAGAAACATCCAAACCTACTCCAGGATTCGAACCCAATCCTAACGATAGGGCAGGCAGCAACGCTTACCAATATACCGACTAATGAGACACAGCGTTAAGTTCTCATTTGTGTGCCAGCGAAGCGAAAATGCAGGTTGCAATTGCTTGAATTCGAGAATCTTCGTATGAAAACAACCCTCAACAAAATATTTAAAAGCCTTTGCGTTACTGTTCGACTACCTCTTTATTTTCTTAGCAATACGACATCTAAAATGAAAAAGCAGAATAACAGTTCATAAATAAAATATAGTGCTTTGCAAGGTTGGAGTTGTGCATTTTGTTGCCCGGTACAGTCTCTTCGAGTCCTAAATTTTGTTGCCTCTAAACTCTGCAGCAAAGTGCGTCACCTAAGTTCTAAAAATTTACAATCCTTAAATTTTGCTATTAGATGCTCTCTAAAGTCTAAAAATTTTTGCCGACCCTATATTCTTCCGCCTGTTGCGGCCACACAAGTTGCACCGACTCTTGCACAGGGCCTGTGCTTTGCTCAGACATTGTTAAAAATTGATAAGTTTGCTTTTTACTACAACAAAAAATCTTCATTTAAATAACATAACTGAATTATGGATCCTTGAATTCCGAACAGAAATTCCTTCATTCTGTTTAACACAATAAACGAATGAGACGGAAAGACAACTAAATGCATGTAAACCACACATCATTTCCGGTTCTTTTCGCCAAGTATTGTTTTATTTATCTTCAATCATCCATTCCTCAATGAGCAGGAAAAAAGTGACATCAGTTACCCATTCTACCGTAACAAATTACAGATGCAATTAATTGTAATTTCCATCAGGAAGTCTACAACCACCCTGATACCGAGTTTACAAGTTTTTTTTTTAGTTATAAGAATTGAGCAATGTTATGAATATATGACCTTGAAAAAGTAACGGCAGGTATGAAGAAAGGTTCATTCTTAAATGAGAAATCACGACACGGGGCTAAATGCGTGTTTCCTTACAAAATAATTAGGATGTCTAAGAGGAAATAAGAATGGCACCAGCTATTTCATCAACCCCTTTTTGGGTTCGAAAAAAGCAGAAAGTAAGCTTTCAGATTTGAGAACTTGAGAAAAATAAATCTTACTCATTAATACTTCAACGAATTAGTTTATATTTGCCGTTGCGACAACCGCGCCAAACCAAAAACCATTTACTAAATACAAGAAAAAACGTTCTATTCTGTTTTTTCTTTCAAATTGATTATATTATCATCTATTAGTCCAAAGGGGCTTTTTGTCCCTGAAGGACTAGTGTTTTCGTTTTGCGATTTTGCGTACGAAACATTAAAAGTCTGAATCCCTTTTCAAACTGTTGCCACCAAACATTCCAGCTCTGTATTATATTTAAAGAAATTAAATAATGACGAATTTGGATAAATGTACGTATATTTCTCCAAATGCGATAAAACAACGGTACCTAGAGCCATCCAATTCTGAATAACGTGCGTTTCCACCCAAATATGTGCATCTGGAAGCCCGAATTTGGAATTTATTTTATTATCTATTTCATATTTTGTAAAACTTTAGCGCATTTTTGATGAGCAAACTCAACGATTTAAAAGCGAGCAATGGCAACATTCTACAGAGAGGAAACCTTTTTATCTCTAACTCGCAGAACTGCGTATCGGAAATTCTAAAGATATGCTCAGTTTAAAATTATTTTGCGATATTGTTCTTTAACTGAATTAAATGGTTTAAGTACGAAGAACATGATATTTAATAAATAAAGGTAACACACAAAACGTTAAAAAAGCGCCCCTTTGGACGTAATTTAAAATCTGAAACATTTCAGATTTTATATTCAATTTTTCATTAAAAAATTTCCATTATTTTTTCCATAATATCGCCATATTGTGGCCATTAACACATTTTTCTGAGGCCGGTAAGATTCTATAACTTCAGAAATATTTAACAGCATGGTCTTCTGTAGTAGGCAGATCCCAAATTTTAGTAATTTTTTTTTTTTCGAAAATGCGTGATAGAGGGGAAAAAAAGGGAGTCTTTATGAAAGAAGAATAACTAATACGTGCAATCAAGGTTACACCAAACCCATCGTATTTGAAGACGTTTCCATTTTTCGAGGAAAATCGCGTAGTTTGGCGTCTTTAATAGGCAAAAACGGTCGACGGGTTTTTACGTCAAATACCTTTTTTGATTTCAGCATAAAAATGCTAAGGATATCCGCATGTCTAAAACTTTCCTACATTATGGCGATTTCAATAAAACTGTCTGTAAAAGTGAAAGATGAAGCACATCGCCTACTGGCCAAAATAGAATTAAAAAAAAAATTATATACGTTAAAACATAACATGACTGAAATTTGAATCTATTTATATAAACCAGTGATATTTATCTATTATTTAATCAATGATCCTTCAACCTTTCTAATTACTACTTCCATGAGCACATGCTCTCAAGTTCACTGCAACCATACAGGGTTGTCACATAATTGTGATCATTTATCTCGTATTCACAATGCCCACCAGTGGCCGAATTGCTAAAACTGCTGAATATTGATTACACTTCGCCCGAGTTCACACCCAGACGAAAGGGTGATCGTATGGCTCATTTTCCCCACATGTGACGGGCAAGCCATACCGGCCGAGTGGTAAAATCGCTGAACACTGGTAGTTCAGATCTGGGTTCTCCAGGCGAACGGGCTGACTGCATGGGCTTTTTCGTTGTTTTCCATATGTGTAATGTGTATACGAGCCAGTATATCACCAGTTTCCCTAAGAAAGTCTTCCATAGAGGAATCCCTCCCCTTAGGTAGATAACCCCAAGTGTGCATTGCCATAATAAGTTAAACCAAAGCAAAACCCCATGTGTAACGTGAATTCGAATGAATTTCCCTTAGAAAAATCCTCTACGAAGGCATCCTTTCCCTTTAGGCAAATAGCGTGAACTTTGCCATATTCCAGCAATCAACCGCAGTACTTACATTTATGTGCTTCACGCAGCAGCCAGATATCGTGGAAGAGACTATTAAGCAGGCAGAAGTTTGCGACAAATAATCTTAACTATACAGACTGCGGTCTACATAAAGACTACAAATTCCAAGATTGCAAAATTTGTTTTATTACCTATTTCATATTTTGTAAAACTTTAACGAATTTTCGATGAAGAAACACTTCGATTTAAAAGCGAGCAATGGCAACACTAAGGAAATAAAAACATTTTTATCTCCAGCGCGCGAGATTGTTATGTCGGAAATTCTAAAGATACACTCATTTTAAAATTATTTGGCGACATTGCTGTTGAATTGAATTTTATGGTTTAAGTACGAAGAACATGGTATTAAATAAATAAAGGCAACACACAAAACGTTAAAAAAAGTCCCTTTGGTCATAATCTAAAATCTGAAAGCCTTTAGATTTTTTTTTTAATTTTATATGCATGTTGTTTATTAAAAAAGATAAATTATTTAGTGGAAATATTTATTTTTGCATCTTTATTCTGCATTTAATGTTTGAGGTCATTGAAAAAGTCTCGATGATGAGGTTGTGATGAATGAAAATGTTTTTGAAGCGCTAATTTAACGAATAATTTGTTACAAAAATGGGCCAAGAATTTGTCCTATAGTCTGAAAATTTCAAAGTTTTATGAAAGATACAATTTTGGATACTGAAATTTTAAAACAACGGTTTGTGTAATGGTCGAGGGGAGGATAGCAAATTTTCAGAAATTGCTAATAACCGGCAAATCAAACACCTGCTTTAATCTCTACTCTGAATTTATTTTACTTATAAAACTCTTTTGAAAGATTTATTTTTGCTCTATTCGGAGATGTAAAGAGTGAAATACGGAGTAAAATTTGTTACTTAAGGGAAGATATGCGTGGGAAATTCGCAAATAGTTCCAATATTAAATTTTAAAAATCTAAATCGAATATAAAAAAAAAAAATCACTTTCAGATGCCACTTTCACCGTTCGGACAACTTGAGTGCCAAAATTTCGTACCTCTAGATTTACTTGTCTTTGCATTTTAGGATACAAGCACATATGCCGAGGAACTCTTACTATAGAATGTAGATAATGCTTATTTACTTATGTATTCGAATTTTTAAAAAAAGAAATCGACAACTAATTTTTACATAGATCAAACAGAATGTTCTTCAGGTCCCAGAATGAGAGATTTCACGATTTATCCAACCCCTTAAATTTCACCTTTTTTTCTCCCCTAAAGTCTGCTCTAGTTTCTCCGCGGTAAGAAATTTTCTACATGCCTTCACGAGTAACACTTCCTAAAAAAATGCACAAAAATGTTGCGCTGACCGGTTTGTCGGGTATTTTTTGATGGCGGGGGGGGGGATAAGAATAAAGAGAAGAGCTAAGTATTGCTTGGTTCACTGTTTATATTCAAGTAGGAATGCGGCAACTTTCGACTGGTACCAATATCAGGCAATTTTATATAGTTGGCAACGAAAATCTTTTCGTATGGTCTATACGGACCATTTTTTTTGTATGTTGTTGCTGCTTTTAATTGCTAATTTCTCCGGAATTGACGATCTTGCATTTCAAATTTGAATGCCGCTAGAAAATGTTAGTTCGTTCGTCTGCAGGGTACAAAGTTGCGTCGGTGTCAATTGTCGAAAACTTCGGCTCTAAGTAATGCATCGGATATATTATTGTCGTGCTTTAATAAAACTAAGAAAAAACATTATCGCCTTATACAGTCCACATTTAGGCATAAACACGTGTTAGTACCATTTAGTCAGCTACTTCACAGAAAGAAGCAGAAAAATTATCACGGTCTTACACTTCCTATTCCATAGTTAAGCGTAAATTTTAAATGTCTCTAATTTACTGCAATTTTTTGAGACACATTTAAAGTAATGAACATGCGCATATACATGTCCTAGTTCCCTGGAAAAGGTTTTAAACTCTCGAGAGTTGACTCATCGATGATTAACATAAAAATTCGGTACTTACGTAAAAAACCCGTCGACCATTTTTGCCCATTAATGAAAAGACGCCAAACTACGCGATTTTCGCCAAAAATGGAAAAGTCTTCAAACACGTTGCATTTGGTGTAACGTCTATTGCACGTGTTAGTTATTATTTTTGAGTAGACTCCTTTTTTCCCTTCTATCACGCATTTTCGAAAAAAAAAATTATTAAAATTTGGAAGCTGCCTTCTACAGAAGAGCATGCTGTTGAATATTTCCAAAGTTATGGAATCTTGCCGGCCAAAAAAGAACGTTATTATGACCATATTATGGAAAAAATAATGGAAATTTTTAGTGAAAAATTAAATATAAATAAATGATAATATAATAAATTTGAGAGAAAAATAAGAATAGAACGTTTTTTTCTTGTATTTAGTAAATGGGCTTTTTTGGTTTGGCGCGACTGGCGCCGTCTCTTGTGGTCGACGGGATTTTCCGTAAGTACCAAAAATTAAGAACAATGAAATCTGTCAGTTAATGTTTATTAATAATAATGTCAGATAATTCTAAGATTGCAACTTTTCCTATATGTAACATAAGTACGTAAGTTTTTCACGAAGACATCTTCCCTGTTCAGAATTAGTCAAAAAAGGCGCTCGAACAAAAAAAAAACTGCTCGATTGGTTGGTCAATATGGTGACCGGTGAGAAAAATTCTGCGTAGTCTTCGATGATCTTTGTAGCACTGAATCAGTTCGATTCCGGATTCTATTATTCGAGAGTAATAAGCTAATGCTGTAAATGCAATTTAACAGATAATATTTTATATAGTTCACGAACAGCTGCATTCCTTTTTCATCCTGATGCTCGGAGTAGCATTACAGTTGCTCAAAAAATTCTGATTTAATCTCAAGGAGTTATTCATTTTTCAAGTCACTCATTTTAGAACTTTTCCGCTATAGGACAATACGTTACTAAAACGCAGGGTAATGCCTAGGTCAATACTTTGAGAGACTCCTCGCCAACGCGTTCCTTGTAGAGGGAGTTACTCTTTCATATTCGTAGAGGATTTGGTTGTGGCGTCGTGGAACGTAGAGAAATGGGGAAGTTAAACAAAGCCATGGACCTTTAAGAGTCTTTCTCGCCCCCCTCCTCGTAAATACGAACCCCATTCCTACACGATAGCGATCTCTAATCTAAGAATCCCTAAAATAAGTCCATTTTTCACATTTTTATTGCATTTGAAATATCCAATACAGATGAATTTGTTTTAAACTAAAAATATTTTCTTAACTAACATATGTGAAAGGGGAAATATGCAAATTATTTTCATAGTTTAAGTTTTTTAAAAATAAAATATTAGCATCTAGGATAATTCCAATTAATTTCGTCCTCGATATAAAGTCGATAAAATAATTTTTTTTTTCCCATCCCTCTAAACCAGGCATCTTCAGACTGTATTCAAACTCTACAAGTTAGCCGAGGGCTGGGCTGGGCTGGGCTATTCAATTAAGGCAAAGCACACGAGGGCTATCTGCCTAAAGGGAGGGATGCCTTCGTGGAGGACTTTCTAAGGGAAACTGGCTCGTATACACGTTACACATGGGGAAAACCACGAAAACGCCCATGCAGCCAGCCCGTTCGCGGGATTCGAACCTCGGACCGAACTACCAGTGTTCAGCGTCTTTACCGCTCGGCCGCTGGTGGGCCACAAGTTAGCCGAATGGTTAAGATCGCTGAATACTGGTAGTTTGACCCAAACGAACGGGCTGGCTGCATGGATGTTTTATCTGATGTGTAACACGAATACGAGTTAGTTTGGCTTAGAAAGTCCTACACGAAGGCATCCCTTTTCCTAGGCAGGCAGATCTCCTGTGTTTCCATGCAGCTTTTGTAAGAATTCTTCAAATTAACATCAAAATTCGAGTTAACTTTTGAATAACGTGCGACCTTGAAACTTAATATTAAAAATCGTTTAATGAATTATTTTAGATAGAAATAAATCAGTTTTTATAAGCAAAATTGCAATGAAAATTGTAAGCAATGAATTTAATTTTCTTTTAGATAATAAAATCTTTTAGATAATATCTAGCCTTACTTCTCTCGTTTCGAGCGAAATCGTTTATTCCACTCGCAGGCCTTCATAAAGTCCTCCACGAAAGCATCTCTCCACTATACTTAGATAACGCCTGTATACTTTGCCGTGAGCCAAAGAACGCAGCCGCGGTTTCAGATGAATTCGGTACTTTGCTGTATTACAGATTCGCAACAGTACGGAAAAATTTAGTTTATTTTTACTTAATTCACTAATATTTCATTTATTTATTTGCACTTCATTTTAACAGCTTTATTAATTATTAGGAAATTTATTTTTCTTCATTGTTTGCAATGGTTTTCCAAGATTTTAAAAATGAAGCCCACGCAAAAACAAAGGCTTATACAATAATATTTCCCCTTGCAACATTCTCTTTTCTAACCAACAAATAATAACTTCTACTTTTACGAGTTTTCTCAGCTAACAAAGTTTAACGACTGCTTCTCTAATTTGCGGAAACCCGCTGAGAATTCAATGAACGAACCAACACTCACCTTTAAAAATTCCGGTTTTAATTGTTCCCCTGCCATAAGATTGACTAGTTTCTGATTGACATCCAATCCGATAAATTTGGCAGTCATCAATACGGCCCGGCACGGCCCGCTGGCGGGAGCGAGATAGACGTCAATGGTCATGGTAGCAGTCGGAGAATTCGATGTTTACACTATGTGAAATGCACGAAATGTGCGCCGACCGGCGAATTATCAGGATTTATGCGGCGAAGCAGGGGACAACACCGGAACTTCTGGCTGGATTGGCTGAAACGTGGCGTGATGTGAATGGTTAGATAATTGCTAGGAAACTTTTTATCGCGAGAGGTAAATTGTTCCCGTTGAAAAGAGATTCAGGTTATGACCGCTAGATGGGGTTAGAAGTTAAGTTTCATTACAATTTGCAAGTCACGCTGGAACTGAAGTTCAAAGGCGCCACGCGGATGTTTTTATCGGACGCAGATGAATCAATCGATTGTTGTTTTACAAAAATGCATTTTTCAGCTTTAAGGAAGTAAAGCCGTGGATAGTTTGAAAAAGAAATCTCAGTTTTGAAAAACTATATGCAATATTTTAAGTTATTCATTAATGCAATGATTGTAATATTTATAATAATGGAAATATTTAATATTTGTTTCTATAAGCAAAATATTAATTAATGGATTTTTAATTTTAATGTAACATAGCTTCAGTTATCCGGATTGATTTGTGTTTTTCCGAGCAGGGTAAAATTAAGCTTACTGTCAATTTATTTACCTCCTCCTCCTGTTTTAACCTGTATAAAGAATAAAATGCAGTACATACTTTTTTTAAAACTATTCAGTTAATTTAACTAAATATATACCTCTAAATTTTTTGGGAAATCAATTAGCATCAACTTTTTTGATTAACCGGCGTTTTATCGGGACGACGTACACTCAGTTACGGGTAATTCTAGGATAGTTAAAAAAACAGAGATTTTTAAATTTTAAAAAAATCGTACCATAATTAACCCCAAAATACTCAGTACTTTCCCTCTTTTTCCAATAGTTTAATCTGGAGAATAAAATCATTCGATTACATAAATTAAATTAGCATTCAAAAGCGAAAAGAACGCATTGTAAATAATGAAATTTGAAGAGTTAAAATGACATCTTTAGAAATGGAAAAACTAAGTTGCAAAATGCATTAAAGGCTCAGCTTTAAGGAAGTAAAGCCGTGGATAGTTTGAAAAAGAAATCTCAATTTTGAAAAACTATATGCAGTATTTTAAGTTATTCATTAATACAATGATTGTAATGTTTACAATAATGTAATATAATAATGACAGAAGGTGTTTACACATTATTAGAAAGACTTCCATAAAGAATTGAGAAAAAACAAATGTTTTCGAATAAAATTTCTGGCAACAGCATATTATTTTAAATGAGATATATCGTCTTCTACTTTTATTTTTCTTTCGAAATGTCGCATATAAACAAGCTATGGATAGAAGGATGTGTTTTTGCGCTTTCCGAAGAGAAGTATGCCTATTCCATAATTCAAAAGAATGAAATGCATGGTAATGAAATTTCTGAGTGCAAAGTAAGCAACATTATTAATCGGAAAGGGAAAAAATTCAGTTATCATTTCTAGATGGGAAGAAGACTTCAGACGAATACCCTAAAAGGTAAGTACTGTTTCTTAATGTTTCTAAAGTTAAACCGTTGTTAAGAAGAGAAATTCCGCCGACTCAAAAATCAATTACAAAATTTTTAAATCTTGCAAATTAATCAATTGCAAAAGCTGTAACAACAATAAATAAAATATCAAACCAAGATTTATAACTTAAAACAACTAAAAAACATATTCTTCACAGGCGTTTGCCGAGGCTTTCGTCTCAACGCTTAAGAATTTGTAGAATCCTGTATGAAAAGTATTTAGCAGGAGATAAATCAAAGCATACTGTAATCCTCGATAAGACATGGGTTTACTTAAATGAATGCAACGGGGGGGGGAGTTCTATTTATTATCGAAAGCGAATAAAAAAATTAAATTTGCACAATCCTGTTCCCGTCAATGCAAAGAAAGTTTCATTAAGAGGATTATGATTATGACTGTCGTAGGATTCTCTTACAGTGGGAAATTTAAAATAAGAAGAATGAAAAAAAAAGTGTTTAAATCAACTCAACATTGTATTAAGAGAAAGTTTTATGTCAGATATTTACAGAACAAATTCCATTTCTTTATCACAATGATTTTCAAAGAATGAAACTTCATCAAGACGAAGCAACAAGTTATACTTCGAAAATCACCACTGCGTTCCTTGAACGAATGAAGACTGATACAGGTATTGTATATATACATTTTAACGTATTTCTGCTAAGTCCCCTGTAGTTTCACCTACGGACTATTGTACCTTTGGTCTCTTGGAAAAGAGCTGTTCCTAAGGGAACCCACCACGATTGATGGACTTCAGAATGTAGTGGAAAAGGAACAGAAATCTGTGACTCTGGAAATTTTACGAAAAGCCCTTCTATCTTGAAAATCAAGATACAAACTTAGAGACCAGGAAAAAAGGTTATCAGATGGAACATTTAAAAACGCAACCTTTACATTTTAAACATTAATTAAAAGGAAATTGTTCTAAAAATGTGTAAACACTATCTGTACTGACAGGTGAAGTTAAAGAATGTGACTGAGTTTAAAATTGCGTTAGAATGTTAGTTAGAAATTTTTGTTTCTGTGATGTAATGCAAAATAAAGAGCATCTGCACATTATGTCAAATTTCTGAAAATGAATAGTTTTTTTTATGAAATTTGATATGAATTATACATTTATCACGGAGAAAGTGATGTACCATTCAAAAGACATTTTATGTTGACATGATTTTCAGTAAAACTCGTAATGCAGGGAAGTCCAAAATCGACGTTGTGATATTGAACTGATAACGGGTCTAATATGAGGTGTGGTCACCTCTTACAGTTAGATAGATCATGCAGTGCCACGACATACTGGATAGGAGGCAGTTGAGAATCCCTGTAGGAGTCAATCCCAATCCTCCAGCAAGGCACTTTTTAACTCCAGAATGGTTCTTGGAGGTAGGTGGCTGGATGAAATTGCCCTTCCAAGAGCGTCCCAGATATGCTGTATAATAGGGTTAGGGTGAGAAGATCTGGCTCAATAATCCATGCGAAGAATATCCTCATTTTCCATGTAATTGTCTACCAGCTGAGCTGCATGTGTACGAGCTTGTCCTCTATTAATATTAACCCAGAACCGAAGGCACACCTGAAAAGTCGAACATAGGGCTCAAAGATCTCCTTTCTGTACTTCGTAGCAATCAGGGAGCCTTTGTCAAACACATACAAGGGTTGAGGGCATCCAGAATAATACCTTCTCAAAGCATTACGTTTCCACCACCGTAATGATGTTTTGTCTGAGGAGGAATGGATGGATGGCGTTTCAAAATCTCTCTCCAGATACAGGTAGTCCGAGAATCAATTTCCAGGCTGAATTTCGACTCCCCCGTAAAACAGCACGGTATTCCACTAAAGTCTGGTTCAAGGCGCATATTGTTCACACCATGTTAAACGAGCTCTCTTGTGTACTGCAGCGATTGGAGCACAAACAGCGCATCTTCTGGCATATAGCTGTATCTCATGAAACCTTCGGGCAACTGTAGACCGTGAAACTCGGGTTCCAGGGACATCACACAGCATATGTGAGAGTTATGAAAAATAGACTTGTATCGTATCGCTATGCTGGAAGCGTCAAATAATGATCCTCATTCGTCGTTGTGGATCGTCTTCGACCTTGTCCAGGTCTTCTTGATATGGATTCAGTTTTCTAAAACTGTTTGACGACACTGGGTGTTATATTCAGCTCTGTAGCCACCTACACTTGCTACTAGCCTGCCTCCAATACATCGACAATTCTCCATCTCATTCCGTGATAGATTATATTATTCAGATAAAATGGGCAATATGCCCATTTTATCTGATACGTTACAAAATTTACCCAACTCTTGTGAGAAACACTGCGAACGTCATGAAGGAAAACGAGCACAAAAATCGCAGAAAAACCCTCGTGCTGTTATATCCACTCCGCAGATCCTTACGTGTGTGTACACTTACATATTCGACTCTGAATATCTCCATAATTTGTATCTTTAGTTCAATACTTTTCATAAAAATAAACGTAACTTGCAAATTCTCTCAATTTTGCACACGAGCGTATTAAAATATTCAATATTATGTAGGATTAAATTACAATACAAAATGTTGATGAAAGATACAAATACAAGATACAATATCGATAAAAGATATATCTTGTATTAAATACAAGATGTTGATAAAAAGAATTCCTAAATACTACGATTTCATCAGCTGTTGATGTCCCAAAATCCGTTGCTTTTTCTTTTATATTTTCCATAGACATTTTTATTTTACGTAAATGGTTTGTGATAACATTTTTTAATTTTTTACATTGTTCCGCAATAAGCGATCTTTTTTTTTTAAGGCAGGACTTAGTTACTCTGTAAATGTGTATTTATTTACTATAACGCACGACGTTAATATTCTTACAACCGGATAATCAACCACTGTTAATCGACGTAACCTATTTAATCCTCTAACAGTTAATCGGAAGATGAATGTAAGCATTATAATACGGTTTCTGGAATGTAGATCCAGAAACAAATTTGGTGAATCGCAAAATATTTTAAGTATTCTTGTTATTTTTGTATAAATATATACATTAACCTTTAATTAGAAGTTAACTTATTATCCAGTAATTGTTAATAATTATGTAGTTTTATTTATTAATATTTTATTATTAGATTTTAGTCTAGAAACATTATAAGGTTATAATTTAGTTTCTCCCTCCTTGCAGCCTGCCTTCGTGGTGTAACGGTAGCACACTCGGCGCGTATTCGAGAGGCCCAGGTTCGAGTCCCGGGGAGGACACTGCTAATTCTTCATGTTTTCTGCTTCAGAAAAAACCTAATGACTCTACATTGAAGCCCGAACTAAAAACAGGTAGTGGATTCGTCACCACCAGGATTTGGCGATTTGGTTCCCTAATCCCCAGTCGTCCTTTAAAAGGAGGGAATGTAATAAGGTATTTTCTCCCTTTTTCCAGCATGCCTTCGGATATAAAGGGAGCACAATCGGCGCGTATTCAAGAGGTCCCGGCGAGGGCTTTGAAATAGTTGAGTTTGTTAGTCAAAAATTCTTTAAAGTTTTACAAAATATGAAATAGATAATAAAACAAAGTCCAAATTCAGGCTTCCAGATGCCCATATTCGGGTGGAAACGTACGTTATTCAAACTTGGATGGCTCTAGGTACCGTTGTTTTATCACACTGCGAGAAACATATATACATTTATGTAGATTGTTAATTATTTAATTTCTTTAAATATAATACAGGGCTCTAATATCTCTAATATTTGGTGGCAACAATTTGAAAAGTGAACCGACATTTATGGTGAACCAACGCAAAATGCCAAAACGAAATTAATAGTCCTTCAGGGCAAATTGCCCCTTTGAACTGAAAATACATTAAAAAAATTCTAAAGCTATCAGATTTTATACTACGTTTTTAGCCCAAAGGGCTTTAGCCCAAAAGAGCTATTAATTCCGTTCTGACATTTGCTTTGAAAACTTTAAAAGTCTGAATACTTTTCAAATTGTTGCCACCAGATGTTATCGCCCTGTTTTATATTTTAAAGAAATTAAATAATGAAGAATCTGCATAAATATATATATGTTTCTTGCATTGTGATAAAGCAACGGTACCTAGTGCTATCAAATTTTGAATAACGTACGTCTCCACCCGAATATAGACATCTGGAAGCCCGAATTTGGAAGTTGTTTTATTACCTATTTCATATTTTGTAAAACATTTATGAGTTTTTGATTAAGAAACTAGAAGATTTCAAAGCGAGCAATGGCAACACTGTATGGGAAAAAAAAAAAAATTACTTCCAGCGACCGAAACTGTTTATCGGAAACTCTAAAGATATGCTCTTTTAAAATTATTTTGCGATACTGCTGTTGAATTGAATTTATGGTTTAAGGGAGAAAAACATGATATTTAATCAATAAAGGTAACACACAAAGCATTAAAAAACACCCCTTTGGGTATAATATCAAGTCTGAAAGCTTTGAGATTTTTTTTAAGTTTTCTGTGTTACCTTTACTGATTAAATGTCATGTTCTTTGCTATTTAAACACATAAAATTCAATTCAACAGCAATATCACAAAATATTTAAAAATAGCATACCTTTAGAATTTCCGTCACTCTTTTTTTATTTTCAATTTTTCAGTCTCGCGCGCAGGAGATTATTATTATTATTATTATTATTATTATTATTATTATTTGCACGATGTTGTCATTGCTTTCTATGAAATCGTTAAATTTGTTAACCAAAAATTCTTTAAAGTTTTAGAAAATGTTAAATGGATAATAAAACAAATCCGAAATTCAAAGTTTGGGCTTCCAAGTGCACATGTTCGGTTGCAGGACTTTTATTCAAAATTTGATGGCTCTAGATACTGTTGTTTCTTCACAATGCAAAAAACATTCATGCAGATTCTTCATTATTTACTTTCTTTAAATATTGTTGCGTGAGTAACTAATGGATTGAATTCACAAGTCGTTAAAAAGTTAGTAAAATTTATTCTTTTCACAAGAAATAAAACAAAATGCTGAAATATTTCCTCAGAGATATTCGTATCATATCAAAATATCTGACAGTAGTTATATTTTAAGCTACTTAAACGTTAAACAGAACACAATTCAAAGCACAGAGAAACTGATTCAATCTCACAGCGAATTCGCTGCAATCGATAATAGCGCTAAGTAAACATACAGTTCGCTTAAAACAACAGCAACTGAGTTGAGGTGTTTTAATTGCGGCTTTTATAAGCTTTTTAATTATTCACGAGAACATTCTGATAAAAATCTGTTTTCTCGATTTTTCTGGATGGCAACAGCAATTATGAGATATTTATTTATTAAATATTAAATACATGCGCTCTTGTATTTTTACTTTTCTGACGTAGCTTTCTGTTTAAATTCGTCTGCGTTTCACGGGAAAATAGAACAATTTTAATTACAATTCTAAATAAATAGTTAAGTAAATACGACATCTGTGACAATATCGTATCTGGCACCAGTTTGAAAAGTGAATTGATGCAAAATGCCATTTTGAAATTAATAGCCCTTTTGGGTTAACGCCCTTTGGACTAATAAAATAATCGTTTGGTTAGACTAGTTACTCTAGATAGCTGGACTAACTGGGATACTATAATACATATAATAAAAAAACCTGAAAGCTTTCAATTTTTATATTATGCCCAAAGGAGTGTTTTTCTAACGTTTTATGTGTTACCTTTATTTATTAAGCATTATGTTCTTCGGAATTAAACCACATAAAATTCAATTCAACAGTAATATAACGAAATATTTAAAAACAATATATCTTTAGAATTTTCGGTACATAGTATTTTCGGTACTGAAGATAGAAAGGTTTTTTTCCGTACAGTGTTTCCATTGCTCTCTTTGAAATCGTTGAGTTTATTACTTTGCTTCGTTGAGTTTACTACTTCTTTAGGTTTACGTCGCTTTGAAATGATTAAGTTTTACAAAATATAAAATAGGCCTACCAGATATTCTTATAAATTTTCTATTTTCAAATTTTAAGTTTATAATTTGCGTAAAAATATGATAGAAATTACAATAACATATTAGATATATAAATAAATGCTTTTTAATTTACTTAAAAATCTTTAATGCTTCAGTTTTTAGTGCAGCACACATAAATGCAAATATTAACAAAAAGAATTTCAAAGCTTTCAGTTAAAAAGTGTTAATAAACCGAGTAGCAATGTAGTTTTGAATAAAAGTGAAACTTCTAAGGAACTTCCGGAAGACATTAAAAGCGTAACTCGTTTCTCGGAACCTTTTGAAAAGAGGTGGAGGAAGTTGCCAGTAACTGTATTTTAAATTCTTTTTTTAAATGTTTTCGAAATGATGCTTTTCAGTTTCACATTAATTTTCATAATGAACCGACTTTTCTTCCTGATCCTTTTTAACGTTAAAGAAGTGTTTAGTAAGAACACCCAGTGACTTAGCAAAATAAAAGATGTTGCTACTTGTGTGAAATAGTTGTTGCAAGCATCCACTGTAAGCAGTCCGGCGAAATAAATACTCAACCGCAAACTGAATAATTAATCCTTTCTCTATTAAATAAGTGGAAAATTTCCAGACAACTTTAATTTATGATGAAGCAATATTATAGCAAATTTTCTTCCGCCATTTCGCATTACTATTTTTAACAGCTCGTTTTAAATATATTATTTTATGAACTTATCTTAAATTCCAGAGAGATTAATTCTTAAACCGGTAGTCTATAACTGTTTAGTTTAAGATTATTTTAAGCTTTTAATTGGAATCTGCGTATGAAATTTTGAAAGCAAATTCAAAAACATTAGAAAAAATCTGAAAGCTTTCAGGTTTTATATTACGCTCAAAGGAGCGAGTTTTTATTCCAAAGGGGCTTTGTCCCTGAAGGATTATTTATTGTTTTCGTTTGGCGATTTTGCGTCGGAAAATTAAAAGTCTGAATCACTTTTCAAACTGTTGCCATAAAATATTGCAGCCCTGCATTATATTTAAAGAAATTAAATAATGAAGTATCTGCATAAATGTATGTATATTTCTCCAAATGTGATAAAACAACGGTACCTAGAGCCATCCAATTTTGAATAACGTAATCCTACTGGGAATAAATATTTTATAAAACTTTAACGAATTTTTGATGAACAAACTCAAACGATTTCAAAGCGAGCAATGGCAACACTCTACGGAAAAAAAAAAAAAAAAAAAAAAAAAAAAAAAAAAAAAAAAAACCTCTTTATTAAAGCCTGCGAAACTGTGCATCGGAAATTCTAAAGATATACTCATTTTAAAATTATTTAGGGATATTGCTCTTGAAGTGAATTTTATGGTTTAAGTACGAAAAACAGGATATTTAATAAATAAAGGTTACACACAAAACGTTTAAAAACGCCTCTTTGGACGCAATTTAAAATCTGAAATCTTTCAGATTTTTTTTATTAACTTATTTATTTATTTATTTTTAAGCCTAAGTGTGTTAGCCCGGAAGGGCTAGTAATTTCGTTTTGACTAGTAATTTCGTTGAAAACTTTAATTGTCCGTCTCATTTTCAAATCGTCACCGCCAAATATTATCCCCTGTATTATATTTAAAGAAATTAAATAATGAAGAATTTGCATGAATGTCATGTTTTTCGCATTATGAAAAAACGACTGCAACTATAGCCATCAAGTTTTAAATTACGTAATCCTGCGTCCGAACGGAACATGGGCACCTGGAAGCCTGAATTCTGAATTTCGAATTTGTTTTATTATCTATTTCATATTTTTTAAACTTTAACGAATTTTTGAAAAGAACTGAACGATTTTAAAGCGAGGACTGGCAACACACTCTACGGAATAAAGTATTTTTATATCCAGCGCGCGAGATTGTCTATCGGAAATTCTATTTTTAAATATTTTTAGCCCAAAGGGGCCTTAACCCAAATGATCTCGAAACGTCTCTGTATATGTAAATGAAAAAATGCCTCTTTGAGTGCAATATAAAACTTGAAAACCTTCAGATATTTTTATAATAATAAGAAGAATATATTTAATGTTTTTTATAATAATAATATGCTTCATGTAATATATTTAATGCTATTGTTATTCACCTTTCGTAAATTAAAATTTTTTTATTTGTTTTGATGTCGTTCTAAATAAAATGCTGCTTTTTTTAATTAGACGACTTTGCATAGACGGCTTTGTATAAAAGAAACATTTTATACTTACAACGTAGCTTGTTTATAAAAGTATGTCCATGCTACAACATTTTGAGCCAAGAATTAATAATAAATATAAAAAAAATAAGCAAAATAAAATGTGTTTGTGAGACAGAGGGGATAAGTGCGCTCAAGCAGCAGGTCATATAATTAAAAAATTAATAAAGTAAAAAGAGAATCTTAACTATTTTATTGATGAAAAAGAATATTGATTTTTATGAACAATAACCTTAATTGTTGGTACCAAAAGAAAACTTTAGCTCAAAAAAAAAAACCTTTAGCTTGGGCTACGTTCTTTTATTCTTCCGATTATTATTATTAATATTATTATTTTCATGTTGTGCCACATAAAGGAAGGCTTGTAACCATGCACTCTCGTAAGCATCATTTATTTTCATGGTTTGATTTTGAAACATGGCGGTAAGAATCATACTACATCTGATCGCGGATTGGTTCGTGGCTCTGGACTAAATCGTAGCTCCAACCACAGATGTGAATCTTTCGCTTAAAATATTGCCATCGTTCAAATCAAATCTTCCGTATCACCGAGCAGAAAGTGTCTTCGAATTACAGTTGGATATTCATTACAAAGCTGCCGAAATCGTCACGAGTGAGCAAACATTTCGGTGCGGTGTAAAATGATAGTGGCTTCAGGGAAAAAAGAAAAAAACCCTCAATATCACATCTGACCAGCCATATTTTAAAAGGAATTTTGCTTAATCTCGTTTCCTTAATTTAAGTAAAATCATGCACTAAAATTTCCGAAGCAGATCGTTTCATATTGTTGCGGGCTTCCGGATTGGTAATAAATGTACAAGTCCGATAATAGGTTAATAAAATTTATTCTTATCAAAAGAAATACATCGGAAATCTGG
Source organism: Stegodyphus mimosarum (assembly GCA_000611955.2). Taxonomy (NCBI): domain Eukaryota; kingdom Metazoa; phylum Arthropoda; class Arachnida; order Araneae; family Eresidae; genus Stegodyphus; species Stegodyphus mimosarum. The sequence goes on from KK118850.1 coordinate 194,532, forward strand.
AATTTTTCTCAGAGATTCTCGTACAAGCGTTCACAGTATCTCGCAGTAAAATCAGTAGTTATACTTCAAACTACTAAAAACGTTCAAAAAAACGTAATGCAAAGCGCATCTAAAGAGAAAGCTAACTCGGATATCTCAATTCACCCGAAACTAAACAACTTCCAACAACAATAACTAAACAATTGAGAGCTGATACTCTCTCATCGGCGTTAAATACTTTTCAACCGGCCGCGAGCTATTTCTAGCGGTTTCTGCTTCTCGAAATTACTGGAAAGTAATACGAAGGCGGAATTACGGTTACAGCTAACATAGTGGTCAATTACATTTATTCAATTTCAATACAAATAACCGAGGTAACCATTTACTGAATGTTTAATGTATATGCCCCTATATTCTTATTTTTCTGGCATAGTTTTCTCTTAAAATTTGTCTAGTGCTGCATTGCATGGGGAAATGCAACAATTTTAATTATAATTCTACTAAAATTATCTATCTAAGTACAAATTTCGTAGCATTATTCTTCTGCTTCTCTTTTTAGTGCAATTATCATTCAAATGATATATACTGTTGCGTGCGTATGGGTTCGTTATGGATTGAATGCACAAGTCGTTAAAAAGTTAACAAAAATGTATTCTTTCCACAAGAAATAAATCAAAATGCTGAAATATTTCTTCAGAGGTATTAGTACAATATTGCAATATCTCAAACGTTAAACAGAATTCACTTTAAAACAGATAAACTAATTCTAACTCACAGCGAAATCGCTACAATCAATCACAGCATTAAGTAAAGAAACAGCAGTTCGCTTTAAAAGCTACAACTACAACAACAACTGAGATGAGGTGTTTCAATTCGGCTTTTATAAGCTTTTTAATTATCACTAGAACAAACTCGATTTTTCTGGATGGCAACAATAATTACGAGATATTTATTTATTAATTATTAAATGCACGCGCTCTTTTATTTTTATTTTTCCGATGTAGCTTTCTCTTCAAAAATCGTCTGCGTTGCGCGGGAAAATAAAGCAATTTTAATTACAATTCTAAATAAATAGCGAAATAAATATGAAATCCGTAATAATACTAATTAGAATAAGTATCTCATTTTATTGTTACATTAGGAAAGAAAAGACTGTGAAATATTTCTCTTAGCATAGTGCATTTATTTTAGCATAATACTTTATTATGCTGCTAACAATAAATTTAGCGTATTTCAAGAAAATGGAAGCTTTAAATCAAGAATACACTTTAACACGTTGGATCGAATATCAGCCAAATTTGCGGTATTTTGGGGCTACTTAGATGACATAATATTCATCGAATTAAAATAGGTTTATAAAAATTTTATGAGTTATAATAATACAGACATACAAAAACTATATAGAAGTACTTATAAGTAATTTATGCCTAAAAAGTCTTAAATTACAATAATTATTTATGATATTCGAAGCAATTTATTGAAATTTAGTTTGTTTTAAAACATACGAGGCAATTTAGTTCCATATTTTGCTTTTTCCTGAGCATTTTGTTGAACCAAAATTTTTTTGTTTGTCTTTTCTTATGTCATAGTTTGTCTTTGTAAACTACCATATTTCTCCTTGCATAAGAAGTTCCCATGTATAAGATGCATCTTGATTTTGGGACACAAAAATTGAAAAAATAAAGAATTATTTGGTTGACCAACTTGTTTTTAGTAGCCTACTGGATTACAATTTATATATAAATTTATTGAAATCAATGTTTATTCAGTTTACAACTCATTATCACTATCAGAACTCCCATTCATTAGCTCATCTGCAGCCACTTTTTAACCTTTAAAATATTAATATCTTTTTCGACACATTCAATCCATCTTAGCGGAGGTCTGCCCCGGGGTCCATTTCCCATGGGCTTTACCAGAAAGATTTCCCTATAGCAACGATCTTCATTCATTCTAGCCAAATGGCCAGCCCATTTAAGTCTAGGTAATTTGACGAATTTTACAATAGTATTTACATATTAGAAGATATTAATTAAAAAAAATAAATATATCTAAAAGGTTTCAGATTTTAAATGACGTCGAAATGGGCGTTTTTTTTTTAACGTTTTGTGTGTTACCTTTATTTATTAAATATCATGTTCTACTACTCAAACTATAAAATTCAATTCAACAGCAATATTGCAAAATAATTTTAAAATGAGCATATCTTTAGCATTTCCGATACAGAGTCTCGTGCGCTAGAGATAATTTTTTTTTTTCCTGTACTGTTGCCATTGATCACTTTAAAATCGTTTAGTTTGTTAATCAAAAATTCGTTAAACTGTTACGAAATATGAAATCGATAATAAAACAAATTTCAAATTTGGGCTTCCAGTTGCCCATATTCACAGTAGGATTACGTCATTCAAAATTGGATGGCTCTAGGTACCGTCTTTTTATCACAATGCGAGAAACATACATACATTTATGCTGATTCTTCATTATTTAATTTCTTTAAATATAATACAGGGCGATAATATTTGGTGGCAAGAATTTGAAAATTGATTCGCCGTTTATAGTTTTCAACGCAAAATGCCAAAACGAAATTAATAGTTCTTCAGGGCAAATTGCCCATTTAGACTAAAATATATATCAAGGGCAAGCCTGGGATTTGAAAGCACTCAAATTTGTTTTCGACCAAATACTAAGCCCTCGGCATTTCATCAAGTTTCCGCCCAATATGCAGTTTTAACTCAGTTTACCGTTTTCTCCGGTATAAAGAAGTAAAGAGGGGGAATTTTTTTTTTTTTTTTTTTTTACTGCAGACGGATTTGAATCCCGAAGGACTATTACTTTCGTTTTGGCATTTTGCGTCGTTTCACTTTTCAATTTACTGCTTATTTTATTTATTTATTTTTTTTTTTTTTTTTG
>KK118850.1:203278-218990 GCA_000611955.2 Stegodyphus mimosarum
GCCTTGGATTTATCGCCGTAAGGCTGTGCGCGCAAAGATTTCCTCTGTCTACTGAAAGTTCGCCTTCATAGGCAATTTGCAATTACCAGTGTTTGCTAGTGAAATTCGCATAATTGCATTTCACTAAGAGTTAAGCTTCCGTCGCCGTCCTACTTAGAATTAAGTTAGGGAATTGAATTTGTTAACACACCTTATTTTCATATTATTTTAGTTCAGCCCAAGTAGTGGCTTACTCTCAATTGGAAGAGTTGTTGTAAATATTTGAATTAAAGGGTCACTTTTAAACCCTCCTTCTGACTTTGTAGTTTCTGCAACACTAAAGGACATAGCCTAGATTTGCTCACTGTCCTCCACATAAGGTTTCACAGTTTATGCTCACGAAAAGAGTCAAGAGGTTGAAGGAGGAACCTTATAAACGCCCCTTTGGACGTAATTAAAATCTGAAACCTTTCAGTTTTTTTTTTTAATTACTACTGAATATTTGATTTGAGGAAGATAAGCATATAAGCTTGATAAGCGCTTCTATCTAACAGTAAAATCAGGAGAAAGAACCAATTTTTAAATGCAAACTTAATTATTCTCTGCATTAAGCGCATGCGCTGTTTCTTATTTATACTTTAGTAGGAGGAAAAATGCCTTAAGTCCTTAAGTGAAATCTGCAAGAACACAAAATATTAAAAATATTTTTTCTTTGTTTAGCTGAATTTTTGCTATTTGAATTTCATTTTAAGAATTAAAAGAGTGAATAAGTTATCATTTACAAAATTTAAAGGGCTTGTAAAAGAATATTTAAAACGAAAAATTATTATTCAATACAAAAATCATTTTATGTAAATTTTGTGATCTAAAATAAGCGTGGACGTAATTTATATCGACCAATCGTATTTGTAATACTAAGCATGCTTTCAAGGGGGAAAAAAAACTGCATAAATTCTCACATAACTGCCAAAATTTATTTTCTGATTTTATACGTAAATCAGTAAACATTCATTGTGAGATCATCTCAGTTGTCATTTTAACACTCACATTTATTCATGTTTGCCGTCGTGTAATGTAAATCATATATATCATCAAAGTATAACGTACATACACATAAATTAAGAATTAATTTTTAATGCCTCGGTTTTTCCCCTTTACACAGTCAAGTTTCTTTTTGCTGTGATCTATTTTTATGTGGCATTAATACATATTTTCTGGGATTTTCCGTTGTATAGATATGCGTCTACGCTCGAGGGAGTTGATTGTTCAGCTCTGATAGCTATCGCTGGAGGAGGTGGGGAATGTGCTGATGAGCTATACTCTAAGTTAACTTTTAATCTCAGGCCTATGACTTTTAGTCTAAGGATTTATGAAGAACACGAAGACTGCTTAGACGACGCTGAAGTACTTGCACAAGAATTAGCAACTAAACAACCAGAAAAAAATCTGATGGAGACACCCCACGTTTTCCTTGTCCAGCCTATTTAAATTTTACACATTCTTTGCTGCACTACATTTCAACTTATTTCCTCGAGTTGCTCTAATTTAATTAAGCGTTCCGTCGAGGTAAGTTGAAAATGGCAACAAAAATTTGCAAATTTTTAAATTAATCATGCCGGTCAATTTTTATAGCACGGGAGTCAAACGTCTTGTATATTTATTTTTTTATAACGTGTATAAAACTTTCCTGGATAAAACTATAGGTACTGGGAGACTGCATTAAAAGATAGACATTTAAAGAAACTCCATGATAACCTAAGTGAACTTTTAGAAGTTTTAAAACAACACCGATTCCCTTCTTCAGTGATACAATTACTAGCTTTAACTTTTAAAAGGAAGGAATGTGAAGAGAGACGATATTATTTATTGGAAAAGTATTAATAATTTTTCCGTTTATTGAAGAATAGCATCTAACTTATTCAGTAAAAATGCATTTTAACTTAAAAGAGGGACGCATATAAGTTAAACATCACTTTCTGGACACATTCTAACTTTTAAAAATGTCGTTCAAATGGTTTGATATATGTGATTACGGCAAAGCCTAGAGGGCTATGGGCTTAAGGGTAAAGGGTAAACCTTCTGAGAAGGCCTCCGTCCTAAGGACAAACCAACCGAACTAATGGCAACTCAGAGGAAAATTCGAGAGAACCTGGCCGACCGGATGTTTGTAGCTTAGACTGAGGTCTCTTTAAGTACTGTAGACATTTTGCACGGTGATGCTGCGTACAGTTCGCTGATGTACGCTGCATACGATGCATGATCCCAGACATCGTGAAATAATCTGTGGCTGTGCCTTCAAGTGTCATCGTATGTCACGAAGAAATTACTTTGACGTGGGCAGTTAATTGAGCAGCGTATTCTTGTAGGACCAAGCTATGCAAAGGTGATGAGACATGGGCAGTGTACAGTGCTTTAAATAGTTATTACAGATGAGATGCGATGCAGTTTTCGAAATATTAAGCATTGACATAACTCTTATTGAAACTAATTTTGTAAATTTCAAGACACCTGTTCTAAACGCCAAAAACGATCCTCTTGATGTTTTCAGTGTAAACGCGTTAGCCAATGGACGCACAAAGCGAAAATTTAAAGAGAATGAAGAACAAAATAAGATGGATTTTTCTACCCACGAATCTCCGCAACTCTGTTATTAGAAAAAATAACGCCATTCGAAAATCAATAGCCGGACATGCATCTCTGCTTCTTTCTCTATATATCACTGGCATTTGTGCTGGATATTGCGTTGGAAACTCGTTTAAGAAATTAGATGACTTTTATACTGCTTTTGTTACGTTTGTGAAATATGTATCACCATAAAACTCAACAAAGCAAAAAAAATAACTAAATTTCAAAAAGTATATTCATTGATATACAGTTTTAATATCGCAGTTTCCTAGAATGTAAATATTGTTCGATGTCAACTACCATTTTAATTTTAGTCCTGTAAATCACGTTAGCATAGACAGCAAAAGGAATACAATTGCAAAAATGGATACATACATTGTCGGTCGCAATGCCATTACTACTTAGTAGTATTACAAAGCCGAAAGTCCTCTCGTGTGGATTGGTGGGTGAGGAGAGGGATGGGAGACCCCTGGTTCCCCCCCCAGGGGTGCTCTCCCTCAAAATTGGGGGTGGAAAATAGAAGTCCAACCTCTCTTCGGAGTAGGCTCTGGCAATCATTCTTCCATATGGTAATGGACACGACAACAACACAAACTTGTTTCGCCACAGAAGAATGTGCAAAGTTATTGACTCAAAATTTCTAAGAGCTCTTTTTCAAAATTGGAAAGGAGATCGCAATAAAAACGTATATTAAGATTAGTTAGAGAATGTTTTTCACAAAAAAAAAAAAAAAAAAAAAAAAAAAAAAAAAAAAGAAAAAAAAAAAAAAAAAAAAAAAAAAAAAAAAAAAGAAAAGAAGAAGAATGAAAGAAAGAAAAAGAAGTACAGGGTTTTTCACTATTTCTCATTGAATTCAGTAAGGTAAAAAAACATTTTAGCCAATCATAAGCATAAAATATATATTTAAAAACTTTTTGTTACGAGTTTTGTACTTAGGTAATTAGAGTAGAATTAATTATAAGTAAAATTGCTGTATTTCTTTTGTAACGTGAAAAAAACTAAACCGGAAGCTATACCGGAAAAGTAAGAATACAGGGGCAAGTCCATTTAACATTAAATAAATGGGTATCTCAATAATTTGGCGAGAAATCGCCAAAAGTCGCCAAATCTGGCGACCATTTAGCGACATTTCTGTCTGTAACATGTCTGTAATATGTATTGAAATTGAATAAATGCAATTGACCACTACATTAGCTGCAACGGTAATTCCACCCTCGTATTGCTTTCCAGTAATTTCAAAAAGCAGAAAGTACCAGAAATATCTCAGCGGCCGGTTGAAAACTATTTAAGACCAAACAGAGAGCATCTGTTCTCAGCTACCTAGTTATTGTTGTTTTAGTTTTGTCTTTAGATACGCTTTGCACTGCGTTGTGTTTAATGTTTTTAGTAGTTTGATGGGTAACTTCTGATTGTACTCTGCGATCATGTGAAATCCTGTGCGGATATTTCTGCGGAAAATTCCGGAACTTTATTAACCTATTACCTCGCCTGTGTGGATTCAGTCTATTAAGAACCAGTACGCAAGCGACAATGTTGATTTTTTTTTTCGGGTAATATTTTAAAAACTAATTTAAAGTAAGAGTGTTACGTTAAACGAATTTCAAATGCTATTGAGAAATTTAAATAATACGCTTGTATATTGCCATATTTTACGAAAAAAACAAAATTATCTGCATATATGAAGCTATAGGTCTTTAGCTTAATATATATTTTTTATTTAACGTAGATTGGGCGCGGTGAAGAAATATTATATAAAAGTTTATTATAATTTTCAGAAGTATGATTTTGAATAAAATTTTAAACATATACATTTAGTTATGGGATCACTATCTGTGTAAACTCAAGTTAAAATTGTTTAACTTAGATTTTAAGCGACTTTTTGCTCACTGTGTGAAAGAAGGCATTAGAAGGTTTTAAATAACCTTTTTATTAAAGCTCGAATTTAACAAATCGCACAGCTTGTGGCTGCAGATTTAAAACTTCGCACTTGCAGGATTTAAATAAAAGAAACATAAATTAGGAAGTTTAAATAGACTCTTAGCAACATAACATTAGCAAAAATAATGCAAAAATGCGTACTCCAGTAGGTATTATTTTTTAATTGGTCCCATATCTTTCTGACTTCTAAACTTTCGACTAATAAAACAGAGTCGGGTTTAACACGCAAAAATAATTTCTTACGAAGCAGACGAACTCATTAGCAAAAAGAGCTTCTTACTATCGCATGAACTTAAATTCTTGGTTGAGGTACAGTGAAAGCATACTCGGAAGTTGTACACTTCAGTAGTGTAACATAGTATTTCAAACAAATCAAACTTCCATTCGTGTTTTATTTGCAATCCTTCCCAAATTCATTCCATGTTGGCAAAAATAACGTGTTCATCCAAAACCCTTTTTCTCAACTGGTGATCATACTGGTCCTCTCCAGGCATCTTCTTTGTCGTCTCTGACGCTACGGAACTATTCTTAAGAATTTGCTGCGACCTCTAGCTTCCAACGCCTCGGATGACATCATTCTTCCTTTCATGGTCACAGGATTGTTTTTAATTTTCGCCGCACTTCTTCATTTTCAGGCGTTCCATTTCCATTACACTCGTAGATTTGGATGCAGCTGTCCACTTGTTCCAATACCGTTGCTTTCTTTCTGGAATTGTTGTTTTCTGGGTCTTTCGGCTTTCGTTGTTCTTCTTCTTCAAGTTGACTTGACCTTTACTCGTGTGGTCGGAACGTCTGGTAACTACTTGTTTTTGCCTTTGAAACTTTGTTACCTTCTTTGAAATTTCCACAGACGAGAGGAAGAACCCTCCTCTGCAGCTTTCCTTTTAGAAATTACATTAAATGTCGGATTTTTCCTGCTTTACTTCATCGGCAACTTTCCTTTTGCTCTGCGTGCTTTCTTTTAGACTTAGATGTAACTATTGCGCCCATCGTTCATAATAATTTCTTTCTTACCTATATTTTACCTATTTTCCTGTCGACCCACTCTGCAATATTTGACTATGGTCAAGAAGGGATCATCTTAAAATATTTTATGCAAAGAGCCAGCGCACATTTGCTCAAAAATTTGACTTCACAACTGTTGTGATCGTTATCGGAAGGAATTACATATCTTTGAACTCCAAATTTTAATAGTAATTTATTTAATAATAATAAATAAGTTTCGATAGGTGCATTATTAGCAGCACAAAAGGTGCACAAAGGTATTCAGTTTCGAATGGTAGCAAAAACGCCTTGCTGTAACTCTTGCAATTACTCGTGCAATTCCCTCCTTGAAGTCGTCAAGATTATCAGTTCCTTCACTTACAGGCTTATTTCTTATACAAGTGCAGAGGATGAAGCCTAATGGGATAAGATCAGGATGTTTTACGGATCAGATCCATTTCCGTCGATCCAATGCCCTAGAAATGAACAATTTAACTTGTCAGGACTGAGTGTTCGGTGCATATTCTTGGAAAACATCTTCGTGACAGCTTAAAGTCCTGATCTTGAACAGGGAGCTGAAGGCAGCTATGTTCTGTGGTAGAATACTGTGAATAAGTGGTAGAAGAACTACACTTCAGAGGGATTTAAAATCCTCTTTTATTAAACCACAATTATGTACAGCCACTTCCCAACTCGGGAGGGATACAGAAAATAAAGACCGCACTTGGGTCTAAAATGAACAATCAGATTAATTTAAACTAAAGCTAATTAGAAATTAAGTAGTCGTTGCTCACAGAGCTATGAACACGAGGTTGGCCTCTAATAAATGGTGCGTAGCAAGATTTAACTAATACTGACGCACTTAGAATTACTTCAATAAGTAATAACGTAACAGCGCTACCGCTTAGAATTTAAATACTAGCTGGTCAGGCGAACGTCGAATAGAGTAACAGTGGTCTGAGACTAAAAGCTCTCTCATACTGAAAGGTTTCTACTTTTCGTTTAAATAGAACTTGGCTCCACTTCAAATTAGCATAAAGCTGAAACGCGCGCTTATTCTAACGGGAAGTTGAAATGAGAACAGATAGAAATGGGGAAATTAAAATAAAGCTTTGTTAGTTTAACTAAAACCTTACAAACTCATCTTGTCCATGATTATCAAAATGGGGGTAGTTTACATATTCTTGTAAAAAAGCCACTGGGCTCATTTGAGAAAATAAAATGATATGTAGCACGTCGGAGTATACACTGAAGCTGATTATCAGTTTTAGCAATAAATAAATAAATAAATAAAAAAGACCATAACCCTTGCTACTTATTCAGCCACTTGAGACCTTAGGAGAATCTCGAATGTGTTCATGTATCATATGCGGATTTTCGAAAATGTAGCGATTTACACATTCGTTTATAAGAAAAGTGATCTCTTCCGACAGGAAAATATGTTTAAGAAATTTTCGCTCATTCCCAAATCTCGGCCGCATATTGATCGCCCTTAGGTGACCCCAAACTCCTTATTCTACGATTCAATTCCTCACCAGGGGTCGAGTGGTTAAGACCTTTGATTGCTGGAACTTTTGTAGTATCTAGTTCTCTTCTCTAACATAAAATGCAACTAGTTCTACCAAGTTTTAATCTTTGAGAATTCTAGCGCAGGCTTAAAGATGAACACAACCAACGAAAAGGGTGTAAAAGACCCTTTTATTTAATACAAAATAGTGAACATTTGGTAGGGACTTACGTGCTTACACAAAGCACCAACCACTTGCGGTGAAAACTTAAAAGATACGTAATACTAAGCTTAATGGCAGGAGTAGTACAAGACTGTACAATTCAATTTAATATAATATGTTGACCTACACCGGCAGGATAATAATTCGGCGGCAAGAAAGCATAGCCGATATTCAAGATCAACAGCTGGAAGCAACAACGTGCGCTTCCACTATCGAAATCACGCTCTGACTAAACTTTTCGCTGCATCAGTTTAAATACACTCGTTCAACCTAACTAAATTACATCTGGCGAGGAAACGAGGGGAATAAGAGAAGACAGAAAAGACTCACAAATTAAAATAACTATTAGTAAAAATAAATGAAACCCTACAGTTTGACGCAAGTGCAATCTCAAGATAACGGACTGGCTACGTGGCTAGTTTTCGTAGGCTTCTCCGAGTATAATTTGAATACGATCCAGTTTCCCTTAGAGCCTTGTAGAGTTATTCGGTTATTTTGAAGCAGGAGACATGAAAAATGAGCAATGTCCTAGCCGGGATTCGAGCCTAGTGTGCCAAGTGTGCTTACCTTTACACCACGAAGGCATGCTGGAAGAAGAGAGAAAATACGTTATAAAGTCTGGCGTAGGCTGTTATGACCATAACAGCAACGTATTTGGTTAGGTGGGTCAGGCTTTGCCCACTTCTGGTACTTTATAAAGTACTCTACGAAGACTTCCCTCTCCTTAGGCAGATGGCTCTTTTATGCTTTGCCATATTCAAATAACCTGAGATTCGACTGAATGCAGCAGCAAAAGTTCATACGGAGGGCACTTACGTCTCTTACGCGTGACATTATATGCAGCAGATTTAACTATTGATTACGGAATAAAACGGACTTTTGAGGATCACGAAAGACCGGAGAGCATTTATCGTCCATTGGTGCGTCGTTTACGTAATAAAAAGATGCATATAATCTTTTTGATTGATTGAATAGGATAATAGTATTTTCAATCCATTTCGCACAATATATACGTCATAGAGACCTTGTAAAATCACACCGTTTATTCTCAGAAACCCTGTATTTCCTGAAAAAGATTTACACCTCAGCTATCATGCAATCCTTCAATAATTCATGCACATTTTCGCAGGCAGAGACCATGAAATACAATTATATACGGCATATTTTATAGACCAGGCTCTAGGTATGCTAACGACATTCAGATAGATCTAAATGCTTTACGACATAATGCATCAATGCCGCAATTTCAGGTTTCTCATAGAACGCATTACGAAATCGGAAACGCAGTCATTTTCGAAAGCAGAACAATAGAACACTTTGCAACATGCAAAGAATTCTCACAACACAGCAAAAAAAGTTGCTGACCCCACGAAAATAAGAGATTCAGAATTCGCAAGAGAAAGCGAAACTGAAGCTTTAGTTTGGTTTGGTCGGGTTTATGTAATTACGGCAATGCCTCGAAGGTTATCTGCCAAAGGGGAGGGATGTCTTCGTCGAGGACTTCCTAAGGGAAACTGGCTCGTCTACACGTTACACATGGGGAAAGTCACGAAGCAGCCAGCCCGTTCGCGTGATTCGGACCTCGGAACGAACTACCAGTGTTCAGCGACTTTACCGCTCGACCCCTGTCGGCGCCATATTTAGTTAGAAAGTATATGCCTAGACACAGAGGGCGCAACAATTTTTCGTATTGACACTAAATGTGATCATGTCTATTTATTAGGTTTTATGATTAAATGAACAGGACATTGTTCCATAAATTTTTAGTTTTTTTAAATAAGTCCCAAATTATTTTTTAAGTGATTTATAAACACATTTCAGTTTTTCTTTTAATTAAATTTACTATCCACTTTAAAACTTACTCTGCAGTGTCATATGAAGTTTTAAATCCACCAGATCTCAAGCAGTTTTTAATCACCTTTTCGCCCAATAAATTACGAATTTCTTTCCACCAAAACATCCGAGTTCTAATAATAATACTAATATATGGTGAATAACGCTTTTCGGTCCACTCAAAAGATGCTGAACTTTAAACGTGTCAAACGCACTAGAGGTAAAGGGAGAGGCTGTAATTAATTAGTTTCACAAATTTTGTTCACAAGTTTTATAACTGGATCTCCTCACGGGAGAATAATTGTAAACAAATGCTATATACCAACTGCTTATAAATAATTTTTGTCTTCAGAAATCTTACGTGAAATCATTCCCATCTATCTATAGAATACTTACAATTATTTAATTTTCACTTTCCATGCTGTCAATTTACCAAATTTATTGATAATACCCTCACAGGTGATGCTTTTAGCAACATTATAACATATTCAACAGAAAATACGAAAAATACAGGTAATTTTTTCTGTCTTGTTGTAAGTCTTATAACTCCAAAATTATGTTAACTTCCAGTGGATTTTGTCGCGAGAAACTTTAGAAACGACTGCAGTTTGGTTTGATTTATTGTGGTTACGACAAAACGCACTAAGGCTATCAGCCTGAAGAGAGGGATGCGTAATGGCAAACCGCACATTGAGTTGATCAATGTTCAACGAATTTCGCTTACTGCGCATGCCCAGAATAGAATTTGGCGCAATTTTAAAAGAAGTTAAATGCGGTATATTAACGGTAAACCACGTATATAAATTAAATACGGTAAACCACGCAAATTTTCATTTAGGAAGGATTACAAAAAGGAAACTTTATAAGATATACTTGCTGAATGCTTATATATTATACTTCTGAGGAATAAAAGCAATTGAGGATTTACCGTACGTTCCATTCGTATATACTTTAACAAATTAAGGAATAAATCTAGTATAAATTAAAGTCAAATAACTGATATTTAATGTAATGTTTATGAACAAAATAAACTAAAATGAAATTAAACAGAAGCACATGCAATAAGCACACACAAATTTCCATAGTATTGCAATTGTAAACAGTAAAACTAACATGACTAACAGGCTTGTGTAGGGTTGCTTATGTTTAGTCGCCAGTATTTCCTCCCTCGCCAACGGTACACCAATGAGCATGCGCAGTAAGCAAAATTCGTTAACATTGATCAACTCAATGTGCGGTTTGTCATTACGAAGGTAGCCCTCTCTTACGCGAGAGGGATACCTTCGTGGAGGACTTTCTAAGGGAAACTGCCTCATACACACATTAAAAACAGGAAAAACCACGAAAACACCCATGTAGGCTGCCCGTTCGCGTGGAATTGAACCCAGGTTGGAACTACCAGTGTTCAGGGATTTTATCACTTGGCCAACTGGTGGGCTCTGACTTGACTGCAGATAACTGAACTTTTCACAGACAATTAAAAGTTTCCGTCTGTTGGATTACATAGCATAGTGCATAATGCTTTAGAAGACTGTTAGGGAAACCTATAACTTAAAATAATAATAATAATAATAATAATAATAATAATAATAATAATAATAATAATGTGTTATTGCAGTGAAAGATGTCAGGACTGAGTGTTCGGTGCATATTTTTGGCAAACATCTTCGTGAAACTCCTTAAGTCCTGATCTTGAACAGGGAGCTGAATGCAGCTATGTTCTGTGGTAGAATACTGTGATTCAGTGGTAGAAGAACTGCACTTGAAAGGGATTTAAAATCCTCTTTTATTAAATTACTATTATTTACAAACCACTTCCCAACTCGGGAGGGATACAGAAAGTAAAGACCACACTTGGGTCTAAAATGATCAATCAAATAATTTAAACTAAAACTAATTAGAAATTAAACAGTCGCCGCTCACAGAGCTATAACGCGAGGTTGGCCTCTAAACTTGGTGCGTAGCAAGACTTACTAATACTGACGCACTTGGATTTATTTCAATAAGCAATCACGTAAAAGCACTATGGCTTATAATTTAAATACTAGCTAGGCAGGCGAGCGTCGAATAGAGTGACCGTGATCTGAGACTGAAAGCTCTCTCACACTGAGAGGTGTTCTCACCTTTCGTTTAAATAGTCGTTGGCTCCACTTTAAATTAGCATAAAGCTGAAAACGCGCGCTTCTTCTAACGGGAAGTTGAAAATGAGAAGGGATAGAAAGATTTAAATTAAAATAAAACTTTGTTAGTTTAACTAAAACCTTACAAAGAAATTATTCTAACACTCTTTTGCATTACGTCAGATTTATTTATAATAGAATAATACTTGGTGCGAATAGCTTTCATCACGAGCAAAAATGAGATTACTTGTTCTAAGCTTAAGAACTTTTTTTTTTCACTTTTTCTGAGACGATGTAAAAGCTCTATATATATAACGTCTGCAGAAAATTCTGTCCGCTAAAGTTATTTCAAGATTCAACACGCATGCACGTATTTATCTGATACGTGCCTGATTGTCTCCCTTTCTCACTGCATTCATACATGCATGCTCTTTTAAATTAATTGAAACAAAAGTGTCTCGAGCCATTATTGAGTGAGAAGCGATCGTGTAAACATGGATATCGATAAAGTTTCTTTATGATACTGTATTTTTGTACGAAATCGAACAAGGAAGAAATGTTATAGAAGCATGTCGAAATTTCGGGAAAGGTACAGTTTCAAACAGAACGTGCAGAAGCTGGTTCGAAAAATTTGAAGCAGGTGATTCCGACCTTAATGATAACCCACGTTCTGGGTGACTACGATGGTAAAGTTGTCAAGACTATAATAGCGCAAGATCCTTTTTTGACAACGCCGGAAATTCAGGGAAACTTTAACTCAGCTCAGCCTACCATTTCGGACCAACCTACCGTTTGGTCTATAACTATTCCAGATGGGTGCCTGGTGAGTTCCGTGAGAAAAATTTGCATAATCAAGTCATTATATGCACATCTGTGCTAGCTCGGAACAAAAACTAACTCTTCTATTACTAGATAATAATTGGTGATGAAGAATTGATTATCTATGAAAACATCGTTAGATGACGAGCATATTGTGAGCCTGATAATCTTGCCCCTTTCACCTTTGAACCAAATTTGAGCTTGAATAAGAGAGTGCTGTGTACACGGTGGGATGTCCAAGGACTAATATACACTCTTAGACAAAAAAAAAAAAAAAAACCAAAGACGCACCACGACGCATCGAGAAGATATAAAGCAAATTGGACAAAAATTGATATGCAGACGGTTTCGACGGAAAATGCAAAGTTTTGCATTTTGGCTGAAAATGAATGAACGGTTGTCGCTACAGCGCGTCTGATCTGCGCAACTGGCAGGATATTTAAGAGGAGAAATTACTATTCCAGGTCATAAATTTTTCACGAATTTCATTCGGTGTACTCTGGTAGACAGTAACTATGCCTCGCATACAGGTGCGCGAAGGATATGCGCAGATGTCAGAATTTGAGAGAGGTCGTGTAATTGGGCTCAAAGAAGTCGGTTGGCCTTATCGCCGAATAGCTCGACATTTGAGCAGGAGCGATGCCACTATTAGACGATGTTGGCAGGAATGGGTGAACCATGGCCGCACACAGCGCCAAGAAGGAAGCGGTAGGCCTAAAGAAACGACAGAACGTGAAGACCGAGCAATCGTCAAAGCGGCACTCACAGCCCCAGATGCATCATTAATCATCGATTGTACGGGCAACTAGTGCTTCAGTGACCGCAAGGAGCATTCATAGACGGCTCACAGAAAGGGGACTGAGGTCACGGCGCTTCTTGCGCCGACTACCATTGACCTCTGTACAGCGCCAAGCCCGTTTGCAGCGGTATCGGGTTCATTCGCACTGGAATGTCACTGACTGGAGTAGAATAGTCTTCAGTGATGAGTCCCGCTTTGATCTGAGCCCCGATGACCAACGAAGGCGAGTCTGCAGACGCCCCGGACAGTGGGGTATCTTGCTATTTTACAAATGAGTCGAGATTCAGCCTGGAAATTGATTCTCGGAGTAACTCTATCTGGGGAGAGAGCCTAAAACGCCAAACCATCCCTCTCTCATCAGATAAAAGGATCATTACGGTGATGCAGGGGTAATGCTTTAGGTAGGTATTATTCTGGACGCCTTCAACCCCTGCACGGGTTTGACAAAGGGCTCCCTGACTGCTATGAAGTATAGAAAAGAGATCTTTGAGCCCTATGTTCGACTTTTTCAGGGGCGCAGTTGGTTCTGGGTTGACATTAATAGAGGACGCCGTCGTACACATACAATTCAGCTGGTGGACCTGGAAAATGAGGATATTTGTCGCATGGATTGTCCGGCGAGATTTCCTGACCCTAAACCTATACAGCAAGTCTGGGAGGCTCTTTGTAGGGCAATTTCATCTTCCCCTCCGAGAATCATCCCAAAGTTGAAAACTGCCGTGGTGCAGAAGTGGGATCGATTGCCACAGCAGAGCTGCCTTCTGCCTTTGTTTATGTACATTCATACCAAATTTCATTAAAATCTGTTCATTCATTTTTCAGAAATTCGACATAATGTGCAAATTCTGTTAATTCTGCACACGAGTCTACAGGGTTGTTTACAATTTTTTGAGAAATTTTTTGGATTTTACTAGTTTTAATTATCATTTCTTTCAAGTCCTTGATGTGGTTTTAAATTTATTACTATTTTGTCTATAATTATTGATTTTTCAGCAGCATATTAAGTAGAAATAATATTGGGATATTTTTGTTTAAAAAAATCTAATCTGTGACGGTGTAATATCTATCTATCTATATGTACTCGGATGCATAAGCGATGACTTTAGAAAAAATTTTTAAGAGCTACACAATTGTGTAAATTCTTTTGAAAATCGATACAATTTTATTTAAAATTAGCGCTAAATCGTATCAAAGACAGACGTACTATTAAAAACGGAATAAATATTTACTCATTATTAGATGGCACGTACTTGATTATTCTATAACCAGATATGTATTATATATGGTATTTGGAACGTCTTCCGTTAATTACAATAAGTGCTCGTAAATTACATTAATTATGGAATCCGAATGTTATTCAAAGAATGAAAACGGAAGATCTAAATAATAAAGTGACAAGTTCATTTCTTTCAGATCCCTTTGTTAAGTTATTACAATTATAATTTGAATGATAAAGATCTTAAATCGAATTGCAGCATTTTGAGGCCTGGCTATTTGCTGAACTGTGCATGGAAGATAAATGTCTTATACCTCTTATAATGGCAACATCTGCAACAAGTACTCTCTTAACGCAAAGTAATGGTCTTTAATCTTCCTATAAGCACAATCGTAAAGTAGTCTGTAGAACAAACGCAGAGGCAAACGATCCCCTTCACTCTCGTATCGGTTGGGCAGCTTCAATGATGTCTTGATAGGTCACTCAAATGAGGTTAAAGAAAATACGGTCAAAAGTTCATTACACAGTGATAAGGCTCTTGTATTTATTTTCATGCTCAACGGTTGGAAATTGTTCTGCTCTAATATAAGATTTCTGATGAAATTTGACTTTTCTAATTTCACAGAAATACTATTTCGGTTTCGGATTTTTCATTAAGATCCAGTTGCTTAACACTGATTAAAATATTCATGCTAGTTTTTGTCATAAAATAATTCTAAAAAAAGTATGAATTGTAATGGAACTGAACTACGCGGATCGCTTGCTCTTCTTTTGAGGCCAGTTAAAATTTAGCTTGCTGTTAATTTATTTGTGTGGTTTTAAATTCTATTAGTTAATTTGAGTAATAAAAAAAAATCTCAACGGTTTCAGATTTTAAATTACGTCCAAAGAGGCGTTTTACGTTAAAACGTTTTGTGTGTTACCTTTATTTATTAAATATCACGTTCTTCGCACTTAAACTATAAAATTCAGTTCAACAGCAATATCGCAAAATAATTTAAAATGAGCATATCTTTAGAATTTCCTATACACAGTTCAGCGTGCTGGAGATAAAAAGGCTTTTTTTTTTTCCTGTAGAGTGTTGCCATTGCTCGCTTTTAAATCGTTGAGTTTTTTCATCAAAAATTCGTTTAAGTTTTATAAAATACGAAATAGATAATAAAACAAATTCCAAATTTCAAATTTGGGTTTCCAAATGCGCATATTCGGGTGGAAAAGTGCGTTATTCAAAATTGGACGGCTCTAGGTACCGTTGTTTTATCACATTTGGAGCAATATACGTACATTTATGCAGATCCTTCATTATTCAATTTCTTTAAATATAATACAGAGCGATAATTTTTGGTGGCAACAATTTGAAAAGTGATACAGCCGTTTATAGTGATTCAAAGCAAGATTGCAAAACGAAAACAATAGTCCTTCAGGGATAAAGCCCCTTTGGAATAAAAAGAGAAAAAAAAAAAATCTGAAATGTTTCAGATTTTAAATTACGTCCAAAGGGACGTTTATTTAACATTCTGTGTGTTACCTTTATTTGTTAAATACCATGTTCTTCGCACTTAAACCATAAAATTCAGTTCAACAGCAATATCGCAAAATAATTTTAAATCGAGCATATCTTTAGAAATTTCGGTACACGCTCTCACGCGCTGGAGATAAAAATGTTTTT
>KK118850.1:222333-237465 GCA_000611955.2 Stegodyphus mimosarum
CATTTAAAAGAAATAAATAAATAAATAAATAAATAAAATAATAATTAAAAAAAATCTGAAAGCTTTTAGATTTTACATTACCCCAAAGGGGCGTTTTTTTAACGTTTTGTGTGTTACCTTTATTTAAATGTTCTTCGCATGTAAACCGTAAAATTAAGTTCAACAACAATATCGCAAAATAATTTTAAAATGAGCGCATACTTAGAATTTCCGAAACACAGCCTCGTGCGTTGGAGATAAAAAAAATTTTTTTTTCGTACAATGTTACCATTGCTCGCTATTAATTATAATAATAAAAAAATTTCTAAAAAAAATCTGCAAAACCTTCAGATTTTATATTACGCACAAAAGGGCTTCTTTTTTAACGTTTTGTGTGTTATCTTTATTTATTAAATATCATGTTCTTTGCATTTAAACCATAAAATTCAATTCAACAGAAATATCGCAAAATAATTAAAAAAGAGCCTAGCTTTAGAATTTCCGATACACAGTCTCGCGCGCTGGAGATTTTTTTTTTTCGTATAGTGTTGCCATTGCTCCCTTTTCAATCGTTGAGTTTGTTAATCAAAAATTCTTTAAAGTTTTACAAAATACGAAATAGATAATAAAATAAATTCCAAATTTCGGCTTCCAGATGCCCACATTCGAGTGGAGGACTACTTTATTCAAAATTTGATGTTTCTGGATACCATTGTTTTTTCACAATGCAAGAAACATACATACATTGATACAGATTCTTCATTATTTAATTTCTTTAAATATAATGCTGGGCTTTAATATTGGGTATCAACAATTTGAAAAGTGAAACGCCGTTTATAGTGAACCTACGCAAAACGCCAAAACGAAATTAACAAATTAACATTCCTTCTGGACAAATTGCCTCTTTGGGCTAGTAATAATAATTGAAAAGTAATTCTTCAAGTCTTCATTAATTGAATAATACACAGTCCCACAGTTGTACCTGTTAACCTACTGCACTGCTTGTTTCTCTGATAACAAAAGTATTAACCTAAATTCCATTACTAAAAAATGATAAAAAAATAAATTTAGCGCCAGAAAGATTAATTTCGCATTTCTGATCGCAACATTTGGCATGAGTAATGATGCAGGGACGTTTCTAGCCACAATTTTAAACTGGTCAAAGGTAAAGAAATAAATTCAGTTAAATATGTGTTTATCATTACTATAAAATTCCTCCACAAGTTTTTTTTATATTTACAGCTATTTCCTGCTAACGAAAACTTGTTTTATACTAAGCTTGTTTCGAAAGATATACATTAGTATCTTTAATAGTTTAACTCCGTCCCTCCCCACCCCCCAAAAAAAGAGAAGTTTTTTTTTTCTCTCTCTCTCTCGAGAAAAGACCTGAAAAATCAAAACGTGATTCTCCGCACCAATGATGGAGTAGTTAAGACCCAACCCAGATTCAATGACGCTAGCTATATGGTTAATTTTCATAATCCAGTGCATGTTTAACGTAAATACAAGTCATTTCCTTTGGAAAGTCCTCCATGAAGGCATCTCCCTCTCCTCAGGCAGATAGCTCTCGAGAGCTGTGCCATGTTCATTTATCCTAACGAAATTATACATCGTGTCGGCAAAAGTCCTTCACAGGCATTTATTTCGGAACCGTTGGTCATATGCAAACTTCCAGTTACAAATATGTTTTAAATGATGTAAAACTCCCTGTTTTACCTAATTTTAAATTAAAAAAAAATATTTTGTATAAAATACGATATCTAACTTTTTACATATTGCTCCAGTCCTATATT
The DNA here is from genome assembly GCA_000611955.2 of Stegodyphus mimosarum. Taxonomy (NCBI): domain Eukaryota; kingdom Metazoa; phylum Arthropoda; class Arachnida; order Araneae; family Eresidae; genus Stegodyphus; species Stegodyphus mimosarum. The sequence goes on from KK118850.1 coordinate 224,106, forward strand.
TATACACTGCTCGACATTGAAAATGCAACACATTGACCCCACAGCATAGACGCCAGCGTTTAGAATGGTGCCGGACTGGAGCGATGTGGATGACAGAATGGCGGTTCTCAGATGAGTCACGCTTCTGTTTATCCAGTGACAGTCGCCGCATACGTGTGTGGCGTTGACGTGGAGACAAATGTAATCCGGCAGTAACTGTGGACCGCCCCACCGCGCGACAACGTGGCATGATGGTTTGGAACGCTATTGCCTACGATTCCAGGTCACCTCTAGTTCGTATTCAGGGCACTATGACAGCCCAACGATACGTAGATAATGTACTGCGACCGGTGGCAATCCCCTACCTTCAGGGACTGCCTAATACAGCAGGATAACGCCCGACCACACATCTGCATCTGCCACCAAACTCTGCAAGGTATACAGATGCTTCCCTGGCCCCCGTACTCTCCTGACCTGTCACCAATCAAATATGTGTGGCATGTGATTGGACGCCGTTTGCAGACTCTGCCCCTGCCTCGTTCAGAAGACGAACTGCGGCAAATGGTTGAAAGGGAATGAAGAGCCATCCCTAAAGACACCATCCGCACTCTTATATTATACATCGTGTCGGTGTTGGTGTTGCATTTTCAATGTCAAGCAGTGTATTTAGAAAAATTTTGCACTCGTTATAGAAAATTAAAACAAAAAGTTAAATTCCCGTAAGATAAAATCTGATCGAGATGTTTGACGGGAATCATATTCAGAAGCAACACACAAATTGAAGAGAGAAATGTTTATATTAGGCAGTGTCCTAGCTAGGAAGGGCAAGGGGAAAATCTGTCCCCTGGCTAGCATCCAGTGGAGGCTAAATCGATATCCCTTTGCATTTTGGCAAACAAGAGGGGGCGCAAAATATTCAGCTGCCCGAGCAATGAAAATCATTGATACGCCTCTGGGATTAGGCAGTAACTAAAGATAAAATCTAGTTTAGAAAAAGTTTCTGGTGTTAAGTGAATACTTGAGGACTCTGCAGTTTATTTTTCAAAAATGGAGATCTTATTCACAAAATGTAGTAAAATTCACGTTGTAGAAAACACTGACAGCTTCAGTATTGCCACGTAGCCATCTCGTATATCGATATTACACAGTCCAGTCACATTAATGTGACCATCTGTCAAAAGCCAGAATAACCACCTTTCGCAGAGCGGACTGCTGCGAGACGTGCAGGAAGAGAGTCACATAGGTCCCTGAAGGCGTTCTCTGGGATGTTGAGCCATGCCGACTCTAATGCCGTGGCCAGCTGCGCTAGATTACGCGGTTGAGGATCCATGGCGCGAAAAACTCGATCGAGATGGTCCCACAGATGCTCGATTGGGTTTAAGTCAGGTGAGTTTGCTGGCCAGGGGAGGACGGTAAACTCATCCTGGTGCTCTTCGAACCACGCACGTACACTGGCAGCTGTATGGCACCTCGCATTGTCCTGCTGGAAGATGCCATCATCCTGAGGAAAAACAATGCGCATGTAGGGGTGAACATGGTCCGCAAGGACAGATGCGTACTTGTATTGATCCATTGTGCCTTCCACAATGATCAGTGAACCTAGAGAATGCCAGGAAAACATTCCCCAGACCATAATGCTCCCGCCTCCAGCTTGGACCGTTCCGGCAATGGTTGCAGGGTGGTTCCTTTCAGAGGTTTCACGCCTTATACGCCAACGTCCATCTGTCCGATGGAGCATAAAACGCGATTCATCCGAAAACGCAACCTGTCGCCACTCAGTGGACGTCCAGCTGCTGTACTGGCGTGCAAATTCTAGCCTTCGCCGTCGATGAACAGCAGTCAGCATAGGTGCACGAACCAGGCGTCTGCTTCGGAGGCCCAGACGCAGCAATGTTCGCTGAATAGTACTTTGGGAGACACTTTTGGTAGCCCCTTGGTTCATTTTGGTGGTCAGTTGCTCAACGGTAGCCCGTCTATCTGCCCGAACGCATCTCCGCAACCGTCGTTCGCCTCTGTCATCTATGGCCCGTGGTGCACCACATTTGCCACGTCGCTGATTTTGGACAGTCCCATTTTGCCATGCACGGTACACTTTTACCACGGCGGCACGCGAACAGTTCACAAACTCAGCCGTTTCGGAAATGCTTCCACCCTTGGCCCGAAAGCCAATGATCATGCCCTTTTGGAAGTCGGATAAATCGCTTCGTTTCTGCATTACGCCAACGATTGAAATGTTTTCCGAAGCCCTCACACACCCTTTATATACGCTCAACTGCACTGTGCTGCCACCTGCCTTCTGTGATTGGTTATTTAACTCTGACATGGAAAGTACGTGGTGGTCACATTAATGTGACTGGACTGTGTATTTGCCATCGATATTATTTCCATTAATTAAAACTTAAAAATATTTCTAACTTAAAGAATATTTTTTACTACTACCAGGTTGTGATTCTAAAGTAATAAAACTTCATGAGAATAATGTAACGCATTTTTAGACTTTGAAAACATAAATTACTTGTTTGAAAATTCTTTTGGCGTACTAAATGTAAGAAAGTAATAAATGAAGAAACTAGTAAATCAAAAAAGAATATCATTGAATGGCATTTAAAGCGAAAACAATTAACGTCAAATGATTCTAATTTATTTGTTGATCGACCCTTCAACACAAATTCAACACAAAATCACGTCAAATATCGCAAATTTTCAGTTCAATATCTGTTCATTTTCTGTGGTACGGGTGTCAAAATTTTAGCTCAAAAGGGCCCACCAGCGGCCAAGCGGTAAAAGCCGCTGAACACTGGTAGTTCGATCCGTGGTTAGAGTCTCGGCGAAGGGCCTGGCTGCATGTGCATTTTCGTAATTTTCGCCATGTGTAACGTGGATACGAGCCAGTTTGCCTTGAAAAGAACTCAACGGACATCCCCTCTCTTTCCGCGTAGTGCCTAAGAGCGGAGCAAGTAGTAAATAAATAAAAAAAAAATATGATGTGTACACCACATGACTTCCTTGTACTGAATATTAAATAATCACATTTTGTTACATTTCAACTTATTTCCTTGGTTCAATTAATTCTGTTCTCGTTCGCAGCAAGACGAAAATGCATAAAACCTCAAAATATCTTCATTAAGAATTGAAAAATATAGAAAAAATAAAACACCAGTTAAAACAATATAAAGAAACAAACTTACAATTAAAATTAGAGTTTCTACGCAAAAACGAGCAATTCGGCCAGCAGGCAACAAGGCAGATTTTTCGGTGCACAAAAATGGAATTTAATTTTGGTCCTACTTGGCAAAAAGACAGTAAAGGTGCAGAAACTGACTTCACTATTCTGCTAAGTTTCAAATGTAAACAAATATGGCTGCTATGGTAAAACAAAATTAGGAATAACTGCACTTAAACAAGTTTTAAATTGTTAATAATTCTACGACTATTGCATGCAGATTAACAAAAGGCATAAAAAACTTAACCGGAAGATAAGAACAATGTAATTCAATCATTTTAAAGGAAAAGAAATTGCACAATTTACCAACAGACATGAATAAAAAAATGAGCTCACTGAACCGAGTAACAGAGTGGGTATATATATATATACACTTTTGGTGCCACCGATTGCAACCAAAAAGGTAGGTGCACAGCTACATATTATAACAATCCTATATACAAAATTTCAAAGTTCGAGACTACTCGTTTTTCAGCTGTACGAGATACATACATATGTCTACACGTACGTACGCCACGAAAAAATCTCTTCTGAATCCATTTTAAATCAGTTTTATAATTCTTTTTGGGGAAAAAACTCCTTTATTCTGTCGTTACGAACAGATGTTACGCAAAAACATTGTTAAATTGCATTCAATATCGGTCAAAAAAAATATTTTCGTTGAAATATGATACCGTGATTTTTTCGTGATTATAATACTTTCCTTACTTCGTACAAGGAAGTAAAAACGGTGCGTTAGCCCAAATGCGGTGTTAGTCTCGATATGGGTTTTTGCGTTGAAGTACTATAAAGGGCGTATCGCTTTCCAAATTGCTGCCATCAAATATTATCATCCTCGATTATTTTAAAGAAATTAAGTAATGAAGAATTGGCATGAATGTATGCTTTTTCTCGCATTGTGAAAAATCGACCGTACCGAGAGCCATCCAATTTTGAATAATGTAGTCCTTCTCCCGAACATGTGCACCTGGAAGCTTGAATTTTGAATTTCGTATTTACTTTATAATCTATTTCGTATTTTGTGAAACGTTAATTAATTTTTGATTAGCAAACTCAACCAATTTGAAAGCTAGCAGTGGCAACAGTGTACGGAATAAAACATTTTTATTTCCGTCGAGCGAGACTGTCTATCGGAAATTCTAAAGATATGCTGTTTTTAAATATTTTGTGATTTTGCCGCTGAACTGAATTTTCTGTGGCTTAAGTGCGAGGAAGGTGATATTCAATGAATAAAGTTAACACACAAAACGTTAATAGTAATAATGTAGCGAAAATTGCACCTTTCAACTGAGCTCCTCATAGCTTAGTGGATAAGACGCAGGACTCGAGAGACGAAGGTCGCAGGTTCGAAACCTATCAAAGGCAAGATGCCTGATAATCGATTTTTATGTAAATTTCCTTCTTATTAACCTATTTTCTTTATGTTCCAGAACATTCCGAGTCTGAAATGTTCCAGTATGCTAATCAGCTGTAGTATATAAGTAGTTCTTCATTCAGTTCGAAATAATAAAGTCTTGAGTTTAGACTTGAGTACTTGCCTGTTCATTTGTACGATCCCTTCATCTACGCGACAGTTTGGTGGAGGCGCCGGGTACCACTCAAGTTACTACGGCAGAGTTACGCCAAAGCCTTCGGATTCGAGGACTTCCTCCTGAGTTTGGGCTCTTACGGGATTCGCATATAAGACCGAGAAAGATGGTTGATGAAAAGGCAACCGAGCAGAATCCTCCAGCAGGAGCTAGTTCCGCTTCGAGTAACATCGCACCAATACCGATCCTGACGTACCAACTACCCAGAAGCCCGTGTATATTCACCGGGGACGGCCAAGAAGATACTAATAGATGGCTCAAGGACTTTGATCGAATCGCCAACTATAACCACTGGGATGACCAAATGTGCTTGGCGAACGTCATTTTTTACCTTGCCGGAACCGTTCGACAGTGGTTCGATAATAATGAAGACACATTTACTAGTTGGACTCTTTTCAGGAATGCTCTTAAGAACGCATTTTCCCGTACAGGTGACGTGAAGCGCCAAGCTGAGCGATTACTACTCACACGTGCGCAGCAAATCGATGAGACGTCTGAAGCTTACGTTCAAGATGTTCTTTCTCTCTGCCCAAAAGCGAACCCGTCCATGTCTGAAGACGAGAAAGTGGCCCATCTCATGAAAGGCATTGCTGAGGATTTGTACCAGGTCCTGTCGTCCCAGGACTATGACAGTGTCGATGCCTTCGTGAAACGCTGCCGTCACATAGAAAGCCTTCGACGAAGACGTATCGCCCGACCACGATTTCAGAGGCTACCTAATGTCTCCGCAGTGTCGGCCGATGCGGACGCCGGTGAATTGGAGTCTCTAGTGCGCGCCATCGTTAGGCAAGAGCTTCAGAAATTCCTGCCACAAGTTCAGGGCTACACGAAAATAGAACCTGTAGCATCGAATGACATAGCATCTATGGTCCGGGAAGAGGTTATAGAGGCGTTGGCACCACTCACAGGAGCAGAGAGAAGCAAAAACACTATCCAATGTTCACTTCCAGTCAGGCCGCAGCCAAGACATGAAATTAGCCAGAGAACTACTCCACAACGTAGGACAGATCTGTGGAGGACTGACGATAATGTGCCTCTGTGTTTTCATTGCGGACGCCCAGGACACGTTCTGAGGTACTGTAGGGAGAGACGCCAGATATTTGAAAATGCAAGAGCTGCAAAGACATTCAACCCTCGACGGGACAGAGATACTGATTCTACATACGGTTTCGACGACTATTATGCACAACCTACTTCTTCCCGAATAAGGAGCAGTTCACCTTATCCGCGACGCTCTCTCAACCGCAGACAATCGCAGTCGCCAGTACGCCGCTCCAGCCGTTCCCCACGCCGAACCAATGAGGAAAACTAGCTCAAGCGACCTGTGCAGGAGGTGAGGCCGCAGATGAAGAAAATCCTCCGACGTACACCACAGCCAAGTTGAAAAAGAATACCACTTTTATCACCGTGAACGGACAGTGTGTAAAAGCTCTTGTTGATTCGGGAGCCGATTATTCCGTCATATCTGAGGAGTTACGTCGACAGCTGAATGCTCCTATGTTTACTGAAAATGGACCTATATTGAAAACTGCCTGCGGTAAACCTGTAGCCGCCTCCGGGCGCTGTGTATTGAAAGTTGATTTAAATGGGACTAAGAGGCCGTTTGAATTCCTTGTGTTTCCTGAATGTAGTCATCAAATAATACTTGGATGGAACTTTTTTCGTGCCACCGATGCCGTTATCGATTGTAGAAATGAAGAACTTCAGCTTGCAGAAATCCTTCCAGACAATGAATATTTAAATAAGTGGGAGTCTTCCTTGTTTGCCGCAACCGATTATTTAATTGAAGCAAACACCACAAGGCGAATATGTGCCTTGAGTTCAGAACTACAGGAAGCAGATGGAGCTATGATTGTTGGAAATAGATTTCTGATGTGCGAAAAAGAACTATCAATACCAGCTTCAATTGTCACTATAGAGGATGGTTGTGGTAAATTATGGGTAACTAATTGTTCTCGACGAACCCAACTGATACCGAAAGGGATGAATGTGGGCTGTTTAACGAGCATAAAAAACGACGCTATTTGCTCCCTAAGTGGTCAGATTCCAGAAGGTTCCAAGGGACATAGGTTCAAGAATACGTTATCTCAAGAAAACTTAAAAGAAATTTTCGATACTGATCTGACCAATGCTGAGAAAGACGATCTACTGAGTCTACTGGATGAATTTAGTGACGTTTTTGACTTTAACAGTATTGCGAGAAAATCCCGATGCAATGCGGTGAAGCACAGGATTGATACAGGTGACAGTGCACCAATCAAACAAAGGCCGTACCGTGTGTCAGCCGCTGAGAGGCGTGTGATTGCAGACGAAGTGCAACGAATGCTAAAAGAAGACGTGATACAACCGTCAGACAGCCCATGGTCATCTCCAGTCGTGCTTGTGAAGAAGAAAAATGGTGAATGGCGTTTTTGTGTCGATTACAGAAAATTAAACAAGGTAACCAAAAAGGACGTCTATCCGTTGCCTCGCGTCGATGATGCCTTGGACTGCCTAGCTGGTGCAAAAATTTTCTCTATGATGGATCTGAAGTCAGGATACTGGCAAATAGAGGTTGATGATAAAGACAGAGAAAAGACAGCTTTTGTGACTCCAGATGGTCTCTATGAATTTAAAGTCATGCCGTTCGGATTATGCAATGCTCCAGCCACGTTCGAACGGATGATGGATACGGTACTAAGAGGCCTCAAATGGAATATTTGCCTTTGCTACCTCGACGACATAATCCTGTACGCTCCTAATTTCAAAGAACACCAAAAGCGTTTGAGGGAAATACTGAAATGCATCCAAAGAGCAGGATTGACGCTAAATTCCAAGAAATGTTCATTCGGCAAAAAGAGGCTGACTATCCTGGGACACTTAGTCGATCAACATGGGATATATCCCGATCCACAAAAGGTAGAGGCTGTAGCAAAGTTCCCTGTTCCGCAGAATATCGCCGATGTCCGAAGTTTTCTGGGCTTGTGCTCCTACTACCGACGATTCATTAAAAATTTCGCGGATATCGCACAGCCCCTGCAGGACTTGTTGAAGAAAGATGCAAAATTTTCTTGGAACGAGTTACAGGTTGAATCTTTCGCAAAGCTCAAAAGATTGCTGACCAGTGGCACTGTTTTGGGACATTTTATTCCAGACGCAGAAACGAGGATACATTCTGACGCTAGCGGCTATGGCATCGGTGCAGTACTGGTTCAGATTCAGAAAGGCAAAGAAAAGCCAATAGCCTATGCATCCAGGTCCCTTACTGCAGCTGAAAGGAACTATTCTACGACCGAAAAAGAATGCCTTGCCGTCATCTGGGCAATCAGTAAATTCAGGCCATATCTCTACGGAAAACCCTTCACGGTAGTCACGGATCACCATTCTTTATGCTGGCTGGCCAATGTTAAGGATCCATCCGGAAGACTTGCAAGGTGGGCTCTCAGGCTGCAGGAATACGACATAAATATCGTCTATAAGAGCGGTCGCAAACACGCCGATGCAGACTCACTATCAAGGAAGCCCCTTATAGAACCAATAATTGAAAACAATGAAGACATCCCTTTCTTTGCAGCCATCGTAGATTACGGAAAAGAGCAGCAGAAGGACAAACAATTAAAATCCATTATTACAATTCTCAAGAGAGGTGACACATATCAAAATTATCAAATGAGAAATGGTATACTGTACAAAAGAAGCTATGATCCTATGGGACAGCAATGGCTCTTAGTAGTACCAAAGCAACTTCGTAGTGAGGTTCTAAGAAGCCTTCATGATGCTCCAACCGCTGGACATCTCGGATTTGCCAAAACGTACGACCGAATAAGCAGGAAGTACTATTGGCCAGGGCTATATGGGAGCACACGGCGGTATGTATCACACTGCCGAGAATGCCAAAGACGGAAATCGCCACCTCAGCTTCCACCGGGACAGCTTCATCCAATAAAACCCCCCGACTCACCGTTTACCAAAATTGGGATAGATTTACTTGGACGCTTTCCTATTACTCGAAATGGGAACCGGTGGATAATAGTTTGCACAGATTACCTTACCAGATTTACAGTCACAAAGGCAATACCGACAGCTGAGGGCACTGAAATTGCCAAGTTTATAGTTGAAGAAATTGTACTGAAGCATGGTGCCCCCAAAGAGATGATAAGTGACCGAGGACGCAACTTCCTATCTACCGTTGTTAAAGAAGTCATTCAACTATGCAAGACGTCTCATCTTCTGACGACTGCATACCACCCTCAGACCAATGGCTTAACTGAAAGATTCAATAAGACACTGGTAGACATGCTGTCCATGTACGTAGACGTTGAACAGAAAAATTGGGATACTGTTCTACCATTTGTAACCTATGCCTATAATTCAGCGAAACAAGACACAACGGGATTCAGCCCATTCTTTCTCATTTATGGTAGAGACATCCAGACTCCTCTCGACGTAATTTTTCCATACAGTATCGAAGATTCTGACAATAGTTATGCGCAACATCTGATCACTAGAGCTGAAGAAGCTAGACAGCTTGCAAAACTCAATATTCTTAAAGCGCAAATCACAGACAAGCGCCGATATGACGAAAGGCATCGACCTGTCAGCTACAACATTGGAGACTTAGTCTGGGTCTTCACTCCAGTACGAAAGGTTGGATTATCCGAAAAGCTCCTAAAACGTTACTTTGGACCGTATCGAATAACACGACGGCTCTCTGACGTGACGTACGAAGTAGAAAGTATAGAACAAAATAAGAAGAGACGGAATTCAAAAGACATCGTTCACGTGTTGAGATTGAAGCCCTATCTTGATCCAAAAGTACAACTAGACGATGAAAGAAAGTCCAATATTCCCAGGAGACCTGTTACAAGAAGCCAGACCAGATCACAGCGGGACGCTGCTTCTTCCTAAGAAGGGGGAAATGTAGCGAAAATTGCACCTTTCAACTGAGCTCCTCATAGCTTAGTGGATAAGACGCAGGACTCGAGAGACGAAGGTCGCAGGTTCGAAACCTATCAAAGGCAAGATGCCTGATAATCGATTTTTATGTAAATTTCCTTCTTATTAACCTATTTTCTTTATGTTCCAGAACATTCCGAGTCTGAAATGTTCCAGTATGCTAATCAGCTGTAGTATATAAGTAGTTCTTCATTCAGTTCGAAATAATAAAGTCTTGAGTTTAGACTTGAGTACTTGCCTGTTCATTTGTACGATCCCTTTATCTACGCGACAATAATAATAAACAGTTTTGTAAGCGATCTTATAAGGTATTTCTCCCGCCTTCTTCGCATGCCTTCGTGGTGTAGTGGTCTGCATGCTCGACGCGTAACCGAGAGGTCCGTGGTTCGATTCCCGGCGAAGGCGTTGCTCATTTTTCATGTCTCCTGCTTCGTAATAACCTAATGTCTCTACAATCTTACTAAGAAAACTGAACATTGATATTATGAGCTGAAAAAAGATTGAAAAAGAAAACAGAAAAATTTATACCGACACCATACATTCCATTGGGAATTCTAAACTTATGTTGCTATGTTTCTTTGAAAATTCTTATAATTTTGCTGATGAACTGTATATGGCTTAAGTGCGAAGAAAATGATGTTTAATAATAAAGCTAAAAAGATAAAAAAAGGGGGGCTTAGCAGGAGTGAGTGCAATAGCAGACTGATAGGCTGCGATCTCAGCAAGAGCGTAAAAAATCTTAGCAAAGCCTTTTACACAACCATTAGGGACCTTTCACATTTTTTGCATTTTACACTGCTGGCCACCCAAATGGCAACATCAAGAAAGGCAGGAGATATCACAACAAAATTTATTTAGTAGATAACATGCTGCCCAAGTATCAAATGATTAAATTTATAGACTTCTGTGAAGTGTGGTTCCTTCCAGAATCAGTAGCCAGAGTAGCCGCCATTGTTGGAGATCATCGCTGCCACACACCTCGGCATTGATTCAAAGAGACTGGATGTGTTCTTGGGGTACAGCAGACCAAGCAGCTTCCACATTTTGCCAAAGTTGATCTGGTGTGGCAGCTTGGAATGTAATCTGGGTCAATTGTTCAGCAACCATGGACCATATGTTTTCTATCGGCGAAAGATCTGGAGAGCGAGCCGGCCAGGGAAGCAATTCAATCTGGTGATTGACGAAGAACCCTTAGACAATGCGTACCACATGCGGTCGCGCATTCTGCTGTTGAAATATGGCTGTGGGCAAGCCCTGAATGTAAGGAAGGACAACTGGCTCCAACACCTCGGAGGTGTAGCGCTGGCTGTTTAGAGTACCGGCAATGCGAACTAGAGAAGTCCGAGAGTGATATCCAATACCGCCCCATATCATAATACTCAGTGCAGGATCAGTGTGGCGGTGTATAACGCAGCTGTTCAGCATCCTCTCTCCACGGTGTCTCCAGACTCGAATCCGAACATCGTGGTGTTGCACACAGAAGCGTGACTCGTCAGTAAAGAAGACAATTTCATTCCATTCTATCGTCCACATCCTTCTTTCATCGCGCCATTGGCGGCGGAGACGTCTGTGGTTCTGCGTCAAGGGTAGACGAAGCAATGGACGGCTTGCGGACAGACCACGGTAACGTAAACGGCGTCGAATGGTACGCGCAGACACTGGATGATGCGTTACAGACTGAATGTGCTGTGCTATGGTTCGTGATGTGACTGAGTGATCTGTCACTGCCATGCGCACAATGTTCCTTTCATCACGTGAAGTGGTGCACTGAGGTGGATGCGATCGAACACGTCGGTCCGTCGGGCCCTCCTGCATCCAACGGTCACATATCCGCATTACAGTTGTTTGGTTTTGCCCAACACGACTACCGATTTCCCTGAAAGGTAAGCCACACTCTCGGTAGGCCACTATCCTTCCTCTTTCGAACTCGGATACTTGATCAAACGATGATCGCTGTTTACTACGAGGCATAATTGATCTTTTTTTTTTTCAAAAAACCGCAAGGAAAACATAATTGCCGAACTTGAAATCGTCGAAAACTCAAAGCCTTAAACAGCGCTTTGAAGTGGCGCCACAGGCGCGCGTGATGTGTGTTTGCGCTGAAATTCTAATTATTTGCATATCTCACCTGTACTAATGCATGTTGTAAATTTCCTGTTATTTGCATGCTTCATTCAGGGTGTTGCATTTACGGTGGCCAGCAGTGTATTTTTCATAACGAGTAAAAAAGTTTCTTAAATGCAAGTATGGAGACCGAAGTGATCTGTAAAATTTTAGGTTACATATTTTACGCAAAATAAATTTTTTTACTTAAAAATGCCCAAACATAAATTTTTGCGTCATTTAAAACTTTTATGTAACTGGAAGTTTATGTCTACCAGCAACGTTTCCAAGAAATAGGCCGGGAAAAGATATTTGTGGATACAGTGTGTATGACTGAACGACGCAAAAAGTAAAGAAAAGTATGACTTTTAAATTTAGTAGACAGAGCTAGCTTACGTAATTTGGGAATGATGTTTGGTTCCCGACAACAAACTACAGGATAGAGAAATATGTCAATCTAAGCAGTCATGCGTATATGTTTCGAGTTTTCACATCAGCAGAAACGGATGATAAACCTCGTATTTCGACACTGGCGCAGATAAACAAAGAAATTGTAGCCTTCGTGACCTGAAAACTACAAAAAAAGGATCCTCTGTCTCCCCTTCCCCTCCATTATGGTATTCTGAATCTCCCATTACATAATCTCGCACGATTCAGTATGCAACGTTTTTATTGCCGCCACTCCTAAATCTTTAATCTGCTCGACCACCTTGCTAATTCCAGAAAGTGAAATCCTAACACATATGTATTTCGGTTTATTTGACTTTTATGATACCACTTTTGCTTTGAATGTTGTTTTAGGTTTCATGCATTGTTTATTATGATTTGATAGTTTATCTCTGGAGGCCTAAAAAGATTTAAATATTTTCTTCCCGTAAATCAGTAACAAGAAATGCTTCTTCTCTTTACAATTTTCACAGAAAACAATTTCCCAGCAAAGCAATATTTTTACAAAATCAGGAAATTTGCTTTTATATTTTAGAGTTGGCAAAGTGTTATACTGATAAAGGGCGTGCGGATTAAAAAAAAGCAAATAAATAATTATATAAATAGGTAAAAATAATCTTAAAAAACAAAAAGAAAAAAAAAAGAAAATTTGAAAGTATTCAGATTTTAATGTCGCACCAGAGGGCTTGTTAATGTTTTTTATGCACTCCCTGAGCTTGCAGTTTGAAATCTTTAACTTTGTAATTAAAAATCGCTTTCTTTGCATTTATGCTAAATAAAATTATTCAATAGTAAAATCACAAAATATTTAAAAGCAGCATGTTTTTAGAATACCCAAAGTGTTGAGTGTTGCCAGAGCCGTGCCAAGATATTTTTTCACTTGAGGCCAAAAGGTAAATGCGCGCTCCTATATATATATATAGTATCAAAGTAGCTACATTTGTATTAAACAAAAGTAACTGTATTACAGGAAAATATCCTTATTCTTAAATTATTTTTAATCGTAGCTTTATAAATTCAGAAAAATAATATAGCCAATTATTTATAACTTTCAAATGAAAATGTTAAAAAAAAATCCTTTTTT
>KK118850.1:238230-382384 GCA_000611955.2 Stegodyphus mimosarum
TTTTTTTTTTTTTTTTACATTCTCTATATAAAAAAAAAAAAATAAATATTAGCTCTTTAAAAATAATACAAGGTGATAGCATTTGTCGCAACATCCGTTTATTTATGTTCCTATAAATATTTTTCTATTCGCTCCATTATTTCTTTAAAAATAATACATCTCGATAATTTTGGTGACAAAATCCTTTTATTTGAGCGGCCGTGCATTTTTTTTTTATATTCGCTGCATTATTTCTTTAAAAATAGTATTTGGTGATAATATTTGGTGACAAAATCCTTTTATTTGAGTGGCCGTATATTTTTCTATATATTCCCTATAACGGCGATAACATTTAGTGGCAACATCCTTTTATTTGTGTTGCCATACTTTTTTTATATATACGCTGTATTATTTCTTTCAAAATGTAACATGGCAGTAGCATTTGGTGACAACGTCCTTTTAGTTGAAAAATGATTAGGTCACAAATGTGATACGGACACAAAAAGACTAATAGTATTCTGGTTCGAGACTAATAGTATCTCTGGTGCTAATAAAAAATATGCTCATATAAGTAAGTAAAAATAATAAATAAATAAAATAATAACTCACAATCTGAGAATTATAGATTAAAGTTTACTATTAAAAAATATATATGTATATAAATAATGATAAAATCATATAGATATTTGGCTTTTCTTCTTAAATTAACAAAATTATCATTTTATATTGCAATTCATAACAATTAAATCTCTATTGTTGAACAAAATGCCAGTTTTCGAAGTTTCGGCTTTTATTTGCATACTACCTTCTTGAGTGCAAGGAATTTTAGACAAATAAATCAAAATATTAATAAACTATATTACTATTCGAGTGACACTAAACCAGTGATAATGGTTAGTGAATCTGAATGCCGTACCGAAAGGCCCGGGTTCGAATCCCAGAGAAACATGGATGTCTGTAAATGTATAGTGTCTGTGCGGCATGGGGGCACTCAAAATATGCTGCGAGACGAAAGTCCCCACGAGAGGTTGATGGTAAGGAAAGAGGGGAGGGAGACCCTCAGACCCATCCCTACGGGGTGCTATCCTTCGGAACTAGGAAGACTGAGCAAAGTCATAATGCCACCAGTATGGTGCCTAAGGCTCTCGCCAGCGACAGGCACAATCTTGACTGCTTGCCACGATGAATTTCGGGATCGCTCTAACATCACACAAGCAAGATTTATCACAATAACAACAAGAACGATTTGAGTATTAAAGGGGAGAAAAAGAAAGGAAAGCCTCCCGGATGGTATAATGGTCAAGGAATCCTCCTGCAGTACCGAGGAGCCCGGGTTCGAATCCCGGAGAAGGCATGGGTATGTGTAAATGTATAGTGTCTCTGCGGCATGGGGACACTCTAAATGGATGGCGAGCCGAAGGTCCTCTCGTGTGGATTGGTGATAGGGAAGAGAAGTGCAACCACTCGGACCATCCACCGGGGTACTCTTCCCCAAAACTCGAGTGAAATGGAAGTCTTAACATCTTTGAGGCTCTGGCAACCATTCTTCCAAGAAATTCATGGACAAGACGACAACAACCAAGAAAGGAAAGGAAAAGAAATATTTACAGAAAATTGTAATTTGTACGTTGCTATCAAATTTCATCATTATTGTTCGATTTAAATATTTTAGACATAGGCAGTTGTTTTCAGAATTTTTAAGAATTTTGCATTCGAATGTTGTAGGGCAGTGGTCTTAAACTGGCACTCCGCATGCGGCCCCTGAAGCAGTTTTATAGGGCCCGCAATGACATTTCAGTTATGTTGTTAAAAGTTTTAACAACATAACTGAAATGTTTACCGAGATTTCAGTTAGCTGAAGTGCCAAGTTTATATTATTTTCATTTCTGTTAAAGACGAGCATAAATAATGTACACTGCGCAAAAAAAAAGGGGGGGACAGTTCTATATCTCCCGTTCTACTAGGCCGATTAATGAAATTCCTCTTGCGTTTTTCATGTCTCAGAAGCGCGACTTAGGATATGTATTAGATTTTTTTATATAGCATTGTTCTAATATAGGCATTTTGACACAAAATCGGACTTTTTCTGAAATGACATGACATTTTTTTTTCCACATTTCGATTCTACGACTCAAATTATGCCAAACTGCCAAGTTTTGTAAAAATCGTAGTAGTAGTGTTTAAAAAATTAGCTCTCAAAATTTTAGCTCATCCATGTTAATTGAATTTGGTATATATTACCAAATTCAAATCTCTCCAAATATACCAAATCTCTCTTTTTTTATTAACCTTTATTTGATTCTTCTCTTCACATTTCGAAATTTAGGTTCGTACCGAGTAAAATTCATTCATGTTTTATAATTTATTTTTTAAATTTGTATTTTTAAATAATTTTTATAAATTTTTCGAAAAAACTTTTAGATTACCGTCTATAAAATTTTTACCATCATCTTAAAGTAGATATATTTCTAAGCCCACCTACATAAAAATTAGAGATTTTTTATTCAAAATTTTCGAACATATACGTGAATTTATATATTGGCACGTTTTGAAATTTGGCATCTTTTGTTGAAAGCGATAATAACATGAAATATGGCCTAAGCACTTTGTTGAAATTATTTGAAAGGAGAAACGATGTGACTTTTTTTCCGCTTATGCACAATGTAAAAAAGGAACAAAAAGTAGGTTTCCATATTTTAAGAAGTTCGCCAAGTGAATTATTTTATTATTATAAGATAAATTTTAAATTTCTCCGCCAATTTCTCACCAAAAATTAAGAAACTTAATATTTAGGAATAATTTAAGTTGCAGAATTGAAATATGGAAAAAAAAATTGGCTAATTTTCGCATTCATTTTTCTGAGTGGCAACAGTCTAGCGTGTTGGATATAAAAATGTTTATTTGGAAACGTGTTGCTACTGCTCGTTTTTCAAATCGTAAAGTTTCTTAATCAAAAATTTCTTAGTTTAACGAAACCTGTATAAAGAAGAATATCTGTTTGTGTGTTTGTTCGCGTTATTGATTTGTGATAAATTATGATCAATTTTTTGCCACATTTAATCGACTACAACTGAATATAGGGGAAATTTTGGATGGAACTTGAGGTTTTACGACCATTTGATTACAAAGACGAAAATCATTAAAAACTGCATGCCATTTTTGCTGATATAATGAGAAAGACTTAGCTTATTTTTCTATCGAAATTTTTTATGCGATTTCCATATCGCATCAGACTGAAAAATGTATGACTATGAATCGTATTTTTTGCATTGGTAGTAGAGAAGGATTACAGCGGTAACGTTCTCTCTGTTGTTAGATATGTTGTTAGATACTCTCGATCTAACTTAACTGGCATCGGAAACTTCCGTCAGTAAATAAATAAATATATATATATAAGGAAAAATCTGGAAGGTTTCAGATTTTAAATTGCGTCCAAAGGGGCGTTTTTTTAACATTTTGTATGTTACCTTTATTTATTAAATATCATATTCCTCGCAGTTACACCACAAAATTCAGTTCAAGAGCACTATCGCAAAATAATTTTAAATTGACCATATCGTTAGAATTTCTGATGCACAGTCTCCCGCGCTGGAGATAAAAATGTTTTTTTCTGTACAACGTTGCCATTGCGCGCTTTGAAATCCTTGAGTTTGTTCATCAAAAATTCCTTAAACTTTTACAAAATATGAAATCGATAATAAAACAAATTCTAAATTTCAGATGCCCATATTCGCAGTACGACTACGTCATTCAAAATCGGATGGCTCTAGGCACAGTCGTTTTATCACAATGCGAGAAACATGCATACATTTATACACATTCTTCATTATTTAATTTCTTTAAATATAATACGAGGATGCAATATTTGGTGGCAACAGTTTGAAAAGTGAACCAGCATTTAATGTTTCCGACGCAAAATGCCGAAGCGAAAACAATAGTCCTTCAGGGACAAAGCTCCTATAGACTAATAAATGATTACAAGGGTAATCTTTTATTATATATAATATATAATATATATAAGGCAATATAAGTTTTAGTCTTTTAGTTCTGAAATCGGAACTAGCAATTAGAAACTGCTAGAATTTTTAATGTTTTTAAGTTGTACTTGTTAAATTGTGCCTCATGCAGCTTCGTTACTTCTATACTTTGTTACTACTAAACTATTCTTCTCATACTTAAGGAAGAGGTACAACCTGTCAGGTGGATTATAGCTACCACGTTGCTTTCATACACACGCAAGATTGGAGGGCTATTGTTGGAAGACGAAGAGATAAGCAAAAAATTATTGTCTGACAATGTTTAACTAAAATTATTGTCTTGTCTAGAGGAAACTGATAAGATTTTTACCCTTGTCACTGAGTTCTAAAAGATAAGAAAAATGTACCTGTTCCCATGAAATTCGTTTGATAGCAGAAATTCAAAGGAAAGATCTTTCCCAACAGGAATGTGGAAATCATCACAATGATGCAAATGCAATTTATTAATGAATCACGGTGACCATTTAAAAGAGGAAATCAAAGAATGAGTCAGCATTTTACTATATGGCGAGAAATTAATAAATAAGTTTTTAATAAATAAGAAGTTAATAAAAGTTAAAATAAAGTTATTGTAAATTTACTTAGCTAATTTTTGCTTGGAAGTCATAGTATGCAGTTTGTCAAAAAAGTATGCGACTACTAATTAATGTCTTCAAAATCACATAAAAGCATAATTCTGATTATTCATTGATAATCTTCTTTTGTCGTAGTCTTTATCAAGGTCTATACTACTCATTAAATGCAAAATTATATTTAAAAAACAAATTTGATTGGGATAAAGGCGACGTTCTTGTAAACGATCTGTTTTTATAGCCAGAAAAGTATTCTACTCTGGCTGTTTAAATTAACTTGAAGACATCCTTAAATATTTTAGAAGATGGTTATTCCCTTAAGATTACTTGAAACTTTTGTGCTTGAATTGTGCTCATGTCTGCAATTTTAAACGGAAAATTTAATAATGTATCGGAAAGGAAAAGAAACTACTACTGAAGAAAGGAAGATTGTAATTAATATGAAGAAATCTGCAGAAACATATGAGAAAATTGCTCAAACTATTAAAAGACCACTTTTAGCAGTAAAATACATAGTAAAAAGGCATCCAAGGTAAACAAATTTTGTTAACAGGGCAAGAAGTATTAAGGAACGTGCACGAACTCAATTAATCCATAATAATTTAATATGTTCATTATAATGTAGATTTTTTGTGGCAACAGTGATGTTTTGTTTACATATGCTTTGAACGTGACAATGCACGGAATGTTCTTTCATTGATATGTTTAGAATGCTAAATAAATAAGTTCGTCATTAATTAAAAAGGTTTTCTTTGCGAAATATACTTCCATTCGTCCGAAGTTATTAAAATAAGTTAAGAAACTGATTAATTTCAAACAAGAAGCGGGCGACCAAAAACGTTGACCAGCTGTAATAAAGGATACCTTTAGCAACAAGTTGAGAAGATCCAAAGTTAAGTGGTTCAGAATTGAAAGTATCGAATAAAAAAGAAGTTTGTACCCAAACTGTGAGAAGTAACCTTAAAGAATTTGGTTATTAAGAACGATCAGGTTCGAAAAAATAATATGCGTCTGAGGTCAGTAGAAAGAAAAGGCGAACATACATTACGTTCGTTACATAGGTACAGCTTGAGTATAGGACCCCATTGGCGATTTTTTGGCTTGGCGCACTTTTCGGACTGTATTTTTCTGGTAACCCAGCGAATTCTAGTATACTCCATTTCGGCAACCCTGTCTGTATTTTCACTAAGTCTTGCAAGGAGCAAAATACTGATGTATTCAACAAATTTCTAGAAATTGTAAGGGGCATAAACTGGGCAGAGTAAAGAATTTCTTTGTAAATTTACCATGATTTTGTAAACTTTACTAAATTTCTAGCATTTCTTTACTTTATTTTTAATGTAAGCATGTATTCTGAACTTCTGTTTTCAGTTTTACAACTTAAAACTTGCATTTTCAATATTACTGCTTGAAATCTGCCTCCATGTACTTGTGTATTTTCAAACTTTTCTTTCTTTTTAATTTAAACATGCATTCTTAACTCCTATTTTCATGTTTTTAATTTAAACATGTATTCTGAACTCCTATTTTCAGTTTTACAGCTTAAAATTTGTATTTTTCATATGACTGCTAAAAATATGCCTCCACTTATTTATTTATTTTCAGTTTTACTATTTAAATATATATTCTAAATTTGTGTTTAAAATTTTTCTTGTTAAAATGTGCATTGTAACTTCTATTTTCAATTTTAACTGCTTTTCTAAGGCTAAACTTGTATTTTCAATATTACTATTTAAAATATCCCCCCACTAACTTATGTACCTTCGAATTCGCTGTTTAAACATATATTCTAAAATTTTTTCTGGTTAAAACGTGCTTTCTAACTTGTGTTTTCAATTTTAACTGCTTTTCCATGCCTTGGCGACATTTTTCGGTCGCCGAGCCAAAAAATCGCCAATGGGGTCCTATACTCAAGCTGTTCCGTTACATATTTACAAAAAATATATAAACGAGCCGCTAAACTTTTGGGGAAATGTTATATTTAGTGATGAAAGTAAGTATAATTTATTTGGAGCAGATAGTAATCGTAAGGTATGGAGACATCGTAAGGTATTCTCTTATAAGGTACGTCTCCCACCTTCTTCGCATGCCTTCGTGGTGTAGTGGTCAGCACGCTCGACGCGTATTTGAGAGGTCCGTGGTTCGAGTCCTAGCGAGGGCTTTGCTCATTTTTCATGTCTCCTTCCAAATAAATCCTAATGACTCCGCAGTGGCTCTCGAACTTAAAAAAAAAGGCGATGGATGAGGATTCTCCACAACCAGGATTTGTCGATTGGGTCCCCCCTAATCCCCAGTCGCCCTTTAAAAGGGGGAGTATAAGGTATTTCTCCCACCTTCTTTGCATGCTTAAAACAAAATCTTGCAATCTGATAAATATGTCGAAAACAAAATCTTTTATTGCTCAGAATAATAAGTAAGGAAATTCAACTTAATTCTTTGAAATCATCTTACCTTATTCGCACGAGAATTCTGGATAAAACTTGTAGAA
The DNA here is from genome assembly GCA_000611955.2 of Stegodyphus mimosarum. Lineage (NCBI taxonomy): Eukaryota > Metazoa > Arthropoda > Arachnida > Araneae > Eresidae > Stegodyphus > Stegodyphus mimosarum. The sequence goes on from KK118850.1 coordinate 245,307, forward strand.
TTCCTTGATATTACACCGGTGCTCCTTTTAAGCATATTATACGAAAAAAAAAAAAGTTCAAGATTAACTTAAATAAACCAAACTCAGCTTAACTTTGCAGAATTTTTTGCAGTTGACTTCTCTTTCAGGCTTTCTCCCCCCCCCCCCATTAACTTTGCAGAATTTTTTGCAGTTGACTTCTCTTTCAGGCTTTCTCCCCCCCCCCCCACAATGTGTTAAACGCCTGCTTCGCTTTCTGTCTAGTTAACATTCGTCGCTCATTTCTCTCTTTCACCCTCGTTATATGTGGTAAAAATAAAAATGCTTTACTCCCAGTAAAGTGCATAATTTTCAATTAAGATAAGCTTCTCGAAAACTGTTTGTACAGAAATAAAATGCGTTAACTCGTTCCCCTGTTGAGTCTAATTGAAACATTAAATAATAAATAATTAATCTAATATTTCGTGCTTAAATTTTTTTTAAATAAAAAAAAATTGAAAAAAACTTCATGCTTATTTTTAATTATTTTTTTAAGCATTAGAACGACTCATTCTTGATTTATTTACAAAACATTTTCTTTTAGAATGTTTTCTTCAATTTTCAGAATAATATAACCTTTCTCTAGTGAAAAAATTTTTTTATTTTGCAAAATTAATAAATTTTTCAATCTAAACCGCTTAAGCTCTAGAATTTATTATTTTTGTTCTAATTATTCTATAATTGTTATTTTTTTATTTTGAAGATATGTATATATATATTATTGCGTGCGTACGGATTCGAAATGGATTGAAAGCACATAGAACCTTCATAAAATTCGTTTTACCAAAAGAAACGCTTTAACAGTTCTAGAACTTTCTATAAAAAATACTCGTACATTTCTTCTCAGTATAACTGAGCAGAATCAGCAATTCAAACTACAAACACTTCAAACTACTAAGAACGTTAACATAACGCAATCTAAAGCGCGAAGCTCGCACGGAGATATGGCAATACTCCGAAGTCGACTCTGAACTGAAAAACTGAGAGCTGATGCTCTCGCCGGTCTTACACGGTTTTACCCAAGCCGCCAAGAGATCCGCCGCAGCTTCCGCTTCTCGAGATTATTGCATGGCATATACGGTTACAGTTACATGTGAGAAGGATCAATTACAGTTATTCAATTGCAATACCAATAATAGTTATGCAGGAGCTGGATAAAAATGTCGCTAAATTGTAGCCATGTTTGGTGACTTTTGGCTATTTCTGGCCGAATTTGGCGACAAAAATTAGTCGCCAAAACCATTACATGCTTAGCGATATCTCGCCAATTCAGCGAGATAGTCATTTACTCAATGAACAAAAGCACCGAACCGATGTTATGCTCAATTAGCCTTTTTTTGTCTGTTTCTGAGATTGTTCTCTTGTTTTTTTTTTTTTTGTTTGCTCCCATTTATGAAAATGCACCGCAGTGTTTGCATTCGTTTAAATTTATTTCATTTCTTCCACAAATCAAGAAATGCCTCCAAAAACGATATCCGGTTATAAAAGTAGGGAAAATGGTTCTTTAACAATTAGAAACAGTCAAGAAATAAAGGTATCGTCATTTTTAAGTTCTAAATCAAATAGTGCAGGCTCAACTAAAAATACTGCACTTTCTGAAGAAAATAATAACTGTATGCATGTCTTCAAGAGATCTTGATCACAACTATAATGCGGTTTAAGGCTTAGGTAATAACGTCATACTTACAGCCAGGAATACCGGTAATGTTAAAAGTAAATTTAAAAACTCAACCAAAATGCAGACTGATGCCAGATGAATTATCAACAGATGAAAATGTTGACATGATCATAAATGGGCCACATCCGATAAACGAATAGTAAAGTTTTCCGGAACATTCAAACCAACGTAATTTCTCTGTGACAAAATGTATATTAAAATAAACAATGGTGAGAATCTTTATAAATGACTTTTTTACTTCCTCGTACGAAGCAAAGGAAGCATTGTAATCACAAAAAAATCCGGATACCATAGTTCAACGAAAATATCCATTCTGACCGCTATCGAATGCACTTAATGATGTTTTTGCGTGACATCTGTACATTAGGACAGAATAAAAGACACTTTTTCCCCAAACGAAAGACTGATTTAAAATGAATTCAGAAAAGGTTCTTTTTGTGGCGTCTGTACGTACGTATGTATGTAAGTATTTCACATAACTAAAAAAACGAGTAGATTCAAAATGTTGAAATTTTGTGTATAGGACTGCTATAACATGTAGTTGTGCACATCCCCTTTTGGTTGCAATCAACCGCACCAAAAGTATATAAATATATATATATATATATCCACTCTGTTACTCGGCTCCGTGAGCTCACTTTTTTTATTCTTATATGTTGGTAAGTTGTGGATTTTTTGTTTTAAAAAAATGATTAAATTAGTTGTTCTCATCTTCCGATTAAGGTTATGCCTTTAGTTAACATGAATGCAACAGTTGTAGAATTATCAACAATTTAAAAGTTATTTAAGTGCGGTTAAGCCTAATTTTTTTACCATAGTAGCCATATTTGTTTATATTTGAAACTAAGCAGAGTGGATTCGTTGCCAATCTAGAGAAACTAATCTTCGCAACAACAAAGATAACGTCTTCTTTTATTATTGCTAATTAAATCATGTTTAATCCATTCTGGAATTATCGTTTAAGTTATTAAATTATTCCACATATTGACTCAGCATAGCGATCACAACAAATTAAGTCAAGTTTCTACGCCTTCAGTGTCTTTTTGCCGAGTGAGACCAAAAGTAAATTTTCAGTTTTGTGCACTTATGAAAAATCTGCCTTCTTGCCAGTTGGTCAAATTGCTTGTTTTTGTGTAGAAACTCTAATTGTAATTGTAAAAATTGTTCTTTAAATTGTTTGAACTGTATTTATGTTTTATATTTTTCAATTTTTAATAAAGATATTTTGAGGTTTTATATATTTTTGTCTTCTCGCGAAGTTAGAACTGAATTAATTAAATGAGAAATATATTCCTCATTCCAAATCTTTGGGTTGCATTAAGATTAATGCTTACAACACTTACTACTGTTGCGGCTGGTGAGGAAAGCTTTAGTAAACTAGTTGCCCGATATTTTCAGTTGTTGATCGCTTTGGAGCTTTGACTGGAGAAAACGAAGTTCCAAGTTACACTGCGGAAATAAAAAAAACAGACAGTTTTATATCTCCCGTTCTACAGGGCCGATTGACGAAATTCAAATTGCGTTTTTGTGTCTCGAAAGCGAGAGTTAGGATATATATTAGATTTATATATAGCAGTTGTTCTAATATAGGTATTTTGAAACAAAATCGAACATTTTCTGAAATGACATGCCATTTTTTTTCCATATTTCGATTCCACGACTCAAATTATGCTTAAATATTAAATTTTGTAAAATCTGGTGCGAAATTTACGGATAAATTAAAAAATTTATCTTGGCGAACTTCTTAATTTATAGCAAGCCTATTTTTCTATTTTCTTTGTAGAGGAGCGGGAAAAAAGTAATCTTTCATTTGTAAATTCACGTATATCCTAGAAAATTTTGAATAAAAAAACTCTTATTTTTTTGCAGGTGTGCCTAGAAATACATCTACTTTAAGACGATGGTACAAATTTTATACATTATAATACAAATTTTTTTTTTGAAAAATTTATAAAAAATATTTTTAAATAAATCACGAAAGCTATAAGAATTATATTTGGATTAAGCCTAAATTTCGAATTCTGGAAGAAGGAATCAAGTAAGTTTAGTATTTAAAAAAAAGAGAGAGAGAGATTAGTAAATATATACCAAATTCAATTAACATGGAGGAGCTAAAATTTTTAGAGTTAATTTTGCAGCTCTAAAAATAGCGATTTTTACAAAACTACTACTTTTTACAAAACTACTAACTTTCTACTCGTGCGATTTTTACAAAACTTGGCAGTTTGGCATCATATAAGTTATAGAATGTGTCGAAATATGGAAAAAATTGGCATGTCATTTAAAAAAAAAGTCCTATTCTGTGTCAAAATACCTATATTAGAACAATGCTATATATAATTCTAATACATATCCTAAGTCGCGCTTTGGAGACATGCAAACCGCAATTTGAACTTCGTCAATCGGCCAGTAGAACTAGAGATATAGAATTGTCCCCCTCTCTTTTTTTCCCGCAGTGTACAGTAATGACCATAAGTAAGCTTAAAAAAGTATACTTAGGGTCATTACTGTACCTGCCTTGGAACTTCGCCTTCTCGAAAGCTGTCACCAACTGAAAACATCGGACCACTAGTTACAGAGACACTGGCATGACAACATTCGCCAACAAGCCAAGCTAGAATGCATCGGTTAGTTTAGTTTAGCATAGCTTCTCATGGTATAGTTCGACCGTCTCATCGGCGACCATGAGCGCTAACAGGCATGAGCAATTCGGACCGAATTATTCTCAAAATGGGGTGGAAAGATGGGAACTTTTTTTTCCCTCCAGCGTATCTCTTTCCGGAGATGAGAAGACTTTCACGTGACCTTTCACATCGCAGCAAGTAATAACGCCCCTTTTGGACGAGTCTATGTGTTTTGGCAGAATGCCAGCCAGGGTTGCGTTTGAGACGATCGAACTATAACAACAAATGAACTATGGCGCAAAACTGAAAACTGGTGAATTGCAGTACCTGTAACTATCGTCTAACGTCAGTTCGACTCCATGATCATGATATAACAGTTCTTATTTTTTAAAATTACGTAAATAAGCAACAGTAGGTTTCATAGATCTTAAATAAAACTGTATTTATTTCAAGGGCATCTGGACATAGCTCTTTCTTTTTCAGGAAGAGCCCGAAATTCTTCATTAATCTGATCACACAATTTTTCGACAGCAGAATTTTCTTTTTAAGTTCTGCTTTTTTCTTTTTCAAGATGACAGTCATTTTGTGATTTAGCTGTTTAAATATTAATTTAAATAATTAGCCCACCAAACGAATTTATTTCAGGGAAGCGCAGGAAACCGTGTGACTTTTATTCTCGGTATCCATCTACTGATGTTAGAAAACTAAAGCATTGAGGGAAACTAAATTTCAGTTAGTAGAAAATGAAAGGGGGGGGGAGGAGATAGAAAATACTGGCGGTGGCAAATCTTTGGCAGAATGATATGCCTCAGATAGCTAGCAAAAGAATTGTTTCGCCGGCGACTATTTAAAGAGAACTTCAGCCGACTAAAATTCGCACTATCATCATTGATAAGTGCAGAGTAAAAAAAAAAAAAAAATCATTATTCGGATTATCTTCGACACCGCAGAGGAATGTTGCTTCAGATAAAATGATTCCTCCGTCCTTGACTTAGCACTTTCCGACATCGCTGAGTTACTCACATACTGCTAAACGGGAAAGAAAAGAAAGAACACACCCTCCATCCGTGAATACATCCGAATACACTTCGATTTACTTTTGTTCGTAGTTATAGTACATATTTACAACTATAATTAATATCGAATAAATGTATAAATGAAGTTCGATTGATAAAGCGACCCTAAGTCTTTTCCAGGACTTCTTATGAACACTCTGAAGTAGGCTGTTTACCATCCCTCACGATGAAGTTTGTCTTTATAAACACGAGGAATTTCCTCCACACAGGCATCACATTTTTTGTTGCCAAGTTTCCTTTAGATCTATTCTCGCCGTTCTTGATAAACAAAGAGGTCTATCTCCATTTTTCTGTCAAGAAAATTGTTTGCAATGAGGATCATAATCTGGTCTAAAGACCACTTTGATGTTGAAAGGTTTGATTTTGCAAATTCGGTGGGCTTCTTTATTCCTCAAATTTCCCGTTACACACCTTCGGTTATACCCACCCTCTACTATTTAGCAGTGGCGTTCCTGCATTACAACTTTCCAATCACACTACGTTGTTGTTGTTGACGTTTTTGATGCAGACAAAATCAGGCCCGATCCTGGCGGGAGGCAAAATGGGCGGCCAAATGTTTATCAAATATATTTCTGTAAAAATGGGAGGCCAGTTTTAATTTGCACGTGGACAGCCGATGATCTAAGATAGGCCCTGGGCAAAATCAAACATCAGCCAATTATATCTTAGTCATTTGATTATCGTATGAATTTAAGCGTAACGCGACACTTAATTACAAATCTGTATTTCTGACTCATATTAGTCTTTATACGTTTTCCTAATGTATACCACATTTTCGGACGAAGGAGGTAAATAATTATAAAATAAAGAAAGAAGTCACTTGCATTCTGATCTTTAGGATGCAGGTTTAATACCTGAAACCTGGTATAAAACAGTAACCTTGTAATGTAAAATATACCAGGTAATAAATTTTTAAATAATTAAATTTCTTAATATTTATTGACAGTGATATTTAATTGTAAAATAGTTCACTAATATAACACTACTCAGCTACGGATTAAAGGACGAGTATTAGGTTTGGTTTAGTTGATTATGGCAAGGGCTATCTGCTTAAGGGGAGCGATGCCTTCTTGCAGGATTTTCTAAGGAAAACTGGCTCGTATACACGTTACACATGGGGGAAACTACGAAAACGTCCATGCATCATCTTCTCAGTCAGTTCCTTCTTTTTGACGCCCTTATTAAATTTTTTATTACATACATACATACATATATATAAGAATTAAAAATTCGTGACCAGAAAAACCAGTCTGTAATACACGATATAATTTTCTTCTTTGCATATTGATATAAGTAAACTGCGCAAAAAAAGGGGGGGGGACATTTCTATATCTTCCGTTCTACTGAATCGATTGATGAAATTCAAATTGCGTTTTTCATATAGGTATTTTAACATAAAACCGGACTTTTTCTGAAATGACATGCCAATGTTTTTCCATATTTCGAATCTACAACTCAAATTATGCCTAAAGATTAAATTTTGTAAACTTCGGTGGGAAATTTACGGAGAAATTCAAAAATTTATCTTGGCACATTTTTTTAGTTTGCGCCAAGAATAATTCGCTTGGCGAACTTCTTAATTTATGGAAACTTATTTTCCTTTCCTTTTTTTTTTCCCATTGTAGACGAGAGGAAAAAAAAAAGTCATCTTTCATACTTTCAAATAATTATAACAAAGTGCGTAAAACACACTTGGCATTGTTATCCCTTATAACAAATATGCCAAATTTCAAAATGCGCCAATATGTAAATTCAGGTATATCTTAGTTCTGAGACCACCAATTCTGAGAGTTTTATTGAAGAAATTGGAGAAAATGACTTATCATATCACACTGCTGTATGCTGGTTTAGTCTTTCAACGCTTTTCTGAACTTAGAGCAGTGATCGAAATTTCTTTGAATGAAAAGCACCGCCCTCTTGCCAAATTAAAAAATAGCGAATGGATGTTTAAGTTAGCATTTTATGTCGATTTGACAAAACATATGAAGGAACTGAATTTGAGATTGCAAGGAGAAAAACAACTTTTCCCTAATTTATGTACCAATATCAAATCGTTCCAGCAGAAAATAAACTATTTCAATTACAATTACGTAAAAAAAATTTTCACACGTTTTAAAACATGTGAAATATCCAGCCACACTACTGAGACTATTATTTCGCGTTGATTTTGCAATCGGAGTTTTGAGAGCTTTGAAGATAAATTTTGATACTCGTTTCTCAGACTTTGATGCCATTGAGAATGAAATTAAGATTTTTCAAAATCTGTTTGATACTAACATTGAAACCCTAGCCACGGAACTTCAAATGGAAGTTATTGATTTACGGTGCAGTGATATAATTAATAACAAATATCAAAACTCATCTTTGTTAGAATTTTATAAATCTTCCACTGATACAGTTTGATCATTTGCTCATGGGCCATTTTCTGTTTTTGGTACTACTTACTTGCGTGAGGAAACATTTTCCAAAATAAAGTACACAAAGAATATTTACAGATCTAAGTTAACCGATGAGCATCTTAAATCTCTTTTAATAATTGGTTCACAACTACAAACTATTGTCAGTGGAAAATCACAATTACATAAATCGCATTAGTAATTTTTACACGTGGACATTTGTCATTAAGCTTTACCTAGCAGGTAAATAAAACCGAGTTACTATTATTCTGTGTTTTTTATGAAAGTTATCGCAGCAATAGTAAGCCATTAGCCGTTACGGGCCGGATTGATGACACTGGCGGCCACTGCTGTAGATGAAGGTTAATCAAGAATTGGTGGTTAAGGCGAATCATTCGTGCATAGAATGATCCAATAGCCTTCTAATGATGGTTGGTTCAAAGTCAATCAATGTTCTCTGCACCATGTTAAATGAGCTCATTTGTATGCAAAAAGCAGGTATTCTTGGAAACAGACCTCTTGTGTAGCCTTTTGGAAACAGCAACCTTTCAAAAATTGGCTTCCTGGAGCCACACGGAAGTCAGGGTGAGCTGAAAAGCTGTTGTACTTCTGTTGCACCTTGCTAAAATGGACAAATAGCTGGTTTCATTGGCTACTGTGGCTCATGGATGACTTTTTTCAGACATTCTTCCCATAAACTATTTATAGGAAGGAGGGACTATTACAAGGATGTTTTATATAAGATGCATATAAAACTATTTATATGCATCTGAGGTTCGATAACAGAAAAAGTTGCATAAAATCCTGGGCATTCCTTTCAAGCAATCTGCACTCCAGACTGCCTTGCTTCCAGTCTTCCAAACATTGGTAGTTACTCATTTAAACTATCTGCTTTTGAATTTCACCAACTGCTGGAGAGACATAAAGAAACTTAGAAGTCGGTGAGAGGAGCGAGTGAATAAAACTTGGAAAATACCGCATACACTTTTAACTACCATTTCCCTAAATATTACTTAAATGTACCCTAGCAGCCACATTTTAGGTTCTGGAGGGTTTGGGGAAGATTGCATATGCGATACTGAATGCGAACTTTTATTTGCACCTTTCGTTCAGTACTTTTCTAGAAAAATAACCAAAATATGCAAATTCTCTTAATTTCGAACAGCAGCATATATGTGCATAACGCATAAAGGCATACACACATTGGTATTAAAAAAATTGCCTGTTTGAATTTTAATGGACGGATTTATTACCTTTATGAATACCAAATTGCAGTAATTTTTTTTTATACACAAATAGAATACATTGTTGCAAATATTTTTTGGCATTTATTTATTTATTTATTTCTTGCATTTAGGATAATTTTAGGGTTTATTTTGTATTTCTGGCATAATTTATACATAAATGCCCATTTCTCATATAGAATATTAGATCTTTGATTCTGAGTACAATAACATTTAAATTGTAAAAACAGCTGACATAGAACACGAGATATAGGCAAATATGCCCCTACATGCCTTTTTAACTGGTTTTTCTTCAATCTTCAGAGGCCTTGCAATTTACGTTACTCTGGGATGATTTTTGATAGCTCGCGATGTTTCTCATGCACCGAAAAAAATGCTTTCACATTTTCCTTAAGCTATTTAATGTGCAGTCTGTCACAAGTTTTTACGATAAATTCTCTACTTCTTCCAGCTGATCTGAACTGGTTATTTAAAGAGATTTCAATGGAATCCATAGTTTTCTAGGTTACAGGTTAGAAAACAAGACTCCGGTAATAATGGCTGGTTTAATATTTCTTCTATTTTCATTGACAAGCATTTAATCCAACACTGATAAGATGACACAGAAAGCACATCTTTTTTTGGAGAACTATACTGTTAACTTTTTAAATATACTTAAAGATAAAAGGAACAGAACGTGTTCCTTTTATCTTTAAGTATATTATTATTGGCAATAGTGAAGCAAAAGAGAGAATGCAACATTTGAAAAATAAAATCTCTTTTCAGAGTAATTTAGTTCCAGTTCAGAGAAATCCCCACTGGCTAAATTTGAAATCATTACTGGCTGAAGTACTGTATAAGGAATCACATGACATTAGTTTAATTCTTGTACATACAAAATTGAAAACATAAGCATCTTTCACAAAGGATTTTCATAATAAGCAAATAATATGTATAAAACAATTTGTGTTACTATTGTAGAAAAATAATTGTTTGCATCCCTGCTTTAGATCAGCATGCATATTATAAGTCCATTCTTTGATTTGAAATAATGCCAAGTAATATGAGCTGTTTTTAAATTTAAAAATTCAGCTATTCAAATCTGTTATGTTAAACTTTCAGACATTTGTCTGAAGTACACAAATAAAAAAAAATTAAAAATAAAAAAACAAGAATTTAAAAAGCCACATACTTTGAAGTTTATTGGTATAATACACATTTTTACAGAACTGAAAGAAACTAACTTTCTTCGTAAAAAATAAGATTTTACTTATACTGTACATTATAGACATTTATAAAAGGGTATATTATCTCAATAAGTACAGATTATAAGTGAGGACTGTATAAGTTTTTGTGTACATGTATATATATATATGTCAAAACATAAGTTTTTAAAGCAATATTTACAAAATGAATATTTCTTATACCAACTTTCCTGTAATGCAACTTACCAGTTACTGTAACATGAAATTTACACATCTGAGGTTCAATAGCAGAAAGAGTGAGTTTCTTTCGATATTAAATGAAAAAAGGCATTTTTAGATATACTGCTAGATGTGACACTTTTTTATTTTTTAAAAAAGTTTTATTTTATCAAAATATTAACAGCAGAAACTCATATCTTCGAAAAAATTAATGCATGAAATGAAATTTTAATCATTATAAAAATGATTGTCAAAATGAAATTTTTATATTTTAAAATATAAAATAAAAATAAAGAGGACAAGAAGCTGATAAATATTGTAAAAGCAGATCAAAATCTGAAAGCATATATTATACTGTAAATGACTGATGGCACAAGTATAAGCTAAAGTTATCTTAGATTATATCACTTGGTTGGATTCAGAAACAATTATACAAACTTTGAAATCATAAGGTTTTCAAAGCTTTATGAGAAAACAATATAAAATAAATAACTATATCTATATATGACTAATGTAAAGTAAAATATGTAACAAATACTAAGACATTACTTTATAAAAGTTATGAGATGTTCATAAAATAAGCATAACATTTATCACATACTCAAAAATGATCTTGATTTGTTAAAATTATGCTTGAAAATAAATTTCACAAATATTGGAAACATAACTCTAACAAAATCCAAAATTAAGAAAATAAATTGTAAATGTACCCAGAAATTCAAGGAAAAAAAAAAAAAGAAAATTAAGTATGTTTAACTCCTCATTTTGGAACAATACATCGATATGAATATACTCCAATATGAAAATATTTTTTATTTTATTATGTAGGGTAATGACTGTGCTTAATGAAGTATTATAACATGACAGTATTGAGTTTAAAATATAAATTCAAAATTTAAAGTAATTGAAATAAGTATATTCTCTACGCAAAAAATTTAATATTCATATTTACCAACATAAGTTATAAAATTAGCACGCAAATTCATTTTCTAACGCATGTAACTTTAATCTATAAGTTTTGCTTGTAGAATAAATAACTAACTAAAAAGAGAGAGGGAACAACAATAAATGATTCAATGTTGAGGTGTACAACATATTACAAAATCTATTACCAGTTAAAAAAACCATACATTAGACAAATTAAATGCATCCTTAAATTTATAAGGTTAAAACTAATCAAAAGTGCATTTGTTGTACTTTTATTTTGCTTAATTTGTTAAGCAATGTACTGCTTCATTTAAAAGATAAATTCAAAATCTTACATCACATGGCAATACTGACTATTTTCTAAGCTGCATGGAAGTTCTTATATTTCGCATAATGGCAGCATGTGCCAAAGGGAGGTTCTGAGAGCATCTTCAAGAATAACTGTTCCAAGATTCATAAGCATTAAATAAGATTTGAAACTATCACCAAAAAGATTTTTTTTACACACTTCATATACTTAATTTTTATTTTATAATTAACAATCTGAATTTACCACCTTTCTTTCTACAAGTAACTCCAGTATTACAGATGTTCAGAAATGATACTGCATATATCTGCGATGGGAATTTTCTGCATATGCTCAATACAAGGAGGTTAAAATAAAAGGAGGGAGGGTCCAACTCAAAAAGTAAATCCTCGGCATCCCTATTTGCCCTACAACTTTGATTCATGTCACTGCAATGTTTTTATAAATTTTTAAAGTATGGGATCTTGTGTTGCATACAGATATACGAACAGCACTTCTAAAAAAACTCATGCGATTACATTTTATGAGTAAATATTTTTTTTATGCAAATTGATAAAATGCCGAAAAATAACACTATGTCATGTATTTTTTTTCGATATGTGAAAAAAAGAATTGATCATATTATACTAAATAAATTTTCCTCTTGCTAACTGGTATCTTTGTTTTCTAACATGGAATGAAATATGTTAAGGTTTAAACTGTAGTATTTGAACATTTTAAAGAATTTGTTTCATAAGTTCTATGAAAAGTAAGAAATTTATTGTTACTATTTTTATGAATCGTAAAAGTATTACATACACTAATTTTTTGTGTATTAATTATTATTCATTTTTATTACCGTGAATTTTTATGAATATGATTTGTGCATTTGATCAAGATAAATCGATCTCTATTTGTGTGTAGAGTCATTAGGTTGTTTTCGATGTCAAGAAACTGAAGAAATGAGCAAAATGCACTCGCCAGCGGCAAGTGTGCTGACCATTACACCACGAAGGCTTGCTAAGAAGACGGGAGAAATACCTTACATACTCTCCCTTTTACCCAATCACCAAATCCTGGTGGTAGAGAATCATCATCCAGCACCTTTTTTTAGTTCATGCGCCACTGCAGAGACATTACATTATTCCGAAGCAGGAGCTGTGAAAATTAGCGATGCCGTCGCAGGGACTCGAACCACAAACCTCTCGAATACGCGCTGAGTGTGCTGACCATTACAGCCCACGAAGGCATGCTAAGAAGGTGGGAGAAATACCTTATATGTTTAACATTTTGGATTTTATGATTCCATAACGATATTTTATTGAATGAAGTCAAATTAAAATCAGCACTTTCCTCGAGTTTCTCCTGCCCCACGCAATATATAAATAAATAACTGAAAATTGATGTATGTGCAAAATTTGAGTACTTTTTAAAACTGAAATTAAGAATTAATAACTATGAAATATCTCAATAAAATGCTTTACAAAACAAAAAAATTAAATATTACATAGGTCAATCAAATATAAAGGAGCCTTTAGTGGCTGAGAGTGGGAAAGTGTATTTGTGTGTGATTGGGCATTTGTAGTAATTAGGTGGGGATACCTAAAGTAGGGAGACCACATCAGCCAGCTTGTCCAGTCCTTAAGTTAGTAGCCCTTATGATGAGTGAGCCCGTCTCTGTTGAGCAACGCATAATTATAAAGTTCCTCGTCTGTGAAAACGTGAAACCAGACGAAATTTACCACAGACTGCTTGCCCAGTTAGAGGAAGCTAGCCTTTCATGGTCAAGAGTGAAGGTTTGGTGCAACGAATTCAAGCAAGTCCGTGAATGCGTTGCGAATCAAGCACATCCCCGTCGTCTTCGCACCAGTGTGACTAATGAAAACATAGCACATGTTCGTGAGCTTATCGAACGGGATCGACGCTTCACAGAGCTTCAAATTTCAGAAGAACTTGCTGTCAACTATGGAAGTGTCCAATCAATCATCAGAAAGCAGTTGGGCTTCAGAAAAATCTCAGTATGTTGGGTTCCAAGGTTGCTGAATGATGATCAAAAAAGCGCACGAGTTCGCATTTCTCAGTTGCTTCGAACTCATTTTGAAGAAGAAGGGGAAGCTTTTTTGCATAAAATTGTCACCTGTGATGAGACATGGGTACGTCATTACACCCCCGAATCAAAGTGTGCAAGTATGCAGGGGAGAAAGAAAGGCGAAGAGAACTCCGTGAAAGCCAAAACTCGATTGTCTGCGGGCAAAGTGCTGGCCAAGGTTTTTTGGGATTGAAGGGGTGTCCTACTGGTAGATTTCTTACATGGAAATCAGATCATCAACACAACCTACTACTGAAGTCTTTTTGGATCAAGTTAAGCTTCAGTAACAATGCAAAAGACAAGATTGTCCCATCCGCGATGTGTTGCTCCTCAAACCCAATGTCAGGCCCCACACAGCAGAAACTTGTGGAAATGAACTGGAAAACACTTGATCATCCACCTTAAAGTCCAGACTTATCGCCGTGTGATTTTTACATGCTTGGACCTCTCAAAGAAGCACTTGGAGGCATGCGATTTGAGACCAACCATCAAGTGGAAACATTTGTGCGCAACTGGTTAGATACCTGTCCGACTTCATTCTACGTGAACAGAATGAAAAAATTACCACAACGTTGGGGAAAATGTATAATAAAAGAAGGGAATTATATAGAAAAATTATTTGAAGAAATGTAGCTGTTTCTTGCAAAATAAATTTGTTTATGCAAAAGGCTCGTTTATATTTGACTGACCCTCGTATTTGCATCAAGTACCAGCCTTCTGAAATTAGTTCATATAATGAGCTATTTCAATGACACTGCTATAATCAATAAAAAATATATGAATTTATGTTTTAGTATATTACAATTTAAAGCTGAACTACTAAGCATATTAAAATAATTTCTTTCATATTTCAGAAGCATTTCTACATAATATGATTCTTTAATAAATTATGAAATTGTGAATAAATTAGAAATATATCTGTTTTCAAAGGAAAAACTGATAAACACTCATATAGCAGCTTATAAAAACGTAAGGGGACTTGGTACCCCAAAATCGATGAAATTACCGATTTTTGAATTGTTTGCTGGAAAAATACCTTCTTTTAACACCCTTTCTACACTGAAGAGAAATTTTGAAATGATCTGATGATAATACATAGTATAAAAAAGGCTTTTAAAAATTTTGACACCCTTTAAATGCTCCATCCCCTCAGTGTTTATTTTTTCTTACTTCTCAATTTTTTCAGTAACTTACTAAAAATCAGTGTGAATGAAAAGGAGTGTAATTAAATATGACTCCAACTATCAACAAACTCTTTTTATGTGTATAAACTGATTTATTTAAATACAAAGTTTGAAAAAAAAAACCCTTTAAACTAGCAAGTTTATATGTATGTATGTAAGATATAACAAAATATGATAGCTGTTTTGAAAAATAATTGGCAACCTCAAAATTCTAAATTTGGAGCTCTCCCCCTAAAACCATCCTTTTTCCCAAATTCGAGATCACTCAAAATTATGTAACATTTTAATGCAGATACCTCCTGCCCAATCAAATAATTGTAAACCAAAATTTTTCTCTAACTCAAACTGAAAGCATCACCTCCCTCCCACCTTCGTTTGAACTGCTGCATTCTCTTTCAGTTATGCCTTCATGCTGGCAACTTGCAATTTTTCCATGCTGCTGCATATTTGCCTGAAATGACATCATAGCTTTTTATCTGTGTGCATAAAAATTATTTGTAGTCAATTATGATCAAAAAGTAATTTGTCTGCCAAGGAATTCATTTTTGTGTGCCTACAAATAATGACGGTGATCGCTGAAATTAGCACTTATTAGTATATATATTAAGCTCAGCAAATATTTTTATTTGTATTATCAGTTAAAGTTGCTATGCTTATTCAAAAATTGAAATTATTTGTAGCATTATTGAAATAGTGCTGGAACAAACATTAAACTCTTTAATTAATTAAAATACACCTAAATTAATTTAAATGAGAACAAATGCCCAAAATAAGAGGAGAAATCACATAAGCTGCTGAGTGGTTTTAAATAAAGTGTTTTATGTCTGTTAGAATTTCAAATTTTGCTTTTTGAGAAAAATAATAAAAAGACAAATTAATATTATTAATATTGATTATAAGTGTTTTAGAAAATATATTATAACTATTTCATCCATTAAAATTGTTTTGAGCGTGTTTTAAAAAACAAAAACAAGTAAAGAAAAATTCTACTTGCATTTTATGATTTTTTGGCAACATTTCTAACCAGATAAGGTTTTAAACAAAAGCTTGCAATTTATGTACTGAAATTCAGTAATAAAATTTTGACGAAATTAGAAACGATTTAATAACCATTCAGACAGTTTACATTCTTTAAACTGCGTTTTCTATATAAATATATATATTAAAGTCCTAAAACTTGTACAGATAAATGGACTAAATTATTTAATATTTTTACTGCTTATTTAAAATTATTTACTTAATAGAAACAAGGATGGGTTTTAAAAAATAGTGAAAAGAAAAATTATTCGAAGTGAAAATGTGATTGAAATCATATTTTTTAAAGTTTTTATGTAAAAATGCGCTTTTTTTCCACCCCTCAGAAACTAATTCATTAATTGCAAAATTAATCCTTAAAGCTATTAAGAACACTCTAATAAATACAATAAAAACATTTGGGGCAAAAGCATTGAAAATTTTGGGAGAAGAAACAATTTTCAATTGTTGAATAAAAAAAAATTAAAATTTAATTTTACTGGAAAATATATGCATGGAACATCATAGAGACAAGTACATGAGGCCATACAGCAAATATGGCCCCCGCTTGTTCAGTAGGTTCCATTCTCAGATATAGTTCGACTGTCTCAAACACAACCCTGGCTGGCATTCTGCCAAAACACTTATATTCGTTCAAAAGGGGCGTTATTACTTGCTGTGATGTGAAAGGTTCTTCTCTTGTACGGAAAGAGATATGTTGGAGGGAAAGAAAGTTTCCATGCATCCAGCCGATTTTGAGAATAATTCGATTCGAATGGCGCATGCGTGTTTGCGCTCACAGTCGTGGATGAGGCAGTCTTACTACAATAGAAGAAACTGCAAACCGTCCTTCCTTCCATTCTAACCTCCTTGACTAAATAGTTTCCTCTATAAATTGAAATAATTACATATATTTAAAATCTAATAAGGTGTGACGAAATCACAAAATCTGCTCTTATAGGTGTGGCTAAGAATGGCAAAACAACCTAGTTCTGAAACTAAAATGTTGTATTTTAATGTACAGAAAGCATTTTTCATCACAAAGTAATCATCAATTATCAAATGCCTGTTTTGATAAATGATAAAAGTTTGCAGCAATTATACAGCTAAGTCAGTTTTTAAATCCACAAATGAGCTTTCATAAGTGTCCAACTCCTGGTCTCAAACAATACAATACCTCCATTATAAATAAATAAAAATTTTAAATGAATGAATAAATTAAAATTATGCAGAAAAGCGAGACAAAATGGCAAAATGAGAGAAGTAACTTCTATAAACACAGACTTTTAAAAAACAATATGCAGTTTTTATACAGACAACTTTCCCTAATTATAATAAATTTTATTTTAATAATTTTATGAAATTCAGGGAACAAATAAATAAAATAATACATATATATCTATATATCTCTATATATAAAAACATATATAATATCTACAGTTCATAAGAAATATGAAAAGGATATAATCATTCACATTTAAAAATTCTGCTGCAAGCATGATTAAAATTACTACTTCCCTTTAAGTTCATATTATAGTTGTAATTTATATTTTTATGAAAAAAACTGAAGTTACACAAAATTTTAATGAAACTAACAGCAAAACATTGATAAATAAAAAAAATCAAATATACACGGCTGCCCTTAGATTTTTCTAAACCTTTAAACAAAGGTTTAGAAAAATCTATTAAAAACTTAAAACATAAAAACCCCATTTTTCTTGAATTAAAAAAAAATTATTTTATGTATCAGCAAACTATCTTACATAACATATCTACTTTTTTCACTGATCACTTAAAATTCATTTAATATGCAAATGGCAGTAGAAAACATTACATTAGCTTTTGTAGCACATGTACAAAATCTGCTCACATCACTGTAATTATATGACTTACACATTTGCAAATACATTAAGGCTCTTCACCAACACATGATAAAAAATGCATCTACGATTTCATAATTTTCACATAATATTTTTAACACGTTTCCTTATTTCATTTGTTCAGTTTGAGGTAGATTAATAACACTGGAATGTTCTTCATGGCTTGTGCATAGCTCTAATTCTATCTGGTTTTTGAACGACTTACTCTTGGTACTGCACGGGAAAACGTTTTCGTTAGCAATGCCACGAGTCATGATATTTTTAACATTTCGTCTCCTGTGCTTTCGCTTCTTGGAATGATGATGGTGGTGGTGGTGGTGACGATGATGATGGTGGTGGTGATGATGTCTGCGATGTTTATCTTTATATTTTTTATGATGTTTAATTTTGGCATTACACTTTCCTGTCAAATCCACAGTTTCGTTTTCCTTGGGTCTTATTCGACGAAGAGTTTTACATTTTGACCGTTTTCTTTGTTTTTTTTCTGCTTTAGAAGTGTTTAGGCTGTTTATTACAGCATCACTGGTTTCAATACTGTCATGGTTTTCACAAGTTTGACTAGGCGAAAGGGGACATTCGATGAAACAGCTATCATCGCAAGATGATTCATTTACACTAGTACAACTTGATTCTTTGGATTCATTCTCATTAGAAGTATCTGAAAATAAGCATAATATGTAAAGAAAAAAAATCAATGAAGCAAAAACGATATTGTACCATTATACATTAGTTTGCTAATGGTATAGGTACAAGCAGTTAAGTTCATATGTGCCTTCTAAGAGAAAATTTTAATGCATCATGATATAACAATCATTCATGATTATAATCCTCCATAAGTTAATTTAGCATAATATGTGGATGGGATTTCATTTCATTCACTTCAAAGAAATAAAATTTACTTATTTTTAATCTTAAGCATCATTATATGAATATATCACAATGGCAAAACAGTAATCAAGAGGGTGGATAAGATAATCAGTTGAAAACAAAATTTACATTTTGGGGGAGGGGAAGCATCAAAGGTGCGTGTAAAGTCAAATGTTTAAATAACTAACATGCTGCTGTGAGGAAAGCAGTTTTAAAATATTCAACACTTAACAAGAGTATCTGCTCAATTCTTATTAAATAATCCACAACTTAATTTTATAACTAAATTTAAGTGAAATATTTACTTGATAATTGAAGCTACATCAATTCAAAGGGGGGGACTGTCTGCCAGTACAAAGCCACAGAGTTATATATTAAGTGTAGAAATATTCTTGTGATAAAACAATGTTAAAAAATATTCTCACCACATTTTTTCATCTTCATATCAAAAGATGAACTTCGAGTCCTTGAAGTTTGTCTTCTGGTGCATCTTTTGAGGGCATTATTTGCATTCTTGGATGATGTCATTTGAGAATCCACTTTCTGCCCAGGTTCATCTACAAAGCAAGTTATAAAAAATCACCAACATATTTCATATTATCCTACTTATATACATGAAATATGAACTCAATCGTATAACAGTAATGCACAATTTTGTCACTGCCTTCACACCAAAAGCAAGAAAATGCTGAAAAATATACACAGTCACGAAATATGTATTTCAACAGAAAATTTTCCTGTTAGAAACTGTCTAAAAAATTGCCAACAACTGAAAGAAACATAATTTTTTTTAACTTGTACTTAACACTATA
This sequence comes from Stegodyphus mimosarum, assembly GCA_000611955.2. Classification (NCBI taxonomy): domain Eukaryota; kingdom Metazoa; phylum Arthropoda; class Arachnida; order Araneae; family Eresidae; genus Stegodyphus; species Stegodyphus mimosarum. The sequence goes on from KK118850.1 coordinate 264,805, forward strand.
AAATAAATAAATCCAAACAAAGTATCTGAATTTATTTTACTTTAGTTAATTTTACTTGGTGGTTAATTCATTGCAACAGAGACAGAATAGTTTTACATTACAAATTGAATTCCAATCATTTAAAAGGCATTTTATTGGCAAAAATCTACTACTATCATTCATATGTCTAATTTTACATTGCTGTAACAGCAAAATTTAAGGAAAATGAAGCATTATGAACTGATATGTCATATGAATTGTATATGTTTACCTTCAAGCCATAGAACCTGGGTGATTAGAAAGCAATAAATAAAATGATTTTATTGTTTAATTGCAGCAAAACGATTAGGGATATCTGCTAATCAAAAGTGATTCTTTTCTGGACAATTCACTAAAGGAAACTGGCTTCTATTTTTGTTGCACATAAAAACTTCATGTTGCCATACTATTCCAACTGCCTGGCAAAAAGGTTTACTGAACTACTACCATTTCATGTTTCAGTCATTTTGCTGCTGCATAAACATCAAACAAAACAGGAATAAATTTTAAACAATGCTCAGCACACAGAAATGCTTGTTTTAGAAAAACTCAGCCCCCTCCCTGAGCTATTCTAATGATCAGAGATCAACATTACCCTAAATATAGAATTTTGTCAAGGCACAACTGAGAGATATTTTTTCCCTCTGTTTACTGCAAGTTTTGGATTACTTAACAGATGTGAAAACTCAATATCTGTTATCAGTGTTTTAAAATTATCATGCCTAAGCACAATGCTAAACTGGAAGAGGGGGGGGGGAGAAGAAAGAACAGAAAAGAAGAAAAAAATTAAAAGACTGGTGAACCGCATATCAGGGAAAACAGAAATCAAAAGGAATGAGAGAAAAAAATACGTGCCATTGAGCTAGAATTCTAAATCAAGGTCAAACATTCACTCATAGAAATTCCGAACATACAATAAATCTTTTTTTGCTTTAAATAATATAATTCTAAAGATTAATACTTACAAGGTAAAATATCTGTCGGTATCAATCTGATGTTTTTTATAGGGATTTGGCCAGAATCTCCGTCATCAAATAATACAAACACCCTTGGCTCCGACCAGTCAGCACTTGGAGATGGTGCTTCAGAAAAAAAGTAAAATAGGAAATGTAAGAATATTTGAAATAGAAATAATATAAAAAAGAAAGCAGAGAAAATCTCTTTGCACATATAGATAAGTAAATCTTACATTTTATCATAAAAATTAAAGAAATGTAGCACATATTTAATTTCAATAAAATGAGTTGTAAATATCAAATCATCATAAATAAGACAGAAGCAAATTATTCTAGAAATAAATTTACTGCAATTTGTGGTCAGAAAGCTGAATACTTAAAAAAATTAGTTCATGCATTAAAATATATTATTCACCCTTTAAGTATGAAAATTACTGCATAATTAAAAATATGATTATTCTCAAATACTTAAGGAGATTGAATAAGACTGCTTTAGCTTGCAATATAAAGTTACTGCAAATAAATGCAATATAAAAATAGCATAGTATTTTACCTAACAAAATTCTTCACAATAAATATAAAATGCCATCAACTTTTAAAATCTCCATGAGTAAATGCATAGTAATTTAAATAACTTTTATGTTCAAACACCAAGCAGCCACTCGCAGTAAAATTTGACTGAAATTTTCTATAACATCTTTTAATAATATTCTGGCTTCAGCTCTTGGTCTTTTCTAAAATTAACTGATATTAACTCACATTTGTCTGTTTCATTAAAAATGTGCTGATTCCAGATGTGTGTGCTTAAAATTTTCTCAAAACTCCTAATACTAGCGTGCCATTTTGTCCAATTATTCCCAATTTAAGGATTATTTCCTATCGGTTCCTATTTAACCATTAAGTTTATCCGTTAGACTAATTACAAATGCACCATAAAAAATGTATCTTTAAACTTTAGAAACTCTTTCTACCATTTCAGTCTCTTTCGATGTCAAATCACTATTTACCAAATACGCCACTGAAGAACTACGAAAACAAACCTCAGTTTCTCTATATGACAACTACATTTTTCATGCAATAAAATTTAGGCATAAAACTGAAACCTTCTTTTAATTTCCCTTTATTCTCAAGTCTTGATGTATGCATAAGTAGTTATAACTAAGACATTTTTATCAAATAAAACAGTATTCCATATTAATTTGGTAAAAAACTTTAAATAAATAATATATTACTCTTTCTAATATATCATTCTTTCAAAAATAAAATTTGATAAATTATGCATCATATCTTGGTTTTTTACCTTTTCCAACAACACCTGGATATAAACATCGATACTGTTGGCTCCAATATGCACATACTCTAGTACCTTCTGGAAGATCTGAAGTCAAAGGCTTTGATTCTATAATCTAAAAAAGTATTAAATCATTAAACAACACATTAAATAAAATCAGAGGAAAAAAATTCTATCAGGAATGTAGTAATACATGGCATTAGAGACATATTTTATTAAAACATTGCAATTTATGTTCATAAAAATTGAATCACAGTTTTTAAGCAGTATCGGCTGATTAAATCTAAAAGATGAATTAAAAAACAATGATAGCACCTGCCAAGGGCTATGCATATTAGTGCTGTGCTATGGCTTTCACCAAAGGGGACTGTGCATGAATAAAAACTGATTTTCTCTAAGACGATCATCCGCGTTCCATAGAATTTTGGTCTTCAGTGTAGTTAACTGCCTTAGAAAATAACATGTAATATCAGAATTTACATCCTCAGAAATACTAGTCTGCTTTTTGCGTAAGAGAGGTGGCCACCATGATAAGATTTACAATATTTTGAATGAGATGAGAATAAGTAGAGTAATGCATAATATAGCCTTATAAATTTTCAAAAATCGGATGAGGAGGGGAAATCTATTTAATCATGCTGCAATAAACAATTGGAAGTATGGAATCTATTTTTAGAATTATTTTTTAGATGGTGTCATAAAAAAAAATTGTTTCCATCATTTCTTTTTCCGTCATTTAATTGCACACTCAAAAATGAAAACTATTACATTTTTTATTTTACAAAGGCATTATTGTTGAATTTTGAAGCTGCTGAAATTTTTAATTCAATGGAATTAAAAATTTTAGCGTTGCTAAATAAAATAATAATATTCAATCGAAACATGCCTTTTGTCACTGGGGGGGGGATGCCACAATGTGCCCAGCAGAAAGTAATGTCTGGTTCAATTGTTTTCATTGACAAATGGTTTTCTTAACAGGGGATATGCAGATTCAGATTCTATCACAAAATTATACTAAAGAACTTTGCCAATCTTGCAGATGATACCAATACTCAAAAACTGAATCTTAAAGATTCTAAAGCTTAAGGTTCTGCATAACATGCTGCGTACCAATTCACATTATCTCATATAAGCACAGTAGTGGTGGTGAATTTTCCTGGTACAAACCCTGAAAGGTTTAATATGCCAAACACATGCTGAAAATGTCAACTCTTGTTGCAAGCATTGTGGAGATCTGCTAATAAAAGCGATGACCATTTTTTGGCCATGCTGCATGACATTAGTAATGTATATAGCCTAAAAGACTTCGAGAAACACCATTATTTTCATTTATGTATTCTTAATTATTTGCATTTATTTTCACAGTTAAAAACAGCATTTCAGCTACACTAACTAAAAAATAATTAAGTGACTAAAAGCAGATCATATTCTACATTAACAATAATTTCTTAATATGAAAGTTATGATTAAAAATAATTCATTAAAAAAACTCTCTTAAATAGAACAAGTCCAGTAAAACTTACTCTCCTGAGTTTACATATTGTTTATCATTTTGAAAGTGTACTAATATTTTGCTTTGGAATGAAAGGTATAATTATTTCTCTGTTTTTAAAAATAAGAACATACGAGGTGAATCTATCTTTCATGATTATTTCTTGTTCCTTTTGAAAATATAATATTTTAACAGTATCGCATATAGGCAATACGTTCAACTCAAATAAAAACCACTGGGGAAACAGAAGATAATTTTCATCAGAAATTAATGAAGATGAGCTATTTGATGACACTTTCATGATGACATAAAAGTAAAACAGAGAAAAAATTCCAAAGCCCCAGATATCTACATACAGGTTTTAAAATTTAAAAACATACATTATGGGAAATGACATAACTTAATACACTAAGATTTATGGAATGGTACGACAGAGCAACAATTACTGATTTAGAGACTGTCATTCATATGATGTAATTATTCATTCTAATTTCAGATACATATAAATGCTTTGCACACATCTTAATAAGACATTAAATTATAGTAAAATTCAGATAAAAAGTCCCCACACAAGTAGTTTTCCTTTCTTAACAGTCAAATTCATAAAGTTCCAAAATAAAACCACACATCAAATGCTAATATTTACCAGAAATACAGCTCCTGTTTATTAAGATATACAATCCCACGATACCATGAGTATATATTTTTAAGACATTTTATTAGTTTGGAATATGTTTAAAGATACACACATAAAAATCTCATTGCCAAAGTTTTATTTCTTTCAAGACGAAAACACTTAGCCAATTTCTTGCTGTCTGACTACCAAGGAACAAAGATACTGTATGATTCAACTTGCATGCTAAGAAATGAGTAGAAGATTTCATGCAACATTTCAATTCATATAAAGCTGACAAACTGGATAATTATAACATCCTGGTTATGCCAATTTATCAGCTAATAAAATCGGTTAATACTTCTGTACTACAATCTGCTGGCTAATAAATCATACATCCCAGAAAACTGTATGCTATATACATTACTACAAGTTACTCTTTCAATAATGAGTTAGATGTCAGACAAAAAACAGACTTGTAAGTTATTGAACTTTTTTAAAGTTATTTATTTTAAATTTCGGGTAGTTATTTAAGTTTTCATTAACTATCTCATTACGTTTAATTATGTGATCTGTCCAGGGCATATTATTTATTTGATTCAGTTACTTACTAGAGTAAAGCACACAGGGGTTAATTTATTAAGGGAAAGAATGCCTTAGTGGAGGATTTTCCACATTACACATGAAGAAAATGACGAAAGTGTCCAAGTAAGTAACCCATTTTCAAGATTCAAACCCAGGTCACAGTGTTCAGCAGATTTTTTTTATTGTTTTTATGAACTTAGTTTCCTTTGCCATTTATAATTTCGTCTTGTTCTTTAATTAATAAAAACATTTGATGGAATTCTGAAATAAATGATTCAGTACTGCCTTTAAAATAAGCAATTTATTTCTATAGATAGCGCTTAAACTATCTACAGCAATGAATTACTTTGAGCTCAAAGGAATTTAAAATTTTAAATAGCTACAAGAAAAAAAAATACTAACTGCTTGTGACAGCAATTCTTCTCGTGAGAAAGAGTGAAGTTTATTGCCTCGTTGTCCATCTAAAGCAATGCCATATCTGAAATAGTAAGAAACATTTTTGTATTTTCCTCCGCACTAAAACACTAAAAAAAGGAGATGCTTCAAACTTTGATAAAATAAAAATTGTTTCAAACTATTTCCTACAGATTTTTTTCTTTGTTATATTTCAGGTAGAATACTAAAACCTTCTCTTAAATGAAAATTAAATAAAATTTTAGGAAATTACTACATACTTGTCAGACAACTGAAGCTCTTTAATACATCCTGCATAAAATAAGCCATCTTCCAATGCTAACAAACGCTGTTTCTCTATTAAGTGTTCAGCTTTTAATCTGCTAGGTGCTGAAAAGAGAAAGGGAATGAATAACAATCAAAGAATTATGAACATGAAAAATACTGAAAATATATAAAAAGGCCATATATATATATATATATTATGTATCAAACAGAACCTTCCGTCTCCTTTTACTAGAAAAATATCTAAAGAATTGGGTAATTCTTATAAGTACTACTTACTGTCATTCACTATGTTAAATTCTCACTCAAAAACCCACAAAAGATTATTTATCCAAAGAATCTTCAGTTAAAGACAAACATTCACGTCCTTCTCTCGACAATTTCTCATTTTACAGCATATTTCATTCTAGCAGAATTTATTTAAATTTAGCTCACGCATGAAATAAAAAAATATATATTATTTTGCAATTACAACTGAGGCTTGAACAATATAAAGATTAGTGCATCAACTACCTTTGACTTCCTATTGAAGTTAGCTAATAACAGCCTACATTTATTGGAATCTTACTAATAACAAAAACAGTTAACACATATTTTGTAAGTTATATGTATTATATAATGTATCTTTGCAATAAAGTATGATAGGAAAATAGAAATTATAAAAATTGTAATATGTGAAGATGCATTTACAATACTATAGTGAATTTATCAATAACTCAAGTATATGTCTTCTTTTAGTTATATCAATCATTTGTTTTTTGGAATATAAAATACTATGGCTAGATATAATATTGCCATCAGATTTGAAAAATTAAAAGCTTTAATACACATATTTTATTTTATAGAGGTAATGAACAACCAGTATCTACATATTATGAATTTGCGGCACTTTATGCTCTCCGAGCTAAGCTGTTTGGATTTCTTTAAACTTACAAATTTTTAAAAATTGTTTAACATATTTATTGAGGAAGAGGAAGGGAGGAACATATATAAATCAAATGCAGCTACATCTTCCAAACCTATATAATCCAAGTATCAGTTGCAATATTAACTTCAGACACCATTGAAAGTAGAAAACATGTTATGTCTAATACTTAAATGATATTTTTATGTAAAAATTACCGGGTGAGCCCAAAGGATCTTCAGATGCTACACATGTTTTCTTTACCATGCCAACATTTTTCCTTTCATCTAAATTACACTTCATGAAAGCATCATACAATTCTTCGGGAACTCCATCCTGCTAAGTAAATAATAAAGACTGTTTATCACTTTTTCCTTCTAAAAACCATACTTAACACAAAAATATAACATTTTGAAACTTTGTTAAGATTTTATTGAAGGATTTAAAATTTTTAGTTGATATTTACCTTTAGATCATTGTCATCTGATAAAGAACCAGAAGTATCAAATAATATCCTGCTTCTTAAGTGTTTGGCAATTATAGTCTCTGTATAACCAAAAAAAAGAATAAACATTATAAGCGAAGTCAAAATAATAAAAATTTTCTTGGGAAAAAAAATTATTTTAAACCAACTTAATATTTTAATGAAATTTTTATAACTATTTATATTAATCTTAATTTCTTATATCTAGGAAAAATACTAAAAGCATGAAGATTTTTTCACAAGAAAATTCAACTGTTGAAACTTCAGAACTCCGTAATAGTTTTTTGAACACACAAAACAACTTGGCTGACCAGCATTTACTGTAATTTCATTATAGCACTGTACAAACACAAGCAGAGTCAAAATTTGTTCACCATTCGTGTGTTACAGCAGAAAAATAGTTTCCCCACACAAATACAGCATTCATTTTATATATGTTTCTTTAAACAGTATATAGACAAGAAAGTATTTAATGAAAATTTTTCATTAATGGAATTTTAATAAATTTAATTAAGTAATTTAGTTGCTAACCATTAATATTTAAAACAGTTCAATTTGGCTAGTAAAATATTTGCCATTATGTGAAATTTATAATTTAACAGAAATGGCACAACTGCTTTCATGTGTTCCATCCACAAATTTTTACTTTTCAGGAACATTTTTAGAATGTTCTTCATAAAATAAAACTTATTTCTGAAAAAATGAATGTATTTTTAGAAAAGAAGGAGATAAAATATTGAATTTTTTAAACATTTTTCCAGACATATTTTGACATAAAAAATGTGTTAAACAATGAATGTATTTTTACATTATCATTTGTAGTTTTTAAAATAAATATAATTTTTATAATTACCACTAAGTTTACTTTGTTTGGAAGGCATAAATTTCTTCGGATTATCAGATTTTCTTTTACTCGGTACAGTCTTTGAAACTGAAACTGAAATTCAATACATTTTAAGATATTGCTTAAAAAAAATGACATTTTATAGTTTTTAAAAATACCACGCATTTCAAACAAGTAGTATGTAAGTATGTGTAATATAATTTAACAATATCGTGCCTGAACATGCCTTGAAAAAAGAAAATGCCCTAAGATGACCAATGCAAAGTAAAAGATAACTTTCATTTCTAAAAAAGGCAGTTAATAAATAAAGCTCTAGTTCAACTAAATATTAACAGCTTTTATTTATCAACAGCTTAACCCTCAATTTTTCATTCAGTGATTTTAAAAAAGGGATGAGGAATCTGTTTCCTGAAACCATCTTCTGTATATTTGCTTACATAAATCAAGCATATGTAACCAAAATAGAGATGACAAAACATGCTGATACCATGAACTGATGGGAAGTAACTCATAGCATAAAACATTAAAAAATTAAATAACTAAAAAAAGATGCCTTGTATGAAAACTAAGACTTATCACACATAAAAGAGAGCTGGGGGGGGGAATCTATGCATTTGACCATTCCTCTGTTAGGACTGAAATTCTTTAAGAAGCTATTAGTGTTTAGTGGCCTTTAATCAGATGATCACAGTTGAGTCACTAGTTCGAATACATATGATCGGAGATTATTATTAAGAAATTAGATTTGCATTCTAAGACTAAATAATTAAAAAAAAATCTTGGAAATCTTAAAGAGTTGCAAATGAATCACATTATAGGTTTAATATTTTTACACTCAACTAGATTTAAAATAAAAATGATATAAAAGAGGGTGAGAGAAGGGCAATGATTAAAATTTCAATAAATTTTCACATTTTAAAGATTAACGATAAATACTTTTTTTCAAAGTTAATTATTTTCTTATTTTTATTGCAGTCATTTCCATCAGATGATTCAAATGAAGCATCAAAAAGCAATTCAAATAAGTACTACTGAAAAACATTTTAAATTTTTGTAATTATTTATTTACTTACATGTATACCTTGTATTTCAAAGTCAAGTACTGGCAGATCAATAAATTATTTAAAAATTTTAATTAAAAGCATAATCTCTCAGATTATTTAAATTTGTCATACTGATAGTCCAACAATAAAAGGTATTCTTATCTGTATTCCCCCCTACAAATATACAAGGATTATAATTTGAAAATTACCTGAATCATCTAATAAAAGTGAACTTTTACACTTTTTACTAAGATTCTGTGATAAATGACGTAAGGAATAGACTTTAGTATTCTTATTATCAGCAAGATTATTGGTTGTTTTAGAAACTTCCTCATTCAAATGATCTTTTGAATTTTGACTCTCTTCCATATTCACAATATTCTTCTTTTTAACTCTTTTTGGCTTTTCTGGAGTTGCTACTTCTTCATCAGATGACTTTAAATTGATACATTTTATGTTGTATTTCATACAACTTCTTCTTGTAATTCTCTTCTCTGTTAAATTTAATTCAGATTTTGGTAAAAATTCCTTTTTAAGAACCTCAGGAGCATTTTTCTTCATACTTTTCTTTGCTTCAGTGTCATCATTTTCAACCTACAAAAATGAACCCAAAAATAATAAATAGTGAAAATTATCAAATATTATCAATATGTTTGGTTTTGTAACTTTTCATTCATAATGATTATCCTACGAGAAAATTTTTTATGCAATAATTAAAAATTATTTGGCGATAAACAGAACTCCAAATTTTTTAATTTTGATACTGGGTTATATAAATGGCCATTCAAAATAATTTCATCACTCGAACCATATAACCCAATCATGAAGACTAGTTTCTTTGCCCTCCTGTTTAAGTTATTTGGTGAGGTCTAATCAAATATATAAATGACTCAAAATTCCCGAATTAGGCATTTGACTCAAATTAATAAATTATAAAAATAAACGTAAGAAAAAACAAAACAGAAACATAGCAAAAGAAAGAGTGCATAATAATTAGATACACAGGGGAGGAAATCTTTACTCAGTATAACACAGTGAATAATTATTGGATTATTGAATTTAAAATATACTGATTAGGCTAATATAGCACTAGCTGAGAAAGATTCTGAATAATTGGGAAAATATTTCAGATTCTTCCAAGACAAAAAGTGTTATTTATATCATATTATAATTCCATGACTATTACGTGCAGATTAACTAAAGGCATAAAGACCTTAACCGGAAGATAAGAACAACATAATAATTTTTAAAGCAAAAAAATAACACAATTTACCAACATATAAGAATAAAAAACTGAGCTCACTCAGCCGAGTAACAGAGTGGATATTATATACATATATTTATAATACTTTTGGTGAGGCACAGAACTGCATGTTATAGCAGTCCTACACACAAAATTTCAATGTTCCAAGGCTACTCGTTTTTGAGTTATGCGAGATACATACATATGTACATACATCATGAAAAAATCTCTTCTGAATCCATTTTAAATCAATTTTATAATTCATTTGGAGGAAAAAGAGTCCTTTATTCTGTTTTTACGTACATATGTCATGCAAAAACATCGTTAAATTGCATTCAATAGCAGGCAAAATGGATATTTTTGTTGAAATATGATACCCGAAATTTTTCGAGAATACAATACTTTCTTTACTTTGTACAAGGAAGTAAAAACAGTACCTTTATGGCATGAATAATTTTAATCAGATAGAAAATTACACCACTTTTAAATCTTAATTGGAAATTTTTTTTTATGATTTTGTATATTTGAAATCATTTTTGATATCATTTTTTACATATTAAACCACTCATATTATAATCTTAAAAAATGTCATTAATTTTCATTAAAGAAGAGCATAGAAGATAGATCATCATTACATCATTTAAATACACAAAGGACCAAAGAGTTCATTAACCATGTAAAATTTAGTTTGGGAAGCAGAGAGCTTTTCAGCGTAAAAAATTAAATTATGTTTACTAGTTAAAAAGAACCTTGTGTATTTCTAATTTTCCATTAAAAATAAGAATTCTAAAATAGAAAAATTACCTTTTCAGATTTTATTTCAAATGACATTTCATTCTCAGAAGTCAGGAAGCCATGGTCACTATTCAGAGAAGAAGCAATGCTACTTAAATCTGTACTTGAAGGAGTGGTATCCGATGCAATTGAGGTTTCTGATTGCCTCTTTGTGCATTTATGTCTTCCTTTTAAATAACCCCCCGATAACCTATGAAAAATACGTTTTTAAAAAAAAGTTCAATAACATCAGCAAATAATTTATAACAATTTGTGTAATATATATTTATTTTTTATATAAAATACTGCTTCTTTGTAAAAATAATAAAATACTGCTTTTTCTTCCTTAGAAGTTTTATTCTGCAAACTCATACTGTCACCTATACTATATCTAAGGCACTAAACTAAGTCAGTGACAAGCATTACTCCTTCTTGATTATGATAAAATTTTTAGATCTGGTTTAGGTTCAGTCAGAAGGATTACTGGTGGCCATCTTCATCAGATGATAAAAATGATTTCGGCTAAAATGCAGTGTTAATGCATACTAAACTCTGATTTTATAAATTTAACTCAGTTTTATCTATTTTATGGCAGAAGAATTTCATCATGATTGATTGTGATAATTATTAAAGAAAGCTTCTTATTATATTTATCCATGCAGATAAACAGTTCAACAAATAAGAACACCGTTTTTCTGTCTAACAAAAGCAGATATGAATCCTTCTTTTAAAAAGAAAACATATTCTGCACTCCTGTTATCACATTCATTTGAAATGTGCAATTTTCCTATAAATCCAATATCAAATTTAGATCCTGACTTTCAAATTGGTGTGCATATCATCTATTGGATTTGTTGCTGCTTCTGTATCTTATAAAGAAGGCAAAAATTTCTGCTGAATCTACTGTTGTTTTTGTCTTGTCCATGTAATTCATGGAAAAATGGTTACCAGAGCTTCACGGAGGTCTTTAGATCTTTGAATCTACTTTTATGTTCATTAATTTACAACACTAAAGTTTAATTTACAAAGCTAAAGTTCAAAACCTAAATGAATGGTTTTCTTGAAGTGAATTTTTGATGGTATAATCTTAATTTAACTTCCAACTTTTTCATTCATGGAAAATGTACTTACTAAATGTTAATTATCTCTCATAATCCCACTGAAAAGTATAAAGCAAATGTTTTCACTGAAATGAATACATTATTATGTAATAAACAAATGAAGCTGTTTTAACATTAAGCTATGAAAGATTACATTGCAATGTTATTTGCAATGCTATTTATTTATTATTTATTATAAGGTGAAAATAAATTGAAGAATTCATTTAACTCAACATATAAAGAAATCATATGGATCGACTTACAAACTAGCTTTATTTTATACACTGAACCTAGTTAAAATGCTTTGTTGCACAACTGATAAATATTAACTGAAGAAAACAATTGAAAATTAAAGATTTAAACAAAACACAGGAAATGAAACAAAATAAAACCAACCTCTTTGATTTTAAACGTGAAAGCTCTTTTTGCTTTTGCTTGTACTTCTCTTGCAATTCAACCAGCCTGTCTTGAATCTTCAAGACAGATGTATTCTGACTGTTTACTGAATTTTCAACACATTTTAATTGCTCTTCATCTGATATGAGCTTGGCATCCTCTTTCTCATTAGAACAGTTAGATACACTTTCATAAGAAATACTGGATCCGTGTAAATCTGGAGAATCAACATTTTTGAATTCTGCTATCAAACGTTCCCCGGCAATTGTTGATAACAAATCCAAGCCATAGGTTTTCGAAAACTCTGGCCGTGTGTGAACTCCAGGTTGATGATCAATTTCAGTTACATGAGATATACCAGAATGAACAGAAATGTCTCTTTTTTCAAACGATGTAATTTTTTCAATTGTGTTTAATAACAATGTGAGACCATGGTTTTCATCTATATCTGGAACACATACTGATGATGGATCAAATGCAACATTTTTACCAGAACTGGTTAAACTAGAAAAAGGAAATCAGTCTTTATCTCTTGTTTGCTTTCAAGACCAGGACACTGCTTCACATTAGACGGAGAGTCTTTTTCTTGTACTAACACTTTTCTCGTAACAGCCTCACAATCACTCACATTTTCTGATGTTCTTTCGCTTTTTATCGCAACCTGTTTACAGCTGTTTTGTTTAAAACTTATTTTATTACGCTCATTAATCACTAAACCAGTAATCTCACAGTCTGAATCAGAATTATCACACAAGACCTGTTTTTCATTAACTTTTTGATCATTTCTTACTGCTGACTTGATACTCAAATCTTGGATTTCCTGATCTTCCACTTTACTATTCTGATAAGAGGATGTGGTATGAAGACTTTCAACATTAATTTGCTCTTCTTTAGCGTCCTGCATTGCAAAGAGAAGGGAGAACAATTTTTAGCATGAATAATGTCAGAGTGAAATTAATTTACAAGATTTATAAATTTCTTTACTTAAATTAGAAACTTAAAGAATACTTCACATTTTCTGAATATTCAAACATATATGTAAATCAAGGCTCTGTTTTAAAAAAATAAAATTAAGTGAAGAATCTAAAAATTATATCTAGCAGTTATAATGAATATACATTTTAATAACTTTTAAGTAGCTGAAGATTAAGAAAAATTAATTTCATAAATAACATGGAAATTTTTGTTAAATTCTAAATAAGGGAGAAAAAAGTTAAATAATGGTCAACAGAATTACAATACCCCCCCCCAAGAGAAAAAAAAATACTTTTACAGCAAGGCTAGAATTAACTACCAAAAATCTCTCTTAAAAATGGTTAAAGATGGCACCAAGTGAAATGCAAATTTTTAATATATCAGAAATTCTGAATCACTTGCCCAACAATGAAAGTATTTTTCTAGATATTATGTTTATGGGTATTTATAATGCTAATTCTACTCCAGTATTACACGAGTTCATAATGGAACTTATTCACAGTTTCTTGCAGTTAAAAAAAGGTCTATAGTTCAAACACAGACAAAACACTGGCATAAATGAGCATGTTACAGGTAATCTTCTGTTACAATAAGATGCAAGAACAAGAAGTACAAACTATTAATGTCTTTCTGTTACTTTACACCATAATTTCTTCTTCAAAAATCGAATAAAATTAAAATTTCCTTTGACACAGTTGTTTTTAAATTCAATCAATGAATAAATTACCTTCGAAATGAGAGGCTTGATATCAGAAGGTGAAGAGCGGCCTGTCTTTATGACGGAAGTATGGTTTACACTACATTTAGCTACAAAAATAATAATAATAATAATAATTATAATTTATATACAGTACATATATATATATATACTTCTCTTTTAATATAAAAATTGCTTTTTCCTCAAATAGTTTCATGAAAGCAGATAATTTCTACAGGTAAGATAATGAAATACTTATACTAGGCCACACAAGAAAATACTGGTGTATTTTCATTATGCAAATTTAATTCTAATAAACCAAAATGTTATATAGGCACACAAAAGATAATAACTCACGTGACAGAGGAGTCTTGGTCTGAATACTGATTATTTGAACATCATCATCAGGTTCAGATGTCTCAGAAGGTTTGAGAGAGGTGCAAGAAAATTCACTGCGCTGCAATTTTCTGTCCATTCCCAAGACATCAATGTCTTGAGGAGCAGTTTGAGCAACAGATATTAAGCCTTCGAGCAATGTGGAGTTGGCCTGTGCCATATCTCGAGTAGGTGGTTTTGCTGCTTCTGGAGGTTTAGAATACTTATCTGGACTTGCAATGGCTGTATCATTATACTGCCAAGATTTGCTAAGAGAACATGGGTTTGAATATACCCTATTATGGTAAGTAGCACCTGTCCTTAATTCAGGAGGTATCTCTCTGTTGATCAAGACTAATGGACCTGATTTTACATATGATGTAGCAATACAACTCTGAGCAGTGGAAGAACAGCTAGGTAAAAAATATTTATCACTTGGCTCTACTTTCAAATGAGCAACTGAGGTAGGGATGTTGAACACAGAATTTCTACACTCTGGGACTTTAAGTATAACAGAATCTTTCGATTCTAATTTCTGGAATTTGCAGTCAGATGGGCTGCTTTTCTCTGACTTGACTTTACAAATACTATCTTTTGGTCTGCGACTCTCGGGTGAAGCTGAGGCATCAAAGTTGTATTTCTTAGACAAGTGATTAGAATGCAACAAAAAACTATCTAAAGAATGAGGAGAATGTTTAGTTTTGGTCACTTCTTGCAGACCTTTCCTGAAACCTAAATGAGACTGCCCATCGCTGACCTTACTAAACTTTTTGCATTGTGGAATATTCACATTTTCACTTTCAAAATGTGAAAAATAAACATTTTTCAATGGTGAGGCATTGCAGGTGTTTTCCTGGGTTCCATTAATAGCCTTAGATTTATATAGATTATCCTGAGAAGAGCCATGAAAGTTATTTTTCAATGAACATGATGGAGAAAAACGTGCTTTATCTGTGGATGGATGTGCACTTGAGCAGTTTCTGTAATCAGTCACACAGAAATAGGGGTCTTGACCAGGAGATTGAGCTGAAACAAAAAGTTACGTATAAATATACAGAAATACTTTGGAAATAAACTATTTACACAATAACAAAAACATTTAAATTGTTAAAAGCAGCTTATATACCTTCATGTAGCCAAGACATACACATATAGGTTAGAAACTAAGCTAGCATATATATTAAAAAAAAAGTCAATATACAATGTGTGAGGGTCACTTAGGAATTATTAAAAAAATACCATTTACTCACACCCTTTTTAAGAAGTTTAGGGTTTCGAGAGGCCTTAGGCTGCTAGGAGATTTACAAAAATTTACAAATCAAAATCTCTTTAAAAATATTTAACTAATTAACTCTTTTTAAATGCTTGATCATGATGCTGATAAATTTTGCATTTCATTTACAATATATGCTTTACATAATAAAATTATTCATACAACAGGCAAACATAAATTAAGAGAAAAGAATCATAACAATATAAAATGAATCTTAAGACAGAAGAAACAATAGCTTCATTCTGCACTTTCAAAAGTTCATTCTTTAAAATAGACGTTTAGTGTTATCTCTTAATTACTGCAACAAAAAGGGGGGGGTTCAGATTTCAGTATTTTTTCCATAGAAGTTTAATGTCATTTTTCTTTTGATTGCAAGTAAGAGAATGAAGTATGAGATATTTTGATTCTGATCATATACCAGGATTTATGATTTTCAAATCATAAATGCTGCTGTGATGGGAAATAAGATTTGGTTTAAGTTATTACGGCAAAGCCTAAAAGGAGGGATGCCCTTGACACAGACTTTCTCACAGAAACTGGCTCGTAGGAAACAATGAAAACCATGCAGCCAGCCTGTTCACAGGACCCAAACCTCAGATTAAACTACCCGTGTTCAGTGACTTTACTGCTCGGCCGCTGGTGTGCCCAATAGGAAACAAGGAGCTTTGCTTCCATATTGCTGACTGCCTCCACAAAATATTTTTACATCTGATAAATGTAGAAACTACATTTCATCATTTTTATATTATTATTGCATGCAATTATGAAGTTTCAGCCATATCTAAGACTGTCCTAAAATTATATGAGTTATTTTTTAGACTTTAAAGCAAAGCTGTTCTGAAATTGTGGCAAGAACCAAGGAACATATAAGGTACAAAATAAAATATTAATGTGAAAGTGAATTACAATGAGAAATTTTGACATTTAACTGATAATTTGTAAGCACAGCTCTGTTTATTACTGTAACATGAAAAATATAGCACAAAAATTTTACAGGTTCTTTCTACAATTTTCCTATATAAATTCATACTGATAGTTAAATAAGACACTTTTAGATTTTACAGAAAAATTTTTTTTTAAATATTCAAATTTTAACTATTACTACTAAAATTATAACAAAAGAGCTATCATTACCTGAATGAAATTCTCGCTTTGAGAGACTGCTTGGGACACAGACTTGAGACTTTAACTTGCTGTCAACACAATATGAATTTAAATTTTCAGACTTTACTACAGGAGAGCACATAGACACATTTGATGTACTCATATTGGGTGAAATGGGAGTTTCTCTCTTGAACACAAGCTGACTTGATTCTAAGGATTTTTTTTAATTAGTATTTCATTGCAGTAAAGCAGTTAAGCATAAGACATTTCATTTTCATCATTACTTTTTTAATAAAACTGGCCTACAATGTCTGTTTCAGTGTATCATGCATACATATTACAACAGAAATTCAACTACACCGAAAAGTCAAAAAATGCCAAATCTTGGATACACAAAAAATCAGGACAGTTATTGAAGAATACAAAACTACAATTCATGATAGAAAACCCAAATGAATGGAAGAGGAAAATTTGAGTTAAAATCATAACAGCAGTCATTTTATTTGTTATCAACTTAAGTCTATATTTAAAATTCTGTTAAGATTTTAAAAAAGGGGAAGGGAACAATTTAGACATAAAAGTAATTTTATAGGCTTTAAACATATAAAAGTATACTGAGTTATTTGATTATGAAATCCCACTGACCATGAGAAGTTGGTAGATATCATACCAAATTGTGCCAATTATTTTGGCAAAACAGTTTGAGGAAACAGATTACTCTTTACTTAAAAAAAATCAAGAAATACTAATTATGGCTGTAAAATATAAAATCTTAAAATTATTAGCATCACCATTGTTTATGAACTTTCAAATAAAGTTGCACTTTTCTTGGTGCCATAATAATGCAATTTTCAAAATATATTGAATTATTGAATGTTGTTTTTTCTTTAACAACAGGTCCTAAATTTCATTTTTTTTTTTTTTTCAAAATGCAAGAGAAAAACAGATCAATAGCAGTCAGCCTTCATAATTTTTTACAAAACTGAACAGACTTATTAAAAATTAATCAGGTTTATATAATACTCAAGAGGGATTAAGATTATGTTGCGACATTATGCTTATCTAATATTAGCACTAAATCCGCAAGTTTTTATTTAAAAAAATAGTCAACATTAAATACAGTGATGAGAATAATTCCCATGATAGACAGATTCATTTCCTGTTATTAACTTTGGAATATCTCAAATATTCTCTCTTCTCTTCCTAGGAGGAGTATCCAACTCAAAGGATACAATTTTTGAACAATATGATGGATACAACTGTGGAAGAGATGGCAATCAACAACTTCTGAAATGAAAGCTGTATAACTGAATTTACATGTTAGATATTACAAATTAGGGTTTGCACTTAAGATAGCTTTACAATAAGTTTCTCATTTGCATAATTTTCCATTTCAAAAGAATTTCTAAAATTCTGAAATATTCTGGTTATTTGAACCTTCTGGTTAGTCAAACACCAGATAAGTCAGGCTTTCAGTATATATATATATATATGCTTTTATCAGGATTAGTTTTAAAGAAATAAATTTAATTTAAGGAACTTATTTCTTAAATTATATCTTATTTGCTTCTGGTCAAGTATTTCATAATTCAGGATTTAAATACAAATTCCATTTAGATACCAAAAATAGCATAAAATATTTGATTTTTACGACACACAAATTTAGCAGCTGTATCACATTAATCATGAAGTTTGCTTAATTTTTACAAAACATTAAAGTGAAGATTAAAAATCATCACAAATAAATAACTTTTAAGACAATGATAAGACAAAGAAATTATTTTAAATATCCGATGCTTAGAATGAATCTTGAAAATTCCTTTTCTTAAAAGAATTTCAAAGGAAGCAACATAGCATTAACATTCTAACAATAAATTTTTACTACATGGGGGGAAAAAAGTATTCAAACATTATATGTTTAACGTATTGAGGAGGAGGAACAACCAGAATACCTTTAGGAGTTTCAAGAAGATGAGAATAATGTCCAAGATTTTGAAATGAACTATGCAGATTGGAAGAAACATTTTCTGTATGCCTAAGAACTGGTGGCCCAAAATATAAATTGCTTCCATCAAACCTACCACAACCTAAAAAAAATTATTATTATTCCCCAGAACACACATTCTAAAATTACAAACTAATGCAATACATGACATCAAATGCATCAAAAAGAGACTGAACACATTTTAAGCTCTTTTGTATATCAAATAATATTACA
Organism: Stegodyphus mimosarum; assembly: GCA_000611955.2. Lineage (NCBI taxonomy): Eukaryota > Metazoa > Arthropoda > Arachnida > Araneae > Eresidae > Stegodyphus > Stegodyphus mimosarum. The sequence continues at coordinate 283,868 of KK118850.1, forward strand.
GTATTTTAAAAGATCAAAATTTATCGATCTTTATAGGTGTAATTTTAGAAAAATATTCTAGGCATTAAGAGTTTAATAAATCTGTTTTCTTCAGAATACTGTTTATTTAGTATTAATAACAGCAATTTAATGCTTCTCATATTCAAATTACTGTAATCTACCGGTGAATATACTTTCTATACTCATATTTTCCTCCTTTTCCTACTGATTTTACAAGTTAAGAATCAGGAGAGAGAAAAATATGTACACTATTTTTGAAGGCAAGGCTTACATGATACATATTAGCACATTAAAAAGCACACAGAGAACCCATTTATATTAAATTTTTCAGAGGACTTCAAAAACATTCTTTACATCACTTACACAAAATATTTTCCTACTTGTGCGTAAATTTTACACTGTTACCATAAATCAGAAATTTCTAAATTACATGCTGAAAAGCTGGAGGGAGGATACATGAAGGGGAAAACGATGCAAGTAAATAAAGCAATTAAAATCCATGTTTTTTTTCAATGCAAGTATGCAATAAATGCATTCAAAGACAGAAATTCTATATATTTAAATTCAAAATTTTACATCTTGAAATTGTATCAATCACCTGGGAGCAATTATCTTTCTCAGTTAGTCCCTAAATTCTAGGATTATTAGAACTGACAAGCTAAAAGATGAATAGCAAAAAATTTAAGTAAAAGAAAATTTTAGTCAAACTGAAAAAATTTTCATTTTTAAATTTAAAAGACTATACTATCACCGATGAACCATAGATTTAGATCATTATATCTTCACAATCTTACTAAATATACTAATTTAGTTTTTGATTTTTATTATATGTCACATGTGTTCTTCTTCTGGTTTTCAAACTTGTGTAAGCACAGTCTGCCCACTTTCCAGCTGAATTTTTTTAATCCTTGCACGAAATTTAAATAACAGAAATAAACTTCTGGCTAATATGCTGCAGAATTAGCGCAAAATTTTCTGAAATTCTACTTCTCCATTAATTTAAATATAAATTCCTGTTATAACTCAAATGTTTTGCACAAAATCTCTAGAATTCCTGCTTGCACCAGACTGCCACAATATTTATTTTCTAGTCAGCTTTTCAAGCATATATCAGCATTTAACTCCCTTTTGTAGCAATCTGATAGTAAAATTCTTTTGGATAAACATTTAATATAAAATCAATAACATTTCACTTTCAGAAGCAATTTGGTGTAGTGTGCAATTTTTTCTTGTCTCAAATTTCAATTTTTCACATAAGAAAAATCAATCTTAATGTATTTTTTCAGATGATGGTTTCATTTTCCTTAACATTCATAGGCTGTTCATAAAAACGTCATTAAAGCTTTGAAAAACTTTATTCCTGATCTGGAATTAAACTACTTATGGCTTCTCGTGAAAATAAAACCTCTGACGCATGAAAAAAAGAAAAATCTGTAAAGATTAAACTGATGTCACTAGGGTAATCCAAGAAGCATCTCTTTTGCAAACAGTTTGTATAGCAGATCCACTGGCTAAAGTAAATGCACTGATAATAGAGATATTAAAAAACTAAATCATCCCAAAGAAAGAGGGAGGGTCAGAGAGAGATAAGGAAAGAGGGTCAGTAGTCTCAAACTCAAATTGTAGATGGGTACATGATTTGAAAGCAGACAATAAACTACAATTAAAAAAAAAAAAAAAAAACTTGAACTACCACCTTTTTTTTAAAAAATAAAATTTTGCTTACACTCACACACACACATATGTGATAATGTAGAGAAGTTGATTTGCATAAATGCTGATCTGTAATGAACAGCAAATTTGGCAGCTGAAGCAGATTAAATATTCATTTTTATTTCAGTTGTCATTTGCGGTCACAATTCACTTGGCACTTTAATTGTGCCTATTTCCAGAATATTTACATTTTTTATATTGTTGCACAGACAATGTATATAACACAGCAGCATTTCAGAGTCGCTCTCACACTTATTTGAATTTCGTGAATAAACTACACTTCAAGACAGGGCTCATTCTACACAGATAAAATTCATTTTCAGGCAGAGATTTCCGAAGTAAGGCAGATGATATCCTCACCATGTGCCTCAGTCTGTAAATCTGTCTGTGGAACCGCTGCCTCAGTCCATAAATACTACTGCTACTATTGTGCAGCCCTTTCCCCCCCCTGCTTCACCTTGCTGCTAGCCACAGAGAGTTTGCTTTCTGCTTCATCTTTTGTCTAAAAAGATGTAAGCTGTATAAAATTATGGGGTGCAATATCGCACCCATAAATGATGCTCTGTGAATCTGTTATTCCTATCATGGCTTGCTCTATTACAAAAACAAAATTATGTGTTCAAATCAATGGCAACACCTAAAGCTTTCCTTCCTTTTTTCTCATTTTAAGTACTCACATAGCTGTTTTTCTAATGCCAGGATAGCTACATAATTTATATTACATTTTATTTATATAATTTAAATTTATACTTATTTTCTGTGTGAAATCTAATGGTTGGTATCTGCAAGAAATTTCTGTTGGCCACACTTCCCAATCCAAACATACTGATGCTCGCATGATCTCTTGATACTCTGAGGTCAGCTCTGAACTAAAAACTGAGAACTGATGCTCTCTCCAAGTCTTATCCTTATTGGCTGCCAAGAAATCTCTATTACCCTCAATTTCTTGAAATTATTGGAAGGCATATATATGGTTATATTATTGAAAAGCATATATAATTACAGTACAAATTACGGTTTTACAGGGACCAAAATGTTACCCAAGTTTGGTGATGACACCAACACCAGCTTGGCAATACCTGGCAAATTAGCAAGACAGCTATTTACATGACTGTTAAATAGATTTGCCTCTGTAATCCTATTTTATGGCAAGACTTCGCACTCTTCAGACATTTCATGTTACATTCATATAGTGTCCAAAAGACATTCATGTAGACTACATGAATGAATTTTGTTTGTTGAATGGATTCTACATGTTTGGATACTATGCAAAAGATATAATTTCAAACTTCACTAAAACTACATATAAAAAGTATGCCCATTTGTGGAAAAATGTGGAAAAAATAAATCATTAAGTACAAATATGATTTCACTGATAAGAAAATAGAAAATATTGAGATTACAACATAATAAGCCTAACTCTGGAACAAACAAACAAAAAGTACATCAATAATGACGTGTTTTATTAAAACATACTAAACAATAATTTGGCTGAGAAGGACATTGAGGGCAATATTTTGCAACTATTTTTATTTTATTTTTGGTTAACTTCCTATTATAATTTATAATGTTATCTTTGTAACAACCATGGAATAATTTTTTTACCATCCTATTACTCCACTTAGCAATATGACGGGCACTGGTGAGCGCACATAAAAAAAACATTAAAATTTGTTAAAAAATGCATCAAAATAATAAAATAGTAATTCTGCTTATATATCCTCACAGAATACACCTGAAATCCAATAGTCATCTTTCAACCAATCTATAAAATTCTATAACAATCAATATGTTAATAATTAATAAAGACATTAAATTTTAATTTAAATATTTTACCATCTGGTGGTGGTGTAGGAGGCCAAAACTGTCCTAAATTTGCCATGCAGCCTGGTTGTAGATGGTAAGCAGCAGGAGGTAAAGAATTGTTATATAATGTTCCAAAATATGGAAAACTTGTACCTGTAAGAAAAGAACCCACTGCAGTGTGATCATGAGAAAAGTACACATATAGAATATGTACTACAAATGAAAAATTTTCATTTTAGCAAATGTATGACAAAATGGATGACAGCAATATTAGCAACAAATTATTGCTATCATATTTGGGTGCGTAGTTAAATAAATATGAGCTGCGACTAACACTGAGAAATAAATGTTTCTGAACAAAGCATCCCAAACCCATGTCAATTTTGGTAACCTTTTGGAAAAGTTTAAAGGAGGGAGGGGAGAGATCATGTGGTCTATATTTTACTGGCAACCCTATTTATAATATGCTACTAATAATTATTTATCTCAATAATTTTGATTGCAAAATTTTTATTGCCATGTCCTAACTTCAAAGATGTAACAGTGAGAAAGATATCACACAGCATTTATATTCACATTCTATATATTTTTGCAAGACATAACAGAAAGGTAAATTCCAGATTAATTCATTAGTCAAATTTCATTATGAAAGTTGCACAATAGAAAAGCAAATACAGAAACTAGAAGTTTTATGTTATTTTATACTTTTTTTTAAAAAAAAGTGCTTCAAAGCCTCAGTATATTTATTCCTAATAACCAACTCTTATTTGACAAAAATTCAAATTGAAAATAAAATACAATGATCTAATAAATATAATTTTCTACTTCTGCAGACTATAAAAAGGCTAAAATAAGAACTGCAACAGAAGTAAGACAGATTCCATGATATGATTATAATATGATTTATTATTTTTTATCATTATTGGCTATTGTGGTTATCTGATTTGTCCAGCTAACAATAAACATCTAGAGTATAAAATACTGAAACAATTATTTCATTATCATATTTTTGTTACTCTTTTGTAATGCACATATATATGTACATATATACGTAGGCATACATGCATATATTTATTTCATTAATATATTTTTTGTTATCTTTTTGTAATGCACATATGTATGTTCATATATACGTAGGCATACATGAACATACATGCATACATAGATACATACACTTCTGAATCTGGTTCCAATAACAGAAGAGTACCTATTTTTTGTCATACATGTTATCATATTTTTTATAATTTTAAGCAAGCTATTTCTTAAAACTGACTATGAACTATTCTGTAACCCAAGTATTCAAATCAAACTTTTAAATTTACCATACAAGGACTACAAATGTTTCACATATTTTCTAAATTATACTACAATACTGTTACCAATAAGGAGGAATTTACGAATATGAGTATACATCTGTGATACAGCAACATAAGACAATTGCTTGAAATCTTAAATAATTCTAAGCTTCAGTAAAATTTGAAATTAAAGATATTTCAATTCAGTTTGAATTAGTTAAGGACACTTCCCCCTCCTCAGTTAAAAATATTTTTGAAAATGTTACTTCTCCTGGTAAAAGTGTTTTTAATTTAAAAACTTCTTCTAAAGCAAGTTCTTAAAACTGATTATTTCTCATTTTTTAATACTACCTTTAATGGATTTTCATGTAATGATCTAAGCATGATTTAATTTCTCAACACATAAAAAATAACACTTTTAACACTCAACTAGTCTTAAGATGCTGAATGTAACAGGTTTAATCTCTTTATAATCAACTTTCATATAAGAATTTAAAAAAAAATTACAGTTATAATTAAAAATTATACAAATGTTTAAAAATTGAAAACTCTAGACTTTCACTGCTTTTGTTTTAAAGTTTAGGGAGGATTGAAAACTAAATTGCACACTATCTCTAAATTCAATATATTATTGAAATCCATGCTACAATTATATTTTTAAAGTTGTCTAACTGCATTCACTTATAGGGTGAATATGAATATGAAATAACAAATAAGAAAATAATCATGATCGCTATTTGATCAGCAAACTATTCAACATAAAGCTTATTAAGTACAATATTTTGGAAATGAATAAATCCAACTCCAGAGTTTCATGCAAATAGTACTATAAAATAAAGTGATACGTTAGTAATAATTTCATATTTAGAACTTATCGACAAATTTGATATTTTATCGGCAGTTTTTGTCATATTAAATTAGTTCAAAATCAGATTTCACACTACTGTAATTTAACAGTTAAAGTAAGTATGATAAACTGGCAATTAATAATTATGTCTGAAATAATGCAGTTTTTGAAACTTTAAAATTATAATATGATTTTATCAAAATTAAGGAAAGGTAATTATATTTTTCTTATAAAACAATTTTACCAGCGGAATAGAAGAACCAAATTCAAAAGGAAGGAAATTTTTTTCATAAACATCCTTAAATATAACTTAATAAAATTCAGTAGTTACTAACATTTAAATAGAGCTGTAAGAGTACACATGTTAAAAAAATACAATTTGAGTAGCATATAGAATTTACCCATGATATATTATGATTGAGCTTGTTTTTGACATATTATTAATATGGACAAGTCACTGATGACAGAAAATTTAAAATACCATTAAATTTTCCTTAAAAACTAATTCTTGATATATTATCAATACGGACAATAAACTGATGACAGAAGATTTAAAATACCATTAAATTTCCTTTAAAAACTAATTTTTCAAATCTAATCCCCATCCCAGAACTTTAAAGTTTACGAGATAATATACTCAGAAAAAACTTGCAGTTTGGGGACATTAAATCAATAAATGTAATAAAAATGTTAATGCCCTTTTTTCACACCACAGAAAAATGTTCACTACCCTTAAAAATGTTCAATTATTATTCAATAATAACTATCTATTAACTATAATATATAATTACTATCTATTAACAATGCATTTTGCAATAGCACGCCTAAATTATCTTACATATATGCATGACAGGCATCCTGCCACATACACTCTTTTAGATTCAGTGAAAACATGCAGCAGAATGCATGAATTATTACCAATTACAGTACATTAGAGAAGATTCTGAAAATAACACAGAATGGAAAAGATTAAATCTTTCTTACATGCTCAACAAGCCTGTAGCTATGATATTCAAATGAAATAATATGCCTTTAGAATGCATGTGAAGCATCATTAGAGAATAAAAGGAAGTTGAAAGAGATGCCTTTGGAAAAACAGTAAGAACAGATTGCAGTAAACAAAAACAGCAGTAATGCAACACAGAACTTGCCACTTAAACAGACAAAATAAAACAAAAGGCAAGGATCGTGGCGCCATCTATTGAATTAGACAGAAATCAAACAATTAAAAAATTATCAAAATAAAAATTTTAAACATTCTGGAGAGAATAGTATCAACTAAAGTCTTGGTGAATGTAACATGTTTCAAAGGAATCTAATTAAATTTCATGAGGATAAGCCAATTAGGGCAAACATCACTTTAAAATTTGTTGCTATAATAATAATAATCCTACCTACCTTTTCGTAGATTCACACATATTGAAAATAATTACACTAAAAAAAATATTCATTTCATATTGAATGGTACTCGATTATTTCATACTTAATGTTAAATTTAATAAGACATTTACTCAAGATTAATTTCGAACCGAGAGCAAATAATGGCTTCAGCCAAAAAAAAAGGGCTTATATTTAAATTACCAGATTTCAACACCAGAATTCTTGAGATCATAAGACAGCTTCGGACTTACGTAAGATTTTACAATCCTCTTGCAGAAATATGCACTGTAATACTTTTTCTCAAACTTGTACTATATTTTAAGTTAAAGTAATTAAAAATATTAGTTTTAATATATAGAACAATTGGCAACTCATGTTTTTAATATTTTGTTTTTATTTTAGTATAAAAACTAATGAAAATAGTTTTCGTCAACAGAAATGACTGGATTGAAAACTAGAACTCATATTTCTCTATCATACTTTTAGTTTAGAGAAATTAAAAAATATATTTTTATTACAATATTTTTTTTTAATTTCTAGTTTTGGCAAGAAATATAGAATGCATTTCAATGGATTTATTTATCTTACATGTTGCCTGAAATGCCATTATTTGAAATGACTGCTCATTTGCAAAACAGCTATTAGTTACAAATACCATTTTACTTTCTTTTACTTGAAATGTCATCCACTGTAAATGTGTTACTTCAATTTTCATTCAAATCTATTGTCATTCGGCAAAATATAAGACATTTATATTTCAAATTTAATCTCTCTGTAATTGACTGATAAATGTATTTAAATGTGATAGATACAGTTTTTAAAAATATTACTTTTTTACTTTTCAATAGGATTGATTTAAATACAAATGTATTTATTTCGTGATATATCTAATTAAAAACATTAACTATTTTTATTGAAGTTATGCAACACATTTTTTTTACATTTCAAATTAACAGAAGATATAAAAGATGTGGTAATGTTCTCACGTCAGCCTAACTGTATATTTACAGAGCATCCTATAAAATGTTTTTGCCGTTTCACCTGAGCCATCTCTATTGAACTTTAAAACAGCCCTTCTGGATGACTGTTAAAATCTGAACTCTTTTGGGACATTTTTGTGTATTTATTTTCTTTTTTTCCGGAGTTTTTCCATCTTTATTTCAACATTCTGTATTAATAATTTGCACACAGTAATAAGCATAATCAACTATATCGCGAAACAGCATTTCAATTTGACAAATGTAATTAAACAAAAATTAAATTCTCTTTTTTATTTCTGCCGTTCATAATTTACTTCAATGCTTCAGACTAATTATCTGTATATTATCATGCATACCACTACGAGTTTATATTTAACTTTTATTTTATGAATCTAAAATTTTTATTTAGCATATACTGAAAATTTAGCTGAAGTTAATATAAGAATTCAAGCTACTAAAAATAAGAAGTTAATTTGAATAAAACAGAAACTGAATATAGCATTAAACATCCGTAAAAAAATCAAAACATTGATCATTAATGAAAATTGCTTTTGGAAAAAAATATTTAAACTCCTTACAATTCAAATTATATATTTGCATATTCATTAAAAACAGATAAATCCAAAAAATCAGCAAAATACATGTTTGTTACATGACTAAAATTATTATAACGTATAATAATAAATTTCTGTCTCTCTCCCCTTCATATGCACATAAAGAAAAATATGATATACTTCAGTATTCAAAACATCAAAAATTTTATTTAAATTTGATATATATTTGATATTTTGTTACTAAATAAATAATAAGAAACTACTTTTTAAAACATAAAAGCAGTTATAAAATTTAATTAAATTCATTAATAAATAGTTGAATGAATACACATCAATAATAAACTAAAGAAATTAACCTGAACTGACATATGTCAATATGTGAAAAATTAAAATTGTCATATTTTACATTACAACATATACAATGATGATGAGGGGTGGGAGTATATAAACAAAGTTTATTTTGGCAATTATTTCAGTCCATATGAATAAAATACAATTAAACTTTTACAGAGTAAATACTTGGTACTGTTCTGTTATTGAGATCGGATTCAGAAAAGTATGTATGTATGTATGTATGCACATGTGTATTGTATGTGTAAATGTACATACAATACATATATGCATGCAAACAAGAACACACATCCATACATACACACATTTCTGAATCCAATCCTGATAACAGAACAGTACCAAATACGTCACACAAATTTAACATAAGCAAAAAATATTATAAAAATGTTATGGTAATATTCAAGGGGTGGAGGGAAGTATTTAGATAAAATTTTACTACTTAAATTAAAAAAAAAACTTAATGTATAATTTAATGTAGTCTTTTAAAGCTGGCATTGCGTATTACAAGCTGTTTGCAATAATTCAACTAATCACTTTGTACAAAGGAATATTTTCTTTTTCAAAAGAATTATTTGTATATTTGCTTTCAACTGAAATTTTTTTCTCGGTCCTTGATCCAGAAAATCTATGTTCTTACTAACAATTACAGAATGATTGTTCTTGTATATAAATATACATATATATTACTTATTGGAACCTCTTTTCTAAGAAATTTTTACATTAAATTATTTAGCAATACGGCATTTTTAGATAATTAGGAACTATCTGAAATTTGGAACTGATACTTGTATTATGACATTAATAGATACATTTTTGTATGGACTGTAATCCTAGTCATGTGTTTAGGTCATTACCTTGTGAACGAGAAAACATTTTCGATTCTCATTTTTAAATAAAATATCTTACAGTATTTCCATGTCTTTGTACATTCAAAATCCCCTAATTACACGAGTTTTACTCCATACCACCCAGCACTATATTAAATACTGTCACCACATTTTATCACTAGAAGCACATTTTTAGAATTTAAAGCTTTTTCACTATTCTTCTAATGTGATTTTGATGCTATCTGATCCAGACAGACAAAATTTACTTTTATCAGAGAAATTAAAACATTTCCATAATTCTAATGGTTTTGATAAATAATAAAGTCTTTTCTTTTGGTTTGTTTTACTTGCATGTGTTTCTTTCATTTTCACTTCTGCCATTATATCCAAATTTTTGTCTGCAATTTTCTACTGTGCAGAGTGAAACAAACAGAAAACACTGCATTGCTATTACACTATACTTTTGGCTTTGCTATATCTTTCTGTGAGAACTTTTAATCACTATGTCCTCTTTCAATTTTGAATACTGATAGCAGATTTGTATCTATTAATGACATCATAAACAGATGATATACCTATTTAAAAAAAAGTTTTGCCATTCCAAGGTACATGTTGCCATCAATTCTTAAATCCAAATTCCTGTCATATAAGACCAAGAATTCTCAGCTCTAATCCGCAGACATTTTTAATACATATAATTCATATTTAAAAACGTATGAGGTTAACTGAATATCACAGAACAAGCTACAAAAAACTCAATTTATTATATTTGTTTCTTATTCAATGTTACCAACTCATACAGCACATCCGATTATTTAATGACTTTCTCCATTCAGATACTTTAATATTTTTTTTGTGTCACATGTTATGGATGACATACTATTATTATTTGTTACGCATTATTAAGGTTATGAGAAATATTTATTACATAACAATTCAACTACATTTTGTTCATCTGAATAAAATTATTGGGAAGATAAACATTATCTTTTCTTCCCATGGTATTTAAATTCTAGAAACTAAAAATTGCACATATAAATATTACTACAAATATAAAAGTTTATATTAATAAAAGTTTAACATTTAACAGCAGAATGTAAAGTATACCTATAAACAAACAGATATTTTTTGCCTTTTAAGAATCAAACTAAAAATGTTAGCCATTATTTTCATTGTGAAAGAAGTACACCCAACACTATTTTTATTACATAAAAGTATTAAGCAAAACATTTAGTTTTCAAAGAAATTCACAGGAAATTTTATATTAGTTTATCTCCAATTACCCCCTATTAAATAACTTCACAAATATTCTTACAATTATTTTCCTTCTGCACCAATAATAATGGGAAATAAGAAAAGGAAAGAAAGAAAGAAAAGTATAAGCAGCATCTTCTTTCAGTTATAAAATAGTAAAACTCACGAACTTTCTAAATTCTCTTAACCCACTGAATGACAATATTTTTGTCTCCGCTTTTAAAAAGATTAATATTCGCTATTACTTTATACAAATTATTTCATCATAATGTGAAACCCATATGTAAATATTGTTTCTCAGTCTGTTGTCTCAAAAGTAAACAAGGAATTATTTTAATGCAATACTTAATCAATATTTTAATAGAATAATTTTTAATACAATTATTCCAGCTACTATTCCTGCTCGTTCATGAAATTCCATTCTCTCCTCCAAAGAGAGAAAATCTTAAAAGTACTTTAAATTTTTTCAGTCATAAATTAATTGTTAATTGTTTAATTAATTAAGTGCTTTAATGTTTAGCATCTTTTAATGCAACAAAAATAATGACACATGTTACAATAATACAAAATACATTTTACACCATCTGAAACTTGCATCCACCCTCTATTATAAAAGTTCTGTTATTTTTCATCCATTTAATATGCATGTATTTTAACTATTGAAGTTAAAAGTATTTATTCTACCTTAACAAAGTAAACACAATTTACATCAATCCTTTATTGTAAGAGTTCCAATCCATACATTTATATCATAAACAAAAACAAGATAGTAACATGTAAACTAATGTATACATATTGACAGCTGAGACTCCAGTTACTGAGATTTAGCTTAAATACACTTATCATTACTAGAAAATCAACTGTAAATAAAATAACCCACAAAGTCAATGCAACATTCCATAGAAAAATCTTTCTATGGTGAAGTTTTGTAGAGTGTTCAAATCAAAAATAATAAAATAACAATTACCTGAAATAAAAATAATACTACTGTTGAAAATACTATATAATATTTAATGCTTTCATTACAATCAGTTCATTGTCATATTCCCTGGAAAATTTTCTCAAAATTAAGTTCTCTTTCAAATTCTATTGAAATTGCTTTGTTATGATAACACCATTAAACGAAAATATAAGCAAAGTGTTAACTCAAACTAGTATTCTTCAGGCGTAGGCTATAAAAAATTTCGTTCAGTACTGTACTTAGACAGCTGCATCAATAACAATAGAAATTAACTGGATGATTAGAACTTGTTCTTTCGAAAAAGGGCGGGCTTTAATTTTTTTTTATTATAATCTTCAATAGCAGAAATACACTAATATTATATTAAAATGAAACGGATCTAGATAAAAATTTTTTGGCTTACCAGCGTCGACTTGGTTCTGCCAACAACGGCCGTATGGGTCGGAAGCTCCGGGCACGATAGGTGAAATAGCGGCAGCAGCGGGCATGTCAGCGTACGGCAATTGAAGCTGAGGTTCCACATTCCAGGCAACTACTGGCGGCCGGTTGAGGGCGAATACCCGACTGTTCATGTCGCACGAACACTTCCGATCGCGGCCGAGAGAGTTGGTAGGCTATGGAAGATCTTTTCGCATTCGAGTCGCTGTGTTCGTCCGAGAGATTCGTACATTCTACGTCGGAACTAAATGATATTGCTTCGTAATGCTCGTTTTGCAGGAATAATTTCCTAAGTAACCTAAAAGAAAGGCATAAACAATAATTAGCCGATTGCACTTCAACATGCAAAAATATCAGATTTAGATATGCACGATTATATTAGGAAGAGAACAAGCCAACTAACTCAATCATGATTTTCCACATCGTAAAAAAAAAAAAATAGAGCGTACTTACTAATTTATAAGCAAACTATATTACTATTATTTTATGACATGAAATATTTTTGAGGAAATATTTACTATACATTTGAAAAATTCCCTCTTCATAATCATTTAGCATTATTTCTTATTGATCAAACTCTATTCAGAATTTTATGCCATCTTTTCAACATACAGCTTAACTAGGCAAACTCAATAAATTCCTTAATTATATACATTAATGTTCATATGAAATGTAATGTAGAATATCTACACCTGTAATATTATATTAACATTTACTATTTCAAAACACACAACTCATTCGTGAATCTGAGATGATAAGAATATATAATAAGATAAGAATATATAGAATTAAAAAATAATACTGGCATATATTAATGAAATTTCAGTTTAAGATTGAATCATTTTCTAAATCCCATTCAAGTCATTTGGAGGAGGGAAAATTCTATACTGCCATATGAATGAATTTTGGACCTTGGAAAAATTGAAAGAGAATTAGAAATTTAAACGTACTGTCATTAACTCATTTCTTTTACTGCTCATTATACAATAAGAAACTACTTATTAGGGTTACAAATTTGCTCAAAGTTAATTACAATACACTGAAAATTATAAAATGCTCTCATCATACAGAGAAATTAAACGAAATACTTTTGGTGCTCAAAAAATATCCACCTTTTAAACTTAAGTTACTTAGAATAAGGTTTATTCTATAGAAAAACAGATCTCAGCGAATTATTTGCAAGGAAGCGTTTTGAGAGTATATTTTTTTAGTATAAACAAAAACATATAAACATGAAACTTTTTGAAAATAAAGTATATGTGCTTACATCCTATGTAGAAGAGTTGATAAAATTTTGCTACATCTATAACCTGACTGCTGCCTATACACTATGGTTCAAGTTATAGACAGAGGTTTTAAAGGCTGAAATTTCAGTGTCCTTGTGCTGTGGTTAGACAATTTTAACGCAGACAATTTGAACTGAGCCTTGGCTACATCTATTACATTCCAGATATGAATGATAAACAGTATAACTACCACATAAAATGAAAAAGGTAAACCGTTAAAACTACACAAAACTCAAGCAAAACTTATAACCACAATAATCTAAAGAAAACCAGAATACATAAAAATTAAATTAAATATATATGGAAGAAAATTGGGATATTTTTGAATGGAAGAATAAAATTCTCTCTTCAGAAATTTTTGCTGGAATGAAATAATGAAGAATACTCCAGATAGATTTATTCTAATATTTTTCTATCCACCAATCCATTAAACAAAATTGCACTAGAATATTCAGTCACAGTCAGCAACAGCAGTTATCCTTTTAGCCAAAAGAAAATAAATGTTATGTATAAATTTAACACGTTAAAATTAAGCTTACACATTTTCACAATTAGTAAGTATGCCATATGAAACAAGAACTTTTAATTTCCATCCTGTTCCAAAAAATAAGAGCTTTTTCCTTAATCTCATACTAAATACATAAGCGGAAATTCCAGTAACAAGTTCGACAAATAAATGAAATAAGAAGAAAAGTTCCTGCAAAAATAAAACGATAACAACAAAACAAAGCACAGCAAAAAGTTCGCACTCAGAAAGAATCGATCTCGTGAGCCATGGAACTCAGCGAGAGGAAAAGTATCCCACTCAGTTTCATTGCTAAAAATGTGACTCGGGAGTTTTTCACGCGCGGATAGCTCAAAGAACCTCTGTTTCCACAGGGCATCGAGGAAACACGAAATTTAATACTGATCTCCGGTGCAATTCTGGGAAGTCATTAAATTTCGACTTGTACTGGTTAACCGAAAATATTAACGCACGGTCTAATATAAATATAACTAGGGCAATCTTCAGTAAAGTTGATCATTATGCCGTAAGAATCTTGTGTATTTCGACTTGTACTGGTTAACCGAAAATATTAACGTACGGTCTAATATAAATATAACTAGGGCAATCTTCAGTAAAGTTTATCATTATGCCGTAAGAATCTTGTGTGTTCGTCAATGACTACACAAATAATAATTTTTCTTATGAAAGAGACATGTGAATTAAGTATATGCAATTTAAAGTTCAGCGAAAAAGGGGTACGCTAAGCAAATTCGAAGTTGTTGAATTTTATTTTAAATGTAAACTGTTAAACGCATCCAACTATTTCGGTGTTACTTGGAATATTATGTCCCCTCCCCATGTTAATTTACTTGTACTACGGTTTCCTTATCTATTCGGTGAAGTTTTCCGAAATGTTCAATAATAAAATTACGTATCTTATTCTGAAGTCGATGTTTACGTTTAAAACGAATTTCTAAAGTGTGGACTGTGCTTTCTACTATATTAGCCGCTTTAAAGAAGATTTTGTATAAGTATATTATCAAGGTGGTCTATGTTTTTTAATGTTTCCTTTATTTGTTCAACGTAGTTTTCAATAAATTTCTATTTATTAAGCCTACTGTGTTGTAAAAATTAAAAGCTGAAGTTTATTTTGCTAAACGCCATCACTGTTTGTTTGTTTAGCAGAATTATCTTTGGTTTTTAAATCAATCAACAAAATTTAAAATAAAGCGAAATTCAATCCCAAACTGATGTTGACCCTTTAATTTCGAAAGAATCAGACAAGAAAGTGGAGAACAGACTTTCGGTAAAAATGTTGCAGCACATTTTTAGCTCCCTACAGACTGACATCGAAATGTATACATTAAATAGTGATGCGAAAATAATTATTAAACTCCTAAACTTACTGCATTAACTACAAAGTATTTAACAATTCCAGCCTTTAGAAATAATTGTATTAACACACTAGTTGCCATTAAAACATAAGTGCTCGAATGGTGACTTTATTAAATGAAATACAATAAAGATATATCAACATATGGGAGGGAAGAAGGAAATTTCTGATACACTGGGTTTGATTTATTCTGATAACCGGATACCTTCGTGAAGCACTTTTTAAGGGAAACTACTCGTACACAAGTTACAAGCGGGGAAAACTACGAAAACATCCCACGCAGCCGACCGGTTCGCCGGGATTCGAACCCCGGACCAGACTACTAGTGTTCTGCAACTTCACTACTCAGCCGCTGTGGATCCTAAGACTTCGGATATGATAATCAGATAATATTTACTTAATTATGCACTAATTTCGCAGAAAATATGAGATGTTAACTGAAAAGAAATCTGCTCTACCCATCTTTTCCGTAGCAACATTTCACCTCGGTAAAATTACCTTTTTTACAGTGATCATTCTTGGTACGTGTGTTTTATTCTACACGTTTGTGCTCAGATCTGAATCCATATCATTTGTAGGCGCGCAATTCACGAAACATGGCAGCGTATTTTAAATCAAACCAAAATCACCTGTATAGGGAGTTCCAGTATCTATGTTTCATAAAACTTTCCAGATTACTTGTAAAAGAATGACAGTAAACAGAAGTTTTAAATATACCACCTTTATATTTAGTGATTCATGATGCAAAATAAAGACTTTGAAATTTGTTTTGAGGAAAAAAAAACTCTTTACACTGATTCATGTGAAACAACGACGATTTGTGATACAATAAAAAATAAATTTCAAGTAGAATTTTTATAACAAATATTTGATTTCGTTTTGGGGATGTTTTTTACGGTAAAACACTCAAAATAGGCAACTTATACGAAGCTTTTGTTAAAAAATGGAATTTGATTATTAACTAGTCAAATGATGACTAATGACCTTGATGAACTGCTTTTTTAGCGACGAAAGTGAATTCAACATTTTTGGAAGCTACGGATGTAAAGCTGAAGATAGCTTGCCACACAAGATCTCAAGCATACGATACGGTACCGGCGCTCAAATACCGCGCGGTTCTTTTCGAGACTAGGGTTAACAGGGAATCCGGTAGAGTTTGGCATAAATCATATGTAATGTACAATACGGGGTACCTCGATATTTGAAAGAATGATTTAAAAACTGCGGTAAAAAACTGTGTTCAGGACTACTAACGAGGTTACAGTCTCAAGCCACTACGGTAAAATTGTGTTTTTAAGTATTACTAGGGTAGGCGGCAGAGCTAGTGCAGGCCTTGTATCGCTGCCGCCTGAAGTTACATACGGTGCATATTTCTGAAGACTTGAATGAATATGTATGGACTTGAACAGAAAAGAGTAAAAGATACATCATATTACTAGGAAGGACATGCCAAAATTTCTGCATAAAACGCAATAAATTAAAATATTCAAGCTGACCCTCGGTTTTCTAAAACTCTTGATTTTAAATTATAATATCCATAAAAATTTTCTTGGGAACTAAATTTCAAAACTGAATACTCTACTACGATACATGTATGTACAAGAATGTAACTAAAAAAACTCAAAAAATTTTACTGTCAGTAAGAATTGCAAGGCTGTAAATGCAAAATTCCATACGGACGTCTTGAGTACATTCAACTTTGGCACTGACTGTATAAAATTTAACAATATAAATTCAAATAAATTATGTGCATACATTAGATGTTTTTATGAGTTTTGCATTTTATGCAATACTAGTAGAACTCGAAAAATGAAGTTTTTGGATAAACATGTCTAAAGTTTTCCTTGGGTTTGAAATCTAGCAATCACACACTTAATGGATGGATTAAGCATTGCTAAAGGGATTCGCGGCAGTTTTAAAATTATAAAATATTATAAGATTAAGATTATTGAATAAAAAAAATTATCAAATTGTGCTGTTGTCTTTTTTCTTTCATTTTGTTAAACTATGCCAGAAGTTCATGGCTCACAAAAAATATTTAGAGACAAGAAATCGAGTTTTATTAATAAAGTTACCACATTGTGACACATACCACAAAATTATAAAATCGCGTTCTTGATGTTTCTGAGCTCCATCATTAAATGACAGTGAACAATTTCCCAGGAATAATTTACATTTTCGAAAAGCTTCAGAATAGGACTTTTCCTTTTTCCTATTAATCTTCTATTTGATTGAATATCAAATTTTTATGTTTCGAATTTTTAGAATGTTGTAAAATGCTGAATGATTGTTGCTCGCGCTTAAATTTTATAGATCGTCAAATTTCTTTTTAGGTATCGCAAGAAGTTCGTTGTAAGCTTTTTTCAATGTTGCTTCTTGGAAGGACCGTAAACTTTTCCGCGCGTCTGGAGGCTTTCATATCAATACTTTTAATCTCTGTTACTCTAAAAGAATCTCACAGAAGAAATAATTCAATGGTTGTTTTTCTACTTTCACTACAGAAATGTCATTGAATAGTACAGTGCCCATTGCTAATATTTACAATCAAATTTTGACATGCCTTATCTATGAAATTCTTCATATCAGTCAAGTCATTTGGCGCCATTTGAGAAGTGTCAGTATTGCAGCCAATGAAAGCGATTACACCAAACAATGCAACAGACACTGAAGTCGTTAGTGCGGTTACTGAATCAAAATATATGCCACGACTGGTGCCGCAAAGATGATAGTTTTACAATGGTAGGAAATGTCATAACTCTAAATTCGACTCACTCAACATTATAGCCCATAAGCCCATGTGTATTCTGTTAACGCAGTGTAAGACACACACACCGAGACATGCAAAGTGCAAGCATACAGATGTTACATGTGCCTCATTTTCAATATAATTATTAAGGTAAAATTGTGAATACACGGTAGGTAAGCAAAAAGAAAAAAAAAAAAAGCGCTACTTATTTAACCAACAACTTCCAAATCACCCGGCAATTTGATGCGAATTATTTGAATGGTCACTCAGATCTATGTAGAGCTGGATTAATCAGTAAGGAAAATAAAAATAAGCACATGGATTAGGACATCGAGCAAAGGGAGCACTTCAA
The DNA here is from genome assembly GCA_000611955.2 of Stegodyphus mimosarum. Lineage (NCBI taxonomy): Eukaryota > Metazoa > Arthropoda > Arachnida > Araneae > Eresidae > Stegodyphus > Stegodyphus mimosarum. Next base: position 302,538 of record KK118850.1, read on the forward strand.
AAAGGTGACTCAGCAACTGGACACCACAAAAATTTCTCATTGCAAGTTTTACAGTGGAATTTATGTTATTGTGTTGTGACTCACTTGCCTGACAGGACCATGAAAATCGTCGTGGCAAGCAGTGCAAGATTGCACCTGTCGTTGGCAATAGCCTTGAGCACCATACAGATGTGATAGTACGACTTCGCTCAGTTCCGCCCCCCCAATTTTGATGGAAAGCACCTCGGGGATATGGGTCCGAGGATCTCCAACTCCTCTTTTCCTACCACCAAACTCTCGAGAGGGCTTTCGGTTCGATATAAATTTAGCGTGACTCCATGCCACAAAGACACCATACATTTACAAACATGCAAGTCTCCTCCGGGATTCGAACCCGGGCCTTTCCTTACCGCAGTAAGCTCCCTTAACTGCTATATCGTCTGTGGAATTTATGGTGCAGCTAAACCTGTAAGGAGAGAGAAAAAAAGGGGCAAAACAAAAAAGTCATATTGTAAATGCATGTGAGGACTACAAAATTTGGGGGGGGGGGAGCTTTAGAGACTCATTCAATCCTGCCTGCCCTAATGAATTTTAGAATGTTATTACAAGTAAAATACTTGCAAGAAAACGCTTTGCTGTTCCAGTCATAATTGAATTCATACATACGAACGACATGCCAGAAAATCGATGCGAATAAAGAATTTTGTAGCCAAATGTGCTTGAGTTTAGAATATCGACTTTAGGAATGAGTTAAAGCTGAGGTAACCAATTTAAATATGCAAAAAATATTTGATTAAATTCATACATAATCATCACTGCTAGTTAGTAAAACTTATACGCTTTGTATTACAGTCTACTTTTTATTTGCATGATGCGTTTACAACCCCTTGTTTTATATATATTGTTTATGTAATATATAAGCAAACACTATATTTTATTGCATACATAAACCAATAGATTTTGTATATGAAACATAAATCACAGTTTCATATCATTCGTTTAGGGGCCGTGTGATAATATCGTTGAACAACGGTAATTCGGTCCGAGGTTCGAATCTCGCGAACGGGCTGCCTGCATGGGCGTTTTCGTGATTTTCCCCACGTATAACGTGTATCCAGTTTCCTTTAGAAAGTTCTCCACGAAGTCATCACTCCCCTTAGGCAGAGAGCCCTCGAGGCTTTGCCATAATCACATAAACCATATCATGCATTTAAGTCCTGTAAATCTTAAATCACAGACTATCCTCTTTTTAGTCCAAAGGGAAAGGGGCTTTGTTCCTGAAAGACTATTGTTTTCGTTTTGCGACGAATCACTAAAAGCGTTGTATCACTTTTCAAGCTGTTGCCACCAAATATTAAAGCTCTGTATTATATTTAAAGAAATTAAATAATGAAGAATCTGTATAAATGTACGTATATTTCTCCAAATGTGATAAAACAACGGTACCTACAGCCATCCAATTTTGAATAACGTAAGTTTCCACCCGAATATGCGCATCTGGAAGCCCGAATTTAGAATTTGTTTTAGTATCTATTTCGTATTTTGTAAAACTTTAACGAATTCTTGATGAACAAACTAAAATGATTTAAAAGCAAGCAATGGCAACACTCTGCGGGGAAAGAGGAGTGGGAAAAAAAAAAAAAAACTTTTTATCTCCAGCGCCCGGAACTGTGTATCGGAAATTCTAAAGGTAGACTCATTTTAAAATTATTTTGCGATATTGCTGTCGAACTGAATTTTATGGTTTAAGTGCGAAGAACATGATAGTTAATAAATAAAGGTAATATGCAAAATGTTTAAAAAAACGCCCCTTTGGGCGTAATTTAAAATCTGAAACCTTTCATATATACATATATTTTTTTTAAATAAATTTTTGAGAAGCGTTCCAGTACTACTGAGAATCCACCAATAACCTAATGAGTAAGACTTCTGAAACTAGTCAGACATAAACGCATGCGGTTTTTTTATTTATTTATTGTTTATCTACCGTGTATATTTTTACGCTGACTATTTCAGACACTTCACACTCAAAATTAGTTAAATTTCAATTTTATAATAACATCGGTTTACACAAAAGTCTATCGATTATGAGAGAAATGGGAGTTAAGAGAACTTTCGAAGAAGCAAAAATACTCGGCACCTGAGCCACAAATATTTCATTTTTAAATAAATAAATAAATGATATGAAGTAAAATGTTTCTTCCTTTATATTTTCAAATTACTACGTTAAATTACTTACAAATTCTCTTTTCTCGATAACACGAATACAGTTAAGTCCTGGTTTATAAGTTCACAATTAATCCGAAGACAATTACAAGAAAAAAGGGGACGAAGAATAGCTCATATTATAACTCAGAGCAAACTACTGCTAAAAATTTGCTTTAAATTCTTACAATTACGCAAATTAAATCAGTATTCAAAATAAAAATAACACACTGTAGATAACAGAGGAATAGACATCGTTAGAAAAGAGACGCTAACATGTAATAATAAATGGCATTAAACCATAATATTTACAAACGATCTTAAACAATCTCCTACAGTTTAAACTCGCGTGTTGAAATTTACTGTTTTCTGTAGTGCAGTTTTTATATATTCCAGATTGCATGCAATTAAAATACCATGGAGTTTTCTTTTTCATGCTTTTTTCGTTTTCAATCAATCGAAAGTTTTGCTTTATGCGATATTAATTTTTACAACGTTCCGCAATGAAAAAACGTAACTTAGTTTTTGGACAACGTACGGTTAATCAATAGTTTACTAAAATTACAAAAAAATGGTATAATTTTCTATACCCTGAAAGAGGTTTTGCAGAATATGAAGACCATATTTGGCCTTACTGGCAAATGGCTGCTACTGTAGCGAGACCTAACACTGAGATCTCGAAGAGCCGATAATATTGGAGAATAACAGCAAAATATCGGAAAGTTGGCTGCTTAGCGCAGAGAATTCTAACAGTTGTTTAATATCTTTCCTCCTAACCTTTGTTCAGAATTACGTCGACAGTCCGTGAGTTTAAAAAGTTATGCATTAAGCTATTTCTGAAGCTCTGGGCAAATGGCGAGAACTAGGGACTTTTGCTGCTTCCTTTTTTTTCCCTTCTTTTCAGAATTTAAAAAAAAAAAAATTCTGGCTGTCTAGGCATAAGACTGTCTAGACGACGTCGTCGTCATTTAACAGCTCCATACGCGAAAGCGAAAGCTAAGTTGATTTAAAAATATAATCAATAAAGCTTATGAAAATATTAATTCTTGTATTATAAATCAACAGATGCAACACTAGTATATTAAAGGAGGAAAGCTGCATCGACGTCTCTTCTCTAAAATATATAAGGAAACATATACTGTGAAATTTTCATTGTAAAAGAAAATGTAAGTCCAACAATATAGGAAGTTACTGACAATCCGCGTCGAATAAACTCCTTAGATAAATTTTCCAAACTAAAACAATACATCAATCCTCAATGTAACAAAGTCAATCATTTATAAATATAAGATGTACTTCTTAATAATACAGTGGGCAGTGCTCTTTTGAAGACCATCTTTCGCAGACGGCCTATCTGAAAGTGATCAGCATTAAGAACATAATAAATACAGGGGTTTAATCCTGGTACACGGTACAACACAGGATTTGGCGGCATTTACGATGAGCAGTAAACGGGTCACTTTGGTTTTGGCGACAGTTTTCAAAATCGTGCCACGGCCGTACCGTATAGTAGGATTATAGTTTATCATTAATTTTATCTGTTCTCACTGTAGTGTAATTTATCATACAGGTTTGACTCGGCGGTTATGATATAGCACTCTTTAAATGACTAATCTTATTCTTAAACTAATTTTATCATTTTCTGTCCACGCTGCTACCAGTAATATACAATAAACAAACATTTAAAATAGCACTAAAGAAGCTCATTCTGTTTTGACGTTACTGAAACAGGTCACACTAACACGAAACTGACAGTTCAGTGCATGTACATGTGTTTTTATTTTTATTCAGCATTCTTATTCTTATATTGTATGAAGTTCAGACTATATTAGGTACTTGCGTATTATCGCAACGACCTTAGCAGAAATCGCCAAACTCTGGCAATCATGCGCATAACAGTTCTTTAGGCAACCATATCCATTGTAAATTGCAATTCGAAAATTTACCGAATCGTCTTTTACTTCCGTAAAAACTTGCCTAACTGCGCCAAAGTGGTTGTACTAATACGTAAGTACCCTATATTTAAAGGACTCTATTAACTGAAGGAAAAACCACGAAGATAAGACTTAACAAGCAACAAGTCTTTTTGAAGCTACGAAACAAATTTTATATTAAAAAGTTTTTGAATGAGGGAAAAAATAGTCATGTGCCCTTGAGCAAAGAATTTCTCCAACTCTCCAAACAACACGGTACTGTCTACAGTAAAAATACACCCTAATTACAATTATAAAATTTTGTAACACTTTAAAATTGTCTTTTTTTTCGTTTCAGTTTTATTGAAACTATATAGCATCGGTTATTACTTTTATTTTAAAAACAGAGGTAAAATGTTTGTACATGTGTTCCACTTGAATTTTTTCCTTATAAATGTGACTGACATTCCAACTTTAATTATTTTAAATTCGTAATTATTTTATTAAAATCAAAATCGACATTTATTTTATTTATTTTAGTTCTCAGAAAACCTAAAAATAAATAACACAAATTTATATATAATAACAAAATTACAAAAAATTCAATTATTTTATAAACAACAAACAAAATTTATACGTTCCATTTATTCTTTATCTGCCTCAAGTCATGATTCACTCTATAAGGAGAATAAAAAATGTCCTACCTTCTTTCAAAGTAGCCCGAAGGTGAACAAAGAACACGGACGTCATACAGGAATGCGACGATGTCAAAAATCCGATGCAGTCAATTCCCCACAACACAACAGAATAAAAAGTACACCTTCTGCAATTCAACTTCTCTGGCGTACAGGCGTGTATCTTAGACTCCGGTAAACAACACACTGAACTAAAGTCTGTCGGAACTTTGGCCCCACTTGAAACGCCCGATCGGATGGTTACCCTATCCGAGGTCGACAGACGATCGAGTACGGCGAATGAGAATGATGTTTCATAGAAAGAAAATTCCGTCTGATTAAATATTCAAAAAATGGACGGGTCAGAAAGCAACTTCTGTCAGAAATTTATCTTCTCTAAACGAAATCTTAATATTTTTATTCCATGAGTGATAGCCGATACAAAAGTCGATCCAGAGGTTATGGGATTCGCGATAATCGCGCAAATAATAGTACAAATTTCATACATTCTCTGAATTTGCAGACGTCATAATAAATACGCTTTTGCTGTTTCCAACTAACTATCATTTTAAAAAAGAAATGAATTAAATACGAAACATATGAACCGGAATAAAATACACATTTTTCTCCGAATCACCGTCATATTTTTCTCAGCGATATGTAAATACCTACTTAATTCATTGTATTGCAAAATATCACCGCTTTGAAATTTTAAGCACTGGCAGATTATTCAGAGGTAGAAGCACAAAACAGAACTTCGTAACGACTTTACTTCACAAATGAGTAGCCGAAATTCCTTATGGAAACTTCCCTTTACTTAAAGCACCATCAGGCTTTAACTTACTTAAAGGCAATTTATAAAATTTTCACTAATAACAAGTAAACTTGTAATATGATCCTTTCATCTGATGTCGGAAACGTGTTTAAGGGGGTGTCTTATCACAAACAGCGAAGTCAAAATTATATAATGCACACATCTTACTGGAAAAAGTGTAAATATAAACTAAAAAACAATCAACTGTTTCAAATTATCAGAAAATTTACACGTCCCTGCTGATAAAAATTCAACTGAAACCTGAAATTTGGCCCCCGATGCAGGGCTGTCTGTACACGAAGAGTTTTTCAACCTGAAAGAAAGTGTCAAAATGGAAATATTTTTACGATGAACACATTTTTCTTCCAACTAAACTTTGTCTTCTAATTTTACGAGTTAACTGTGCTGCATTTGTAATTGATTTATGCCTTCATAATAACTGGCGTTCGTTCTATTAGAACAGTCTTTGACAATTGCGCTATAGATGAACTTTAAAGAGATACCATGTTACTTGGAATTTAAACCAGAGTTCTTATTCAGGTTTCGAAGACGTAAAATTAGATTCAGACGTAAATTCAAAACGAACATTTTAGCATCCTACTTCTGCCGAGCCGCTGGTTTGTCTTTGTATTAAGCTCTACGCATTTTTGTTATGCCTATTATGTGCTATGTCATTTATACGTTTTTATCATTTTTCAATTTTTAAAATCTTGCTAGGCGTAAATTCAAAGAAGGCTAATTTTTATTTATTGGAATTTTAAAATTCCACTGAGGTTTAAATTCGAAGTAGAGTAACTTATCAGCCCTCAGATAGAGATGCCCCCTTAATAAACGAAGTCAGGTAAGAAATTTAAAAAATATAGTACATATATATTATTGCCTGTTGGTACTTCTAAAAGTGTTCAACACATAGATATAATAAACTAACTAAATGAACTGATCTCGCACTTTTTATAGCGAAATACAAAACTGAACTTTTTTTTTTAACTCATATACATTTATAGGTATACTAAGCAAAAATTAAAAACTGCAAATTCTACAAGACGAAAATAAAATATTTGATGAGTCGAAGCTGAAATATAAATTAGCAGGCAATTCCGTAACTACTTACGAATACTTCTTCTAAATATCCACTATTTTACTTCTGACGCGGATGGCACAGCAGAAGTCGGACAGAGAAAATTTTGTTAATCTAAATATATAAATAAAGGAACTTACAACGTATATCTTCTCTTAATTATATAAGGATAGAAATCGTATGGCTTAAATTAGTTTTATGGCACAAAAATTTAATGATTTCGAGAGAGATAACACGGGGTTCCTGTTCTCCTGAATAATTTTGCTTCTTCAAATGCGATCTCGTTCCTCTCTTCTTCGGAACAAACTGAATGTTTCTACAAATTCAATAATGCCTTCGAAGGCGATAGAATGTTTCTATAAAGCTAGTGTTAATCAAACTTTGATTTCAGTCATATTTTACAGGTGTATATTATATTCACTGCAAGTTAAAAATTAAAATAAAAAATTCTATGCGACATCCCATTTCTTTTAATAATAGTAAATATTATAATATTAACACACATCCATTCGTTTTCCAAGATACATTGCTTCGCGTACAATCTCCCGAATAAAAGCAAAATTCTGGTAAGCTCTTTAAAGCTATGGATGTACATACTACAATTAATATGGGTTGTTGTAGATAAATCTTTCTCATTTTGCGTTTAAAAACTAAAATGAATCTAAATCCTATGCATTTTATTCTAAAATAGACATAGAGCAGTTCCTAAGCATGGAGATTTTATATGATGTTTAATGACAGCCCACCAGCGGCCGAGCGGTAAAGTCGCTGAACACTGATAGTTGGGTCCGGGGGGCTTGATGATTGAGTCTTTCGTGATTTTCCGCATCCATTGTAAAGTGTATATGAGCCGGTTTTTCTTAATAAGTCCTCCACAATGGCATTCCTCCCCTTATAGCGAGTGCTTGGCCTAATTATGGCCAAGCACTCGCTATAAGGGGAGGAATAAACAAAAAACTAGTAAACTAATTTTTAATGAGTTTTACTATTCCAGCCCATTCACACGTTTTATTTACTCTTTTCTTATTTTAATGTTATGCGATTTAAATTCTTAAATCAACATTCAGCTGATATTTTCAGTTGCATCATGAATATCAAAACCGAATTCCAAGATTTCTGGTTAATTCTACGATTTTAAAAATGAACTGCTTTTCGCTGAAAATGGCGCTGCGCTACAATTTTTCTCATATCACAGCTTTTTAGCAAACGATTAATCTCCGAATATAAAGTTTACAATAATTAGCATGTTCAATTAATAAACGAAATATTAATTCAACATCTTAATTATTATATTTAATAGATGAATTATTAAATATAAATTATAAAGGGTTATTATTAAAATCGTTTTTCAGTCATTTATCGTCGCACTCATGTTACGGAGTGATTCATTATTCCATCACATTCGGAAATTCCTACAAGTTTTATAGTAGACTTATATTGCATATTTTTGGCAGCAAAATAGGTGATGCAGAATTTTCTTCTAATTATTCCTACACCGTAAAGTAACTTATACTTTCTGCAGTGGACTTCAATCCATAATTTTGTGCAAAGAATCGATAATCCAAAATAGGCGGCCGGATAATGGCATTCTAACCAATAAGCGCGGTTGCTTGTGACGTCATACATTCAGCAGCCACGTAATTTCACTAAAGACAAAAATAATGCGAAGATTTTCTTTTGAAAATCCAATACATCAAAACAGGTCAGAAAATATTTATTACTATATTAAATAAATTTCCAACCGATTTGACCATGAATAAACACTTAAATTTTCTTTAAATCCTAAACAGAGTACACAGGAATGTTTCCAAGTTAAAATTCCGTTGACTGGTAAATTAACGAAAATGATTTTCTTGAATATGTGCTTTTCTTTCCCTTTTTCCCGTTTTTTTTTTTTATAAATTAAATTTTATATTCCCAGCTATATTCAAACCTGTGCGTTACTAGTCTGTAGAATAAAGTTTTACTTATTTAGCTACGACGCCGAGTTTTCTAGCGTTTTAACATTTTCAATCGCGGCTGCTGCACATACACAGAACAATAAAACTTCTCCCTTTTTTGGGTAAAAGGGATGAGTATGTTTTGTTTCCATAACTGAGCTAATTACGCAAGTTTTTTTGTTGGATGAATTTTGCATTTAGTCATTATTATTGAAGACAAAAAAGAGCTAAATTCTACGAAAAGCACGTCAAAATACTTCGGACTTCGACAAACGAAGCTTAAAGTTCCACTTGAATGATGCGAATACAAAATTTTCTTGAATCAAAATCCTACGAAGTTCTTGAATTATTCAAATAAGAATACGAATAAAAACACTATCGCCTAATTAAAAAAAACGTAATAAAAGTCTTAAGTATAATCTGAAAACTGCGTTTAATAAAAAACACATTAAAAAATACAATTTTTAAAAAGGCATAAAAGATATTTAATAATTGCACAGCATGACTGGAACTCTTTTGAGGTGAAGGAAATTAAACCACGATTTACACAACAAATTAAAGTCAATATTCGAAAAGCAGTTCATAAGTTAAGATATCAAATTTTAACAAGAGTTATACAGAATTTCCTCTTCAACACGTCAAGTCGTGGCTTACAATTACGGCTATTTGCCAGATGTTATTTCTCCTAAAATAGGAAACAATATTTGACAATTGGGAAACAATAGCCGCGGCTGACTAGTTTGAACTTGTAGACAACCAGAATCATACGGTAGACAGTAGACCATGATTATGCTTCAGGAACAAACACTTACAGAGTTTTTACCTGCAGTCAAAGGGCTCTTAGGCTATTCAAGTTAATTACAAATTATATGCATATGCGCCGTCCTATAAACGAAGAATGGAAGCTCTTCGAACAAGGTGATAAAGAGTAGAATGTCACTGGGTTTGGAGAAGCAGTAAGAGATATAAAACGTTCTTAAGAAGCAGAATACCAGAGATCACAGATGGCGGCACAGAAGCTACCAACGTTTCTTATAGCACATAAGAAGTGCTTGTTTTTGCATCCCACAGTTGTTGGGCACGAACTCACTTTGTTCCCTTTTTAGGGTATGAAAACCATATATCGGTAAAGGTCCTTTTTAGGACCGTATACCGATCAAATAGGATAAATCATGGTTATAGTCAATACCAGAGAGAGCTCCTGGAGTGAAATTTTGTTGCACACTACAATAGAGATAGTGACATGATAGAAAATACATGACGCAATTTAAATAAACAATAAAACAAATGATTAACTTCAAATATCACGTAACGTGAAATGGCTAGTACGTATTATTATGATGAACAGTACGACGACACTTATAAGAACGCTCCACAGTGGGACCCTAATTGGCAAGAATTAAACAATATTTGCATATTCAGAGTTTTAAATTTGTGAAAAGTACTGGTACGCGCATGACGCTACTTTATGTACAATGGGCATAAGTTGCTAGATACAATCATGTACGTTGCTACAACCTGTTATTAGTCGATTATTGATAGATGGAGTATAATTAGCGTTATGGTTTAAATAGCAAGCACTAACTTTTTTCTCATAATGTATTTTTCTTTTTAGAACTGTAGGATGAGATTTATGATGGAAAAGTTCGCTGTGAAGCGAAAGATGAAAACTGTTCAGTTTTTCTCTTCAAAATCAGCATTCTATTATTTTGACGCAACAAGCGTGTTGCAACTTCTTTAACGTTCAGTTAATGCTTAGTGCTCACACAATTGACTGACTGGTTCCACATTTCCAACGATAAATCGCATAATTTATTGATTTTCGAAATTTAACAGAATATTGCGACCGCCAAATTTAACGGCCGCAGATTTTTTCCTCTGGTGTTAGATAAAAGAAAAAGTGTAAGCAAGTAAGTCATAAATCATACACCAGCTTATGACCAGTATCAAGACGAGCCATTTAAGAATCAGAACAAAATTCTAACAAGAATTACGCATAATTCCCTTGATAGAACATATCAAGTCGAGGCTAAATATAGCCGCCACATTCCAGTTTTAATTTTTTAAGAACAATGTAAATATATTTCTATAAATTGCATTGACTGCTAAAGAACAGCAAAGAATAATGACGTTAAAAGGATAAAAAATTATTTCATTATGTGGCAACGTACATTTACAAATTTATTAAGATGATTTGAAAATTAGTTCCAAGAATGAAAAATCATTGGCTGCGTAACAATTTTGGGCGATTTAGCTAGAAGGTATACTGAACTAGTGAATCTCCGAATACCTCTGATACTGCAACAATTGTGTTCATTTTTGAATGAATGCTTACACTGGGCGAATAAAATTAATCTTTCCAAAGTTTCAAAAGTTTTGAGTTAAAAATTCTTCAAAGCTTTATACAAAAGTATTCGCAAGAAGATAAGAGCAGATTTTCAAGATTTGCAGGATTCGATTATTCCGATGTCCCATCTTTCATAAGTTAAATAATTTATCCATTTTCATCACAGAAATTTAAAAACATTCGCTGCAAACATGATTAGCAACAGATGTATTAAAATTGTGTAGAGAATGACTAACGATTAACTCGAAGAGCATATTCAAAACTTAAATTTCGTAAGTTATGTATATCTGTCTACCTCTCTCTCTCTCTCTCTCTATGTATATATATATATATATATTTAATCCTCTCATTTACTAGATAAAAATTTCGATATTCTGATTCCCTCAGACAGCTAAATGTTTCTTGTACTATCGAATGATAGTAAAAACCAGTGTTTACTTCCAGGTACTACGCTTATAGAAAAATAATTTTGGAGAATACTGAGGATGTTTACACATTTGTAACGATTTTGATTTTCTCAATGAATTTAAATATTAATTTTAAAATACAAACGTGACTGGCATCAAATTGGAATAAGCGTCTGCAGCATTAAAAATATTCTTTTCTTTAAAATGTCGTTGAAAAATAAACAATGGATCGAAAGCTATATTTTTGCGCTGTCCGAAGAGAAATAGTCTTATTCAATTATTTAAAAAAAATATGTGAAAAGGATGCTTTTAATATTTCTACACGTAAAATAAGTAACATAATTAATATGAAAGGAAAGAAGCATCAAAGTTTACATCTGGCTGAGAAAAAATCAAAAAAATGCATACCCAACAAATGTACGTACAGTTCTTATTAGACGTAAAGTCGCATCTCATGTTTTAAAGGGAAATCCAGCCCTCCAAAAAGCTATTACAAAATCTTTAGATATCTCTGCAGGAAATGTGAACAAAATTATAAAAACTGATTTAAAAAGATAATAATAATAATAATAATAAATGTTTATCGCCTAACGTCGAAACATGTTTCTCAGCGTAAGACTGTGTGCAGATTGCTGTATGAAAATCATTTGGCAGGTGAAAAATGGAAATATTATATAGTTACAATTGATGAGGCTTGGATATACTTATCTGATTGCAATAGAAAAAGATCGGTTTATTACCGAAAAAGAGAAGAAAATAACTTAATATGTTGGTTCAGAGAAAACAAGGAAAGTTTTTCTGAAAGTTTTATGGGTATTACTGGAATCTGTTATAACGGAAAACTTAAAATAAGGAAAGTAGAAAAAAATGTCAAAATTAATTCGGATTACTATCAGAAACATGTTTTAACACTTATTTTTAGAAAAGAAATTCCATCTCCTTTATCCAAACAATCTTCACTGTGTGAAGTTCCATCAGAATAAGACTCCAAACCATAACTCTAAACCTACTGCTGTTTTTTTTTTTTTTTTAATGAGAAATGAAATCGTTTGTCCGCCATGGATTACTGTGCATTGGGACTTTTAAACAAGCTCTTTATAAGCGGCATCCCAAAACATTGGATGGACTCTGGAAGAGTGTGAAGAAGGAGTGGAATAAAATCAACCTTGATGTTTTAAGAAAAGGACTTTTTTCTTGGAAATTAAGATGAAATATTATAGTTCAACAAAAGGGGGCTATCAGCCTGAACATATTAGAAAATAAAATTCTATGGTTTGTCTATATACAAATCTCTTCAAAATAGTCACAAAAGTGAACACCCTCTGTAAATAGTATTTCTCATGTCTGTCGTATAACTTTCTTTTGTCCCTTTCAAATGTACTCTATTTCTCCTATTTTGCACCCAACCTGGCTTAAAAACATTCATTTATGATTACTGTTAATCCCACTTCAGTCACTGTGTCGGCTCAACGATAGTCTCGGGAACGAAAGCAAACAAGAAATAAAATTCGCTTTGACATTGTACAGTCATTTCTTAGCTTGAGTATGAAATCAGGGATGGCGTCTAGCGCTAGTGCAACCGGTGCGGCAGAATTTTAGGGAAAGCAAAATTTTCAGGATTTAGAAAGGAACCGGGAGGCAGAATTTCGATGTTTGCACCGGGTAGAAAAAGCATAGCGCCTGCCCAATATAGAATCTCCATAAGTTGATAACTTCAACAAACCTAACAGTTTCAGAAAACTAGTAAATGATCTTCAGAGATGATAATAAGAAATTTCTTAAGCATCTCATCTTAGGATAACTTAGAAACAGTCATATGAACATGTTACTACAGTGCCTGGATTATTTTAATTTTCCGTTCATTTTACGGCCTGCGAAAGGGAGAACTGACATATTTCATTAGCTCAGCAATTAATCTAATTAAGTTTTATAAAGAACTAGCGGATGTGCCCGATGCCAGTTAAGTTAGATTGAGAGTAATGCATCTAACAACAGAAAGAACGATACCGCTGTAATCCTTCTCTAATAACGATGCAAAAAATACGATTCACAGTCATACATTTTTCAGTCTCATGCGTATGAAATACACATAAAAAATTTCGACATAAAAATAAAATAATTATATCAGCAACAATGGCCAGCAGTTTTTAATGATTTTCGTCTTTCTAATCAAATGGTCGTAAAAGCTCAAGTTCTATCCAATATTTCACCTATATTCAATTTTAGTCGATTAAATGTGGCAAAAAATGGATCATAAAGGATCAGAAATCAATAACACGAACAAAGAGACATTTTTCTTTATATGTAGAGATTTCGTAAAACTTACAGATTTTTGATTAGCAAACTCTACAATTTGAAAGCGGGCAGTAACAACACTTTTCGAAATAAAGCAATTTTATCTCCAACGCGCGAGACTGTTGCCACTGGAAAAAAATGAGTGAGAAAATGAGCGCTCTAGAGTTTTTAATGAATATCTCGGCTGATTAAAGTCGTACGAAGATGGGAATAGTCGAAATGGCTTCCCACGAATCCTTTCGTTCAAGAAATAAAGCACTTGAAAGAAAAACAGCCATCTGAAAGAATATTTTGAACAAGTTATGGGGAGGGAAAAAATTTTATAAATCCCATTATACTATTACTAGTTGTCAATGGCAACGGCCTCATTCTCAAGATTTTCTCCGTAAAACCAGTGGTTTCTAACAAAAAAAAATTCTACCTAATGATGAACGCCTAAGTTTTGAGTTCATCGATGTAGAAAAGGAAAAGGATAATTTAATAAAGTCTATTAATTTTTATGAAGAAATCAATATAGAAAATAAATGAAGACAAAGAAGTTTATAAGTGAGTACCGAGACCTATCACAATAATATTTAAACTAAAAAATTATCAATAAAGTTGCAATTAAAGGTGCTAGTATTTTCTCGAGGCATGTATATATGGCATTAAAAAGTACTTTATTAACTATAGAAATAAGTTTATATAATGTTAAGTATGACAATATTATTAAAAACATATTTTATCTGTTCCTTTTTGTTAGAGTTATAAGCAATTTACTGTTATGATTGAGATGATGACCGAAGGTTGGATTGGCAACGTCTTTCTTTTTAGCGAAAACTGTACTTTCCTTAAAATGCGAATGCACTTCTTTCAGATTTTAAAAATACGCCGACCAAAGTGCAGCAGAAAGAATAAATTACAGTCACCGGCTGATATTAAAAATACATACCGCAAGAATAAATTTGCAATATCGCAATTTCCTTGTTAAGGTACATTTTATTCAAACATAGCATTACACTATAATTTTACCCATTGCCTTGATATTACCAAAATATACCTATGTCAGTCAAATATTATTTTGTGGAAGAAAAACTGGTGTAAGAGAATGCATTAAAAAAAATGTTCTATTTATATTTCCTACAATGTAATTAAAAATTCTGGTAATTCTGTTTTTTAAAAAAATATACGCTAAACAAATAAGAAATAAAAAGATCCTTAACAGCATTCAATATCACTCCGAGGACGAGAATCTTTCGTCCCTCTTCTTTCTCCCCCCTTTGTGTGAAAGCCGTGCAAAGAAAGCGTCTCCCACACAGCCATCATACCGATCACCCCCCTAGCAGAATCGAAAGTGGAATGTTCGACGAGAGCGCCGCCAGTGTCTTCTCTCAAAGTCTCTCGCAAGTGGTGAGAAGACTCGTAAGTTCGGCGTTTCCCAGTGCTGTCGGTAAAGAGAGAGACGAGCGGATCGATGGTGGAATTGGGTTTAATATTGCTCTGCCCGTCGTCTTGTTAATGCAACTTCCAGAGTCGGGCGCTACTTCCAAGCATTTCTCCTCGCAGTTATTAGAATGCAGAAGATTGCTGGAGAGATCAGAGATTTCGTAATTTCTGTCAAATGTGTACACTTTCATTATCAGAATTTTGTATTTTATAAGATTCCAAAAAGATATCGATTAGTAAGATTTTATTAATCAATACGAAAATAATGTTTCGCTCGACTTAAATAACCAAATTGCTTTTAATCCTTTCCCAAAGCATCATTATATACCTTATCCTCTCCACCCCCTGACTAACATGTATGCTTATAACAGCTATAAAGCTAATGGAAGATCCTTTTCAAGAACCAACACTGAGCAAAGATTCAGTACTATAATTTATTAGATTAGCTTTTAACTACACTGCTGATTTAAAGTCACTAATTCTATGAAGGCGTCTATGAGACCCTGTATGAAAACTAAATTATACATTTTAAATGCATCAAAATTCTGAAAATAGTTACGCAAAATGTTTTTGTAATAACCTGTTCGAGATGAGCGTAAGAAGATGCCGAAGACATAAATGTAAAAGCCGTTTTATAATTTTAAAAAATATTCAAAAATATAGAATTTTGAACACAGTCAATATTTTATTAATTCCAATATATGTGTGTGTGGGGGGGGAGCAAACAATGTTTGCAACCTTTGTAGTTCAACCAGTTAAATTTCTTGTCCTACAGGTGAAAACTCTTGCACTCTAACTTGGGCTATGTAATCATATTTGGGAGCAACTGTAGAGTTACTGGGAGTCAATAGATTAATAATGAAAAACTCAAACAAGTTTTATTACTATTACATACATATATTTTAGTAAAATATTTAACAGAATCAATTCTAATGTCATTTGTTCTTTATGCTTGAAGACTTAGCTTTTACCGGTGCTTCTTGCAACAAAAATCAAACGCTTACTGCAAGGTATCACTAACTGCTCTTTAACCACTTAAACTCTGCTTAAATTAACACCAAAGGTAGAACTGAGCCAAACTTGTCTAACCTAATCTTGGCCATAATTGATTTTCGGTGAATTTTGAAGGGCGGGCGGGCAATTTCATTTCCTTTCGAAAGCATTTTTTTCGTTTTTCTGCATAGCATTCAATTATATGTTTAGATTTTTTTCCCCTTACTTCAGAGGCAAATAAATCACTCACGGCTTAGCTACAAAAATGTCACTCAAATTCTGTAAGATTAAGATTTATATGGTAGCTATGATAAATGCTAAGCATAGTCGATCTCTTAAAAGGAGAAAGAGGAAAAGTTTAAATAAAAAGCCAAACTGCTAGCAAAATAAAAGTGTTTAATTCATTTGTAAAAAGAGTTGACAGTTTCACGGAGATTCACCGGTTTCTGCATTTAGAGAAGGGAATTCCTTTCTCTCCAACAATGTGAAAAGAATTTCTCTTCCATGGTATCATATCAGGTCTATCTTCGGCGGGAGAAAAAAATGCTTGAAAAATTATATAAATAATGTACGGATGAATATACGATGTTACCAGTTCGGATTAAATAGGCTTCATTTTTTTTTGGAAGTCTCAACAAAAAAGAGACTTCTGACTAGAGGATACAGATTTAGATTCAGATACAGATTTAATTACAATTTCGATAATACAGATTTAACTAGATGATGAAGATACATATTTAGATTCCATGTGATGATGTAATATACATAATTAAAAATTATTAAAACAGACGTATCTTTTAAGCTGCTAAAACTGTTCAAACGCTTCGCTTCTTATAAATGACAAACAAATCATTCAATGTTGTGTTGTGTTTGAAAAGAAATGTCACAACGGAAAAAAAATTCAGATCTATAAAATTACGTACTGAATTATAGCCATAAGAACAGAGCCGCAGACTATATGTTTTATGATGTAAAAGATTATGTACATAATTGAAAAAATTCCTCTAAAGTTTAGCACCGCGAAAGTTCTCATAATAACGTTGCGTAATATTGATGAGTTGTACAAAACGTTTAATCCATCGATAAGGGTAGAATTCTTAAAGAAAATATATGCAGCAGATAATTATAATGAATATTATATTATACATTTAACAATATTAAATAAAATCTCTGAGAACATTACGAATTTGAAGTATTTAATTATTTTGTGTTATAAAATTTGATGGACCAACAGTTGTTTCATGTAAGATTCATCGTGTGTTAATTTTTTAACAGAATGTCCTCGGAAATGTCTTTGGACTGGCAACAGAAAAGTCTGGTCACATTAAAAGCACTTGTCTGTTCCCATAAGTTATTAAGTAACCTTTGCTTTAGTTTCCAGGATGTCCATAGGACGGCCGCATTCCCAGACGTCATTACAGTGGTCATTTATTGACTCATACATTGCGCATGCGTATTGAAAAACAAAGAAGCTTACTGGCGGTGAGGGCGGATCAGTCCGATGCTTTCGGCAATGCTCGATAACGGCGGTCGCATCATCGCCGAGATCTCTCCGTTATATCCTTCAATGGACGCTGTCGGCGAAGCCTTTGTTTGGCAAGCAGTGCGGGGAACAGAATCGGGCCAGAATATTCACATGTAGATCTGTACTCAAAATCCCCGAACCTGGCTTCAGGGGGCCATCATCCATTTGAATAGAATCGATAAATTCCACCGATTTGTACGAAGAAAACAAATAGATGGCTACAAGTTGACTCATTGCTGAAAAAACCAACTACTGAAAGGAGCACAGAAAGAAAAAGTTTAGGACATTATCTCCCGTAGGCGGTTTCTGATCTTTGATCTGAAATGATTCCCGATTTTCAAGTTTACTCTTTTTAAAAAATGTAGAAAAGTACTGAACAGTTTTACAAAACCTTACTTAATATTGTTGCAGTACGAAGACAAACAGCAAGCAGCAGTGTGATTAGGCCAAGGTACAGAAAGAAAGTGCATATTTATTCAATATGGAAGCTTAATTTAAGAGAAAAGATTTCGGTTCCGGAATTTTTCGGTTTTAATTTTTGAATATGCTACGTCATCATTGCTATGTAAAAGTCACATGACATGGAGTAATCTAGAAATGATGCATTCTAAAAAACCTTATTAAAAGCAATTGCTATTTTGACATGGAACATGCAGATGGAAATACCCAAATTAAAATCAAGAGTTAAGGAGTTATTGTTGATTGAAGTTAGAATGGAGGGTTAATAAATATATATATATATATAAATTAACTCTCCTTTTTTCCAACTTTTTTCGAATTAAAAAAACAAGTTAACGGTTAGCTCTGTTATAACTACAGTAGAAAATTAAGAATCAAATTGTTTTTAATTGAAAAATATTGTTCCCCAGTTTTTCCAGGCATAAATTCCAAAAATAAAGTTTTGAGAAACTAAACTCGGCTTCGGCATCACTGTAAACCATTATAATTTCCATATTTCTCGATACTCTGAAGAAATTCTTTTATGTGCTGTTTAACAATTTCAGAAATAAGAGAAAAATATTCTTTAAGAATCAAAAACAGTTTTTAATCAAGAATCTTTAAAAAAATTAACAGAAATCTAAAACAGAACACAATACCTACAATCAAATGTACGCTCAAATTTACATACAGGAATTTTACGAAGAAACCTTTAATAATTTAAACTTAAACGCAGACGTTTCGTTTCAGTGCGTGTCGCAGATACTTTCATTTTTATGAAACAAAAGTTTGTCACTATTCCGTATGAAGCTCCTCGATCGTTATCTTGTTAACAACATTCGCTCCTTAGAAGATAAAATTAGGCAAAGCAACTTTAAATTGGCATTTTAGAGCCTGAGATTGGGGCAGGGTTTTGAAAACGAACACCCTATTTGATGGCCTACGAAATAGAAAGTTTTATTCGAAACATATGTCAATTTATCGCTGCTTATTCTGCCTTATTATTTTGCTCGTTTCGTGTTTCTCTGTCACATTCTGATTCTTTGTTTACCTGTATTAGACACCGATTAATTCTTCCTTTTGACAATATTTCAACCTCTATAAATACCTCATTGGCCATCAATTTACACTTCTCTGTAAAATGTTTAAGTGAGTCACGTGTCTCCTTGTACGTGGAAAACAGGCCAAAATCAAGAAATAAAAAAATTCCCATGATTCGTTTTGTCATAGTACCAGCTGGTGGAGAATTCACATCTTGAGGTACTGCTTACAGATATTTCCGTCGTAAATTAAAGTTACAGCTCTGTTTAAAAAATTTTCAAGTGAAACAAATACGTTTTTCATCAGTAGTTAATATGAAGTTAAAGATATAAGATTAAAAATGAAGATTATGAACTTAAATGGAGGAAAGTCAGCACACTGACGAATTCCACGTAGAATGACAAGCAAGAAAAGTACTTGATTTCGGTTCGCGCAGGAAAAAGAACACGCTGTAAAAAAGTAAATAAAAGAAGGTAAAAGCTTAATATTTTTTTATTATGACGATGGCATTAAATGATGCGTAAAATGAATCAGCAACAGAATAAATATTACGCGTGTTTATATGTTCACTGCTTACAGCGATTTGTACTTCAAATCGTAAAATTTAGGTTCGTATGTAAAATTTAGGTTACTTAATTATAATTTCGAAATTTTTATACAATTACTTGCATAAATATGCAAACAATAATCCTGAGCTGTGATGTTCAGACCTAAGGAGAAAAATATTCGCACACAACTTTCGGAAAGGCCGCTCGCAGAGTTAACACTAATTACGACCGAGATCACAGATTTCGCCGCCGAGCGCAGCATCTTGTCTGCGCGGAATATAGGCATTTAGAAGACGGCAACAGGCGTGCGAACTTCCACTGTCCTTCTTCCTTCTGTTAAGCCCATATCACACGGCGTTTGTTTCACACGAACAACTGTTTCGGACAACTTTTCTGACTGGTTTACTATTGAAAGAAAGACGCGCGATTTTTTCCTTCCGTTCGGTAAAAATTGCAGTTTGTTCGTTTTCAGCCAATCAGCTATCAGCTTCGAATCCCTCATCAAGCTAAAAATAGCATTATTTTGGTAGCCTTCGTGTTTGTACTAGAGAACCAGTTTCCCCTTTATACTATGTTAACCTCAAAGTGATCTATGGTGATTGGCTGTTGTATATCACGTGACAAAGCCGAAAAATTGTTCCAAACAGTTGTCCTTCCGAAACAAACGGCCCTGTGATAGCAGCCTTACAGATCTGCAGAAGTTGATGCTAAAAATATAGCTTATACTAATGTTGGCTGCATTTGAGTAGACAGGTTTTGTAACTGTACTTAGCTCTCGCAAGCCGTTTCAGTACGTAAAAAGTCACTAGTCTTTTCTAGCAAATGAGAAAACAGGTACAGGTAGAAGCTAGGCCAGCATCTCTATAGTACCACGGGTGATTGATGTACTCTTGAACCAAGGTTGTAACTGTTAAGCTTGTTACTCATCTTCAGTAAGGTAAAACTATCTTTATTATCATAACTTTTAACTCCAAAGTTTTTTCAGTGGCGAGTTTTTTTTAATCCATTTTCTGTAGCGAATTGACACCAAGTCTATTAAAAAGAACTGTCAACTTGTATGTTATAATTTGAATAGTAACGTGCTTTAGAACTTCACCCTTGACAACGACTCTCCCCGTTCAAGAAATTTCAGCCAAGCAGATGACCCTAGTAAGTTCTGCTGATGTTTCCTAGTAAACTAAACAGCACTCTAAGTTTTAACATTGGTATCTTTGACTATTCATTCAGAAATACTGAAGAAAGCAGGCAGAAAACTTATGCATTTTAAAACAGAATGCCCGTTCATACAGACTGAAGCTAAGTATCATAAATTATTACAGTTTTATTTCAATATCAGATGAATAACTGCAGTTCCAATTTGAATCATTCGATATTTTTCCCAGAGGCATTTATGCGATTTGTTATAACGAAATAAGCGATATATGCAGGAATGAAGAGAAACGTAAAATCTAACTCCGAGTAACGTAACTTCAGTGAGCATCACGAAAAATTACTATCAACAAAACTTTGCGGGTATACTAACCAAGTAGAATGATGCTTCCGATATTTACAACTACACTCATTTTGGGTAAATGTCGTACTTTTTTTTAACTGTTTAATCTTCGTTGAAATAAAATGCATCCAATGAAAAAATAAAAAAATAAAATAAAATTTCCTAACCTACATTAGAGTAAATACGGCTCTATTCCACCGTAATTACATTTTGTTTTTTAAAACTATATACAGAACGTACATAACATCAGAGTTGCAGCTTTCGTGTGCTAAAGATTTCTTGCATATATAACTTATTCTGTAGGAAGAGGGGGGAACCTCGCTAACTGAAAGGGAAACGAACAAGTAGCCCTCCCGACTTGGCGCGGTACAACCGCCCAAAGTTCTTAAAATACCCATCCACACTTCCTCTGTGGAAAAAAAAAAAAAAAAAATTCAATGCCCATCCGATCAAAGCCGTAACTACCGAATATCGCGAATTAACAGAAGGAAAAGAGAAAAGGGGGAAAGAGAACTATCACCTTTCCTCCTTCCACGAGAACTTCCAAACGCTTCCAATGTGGGGAGGCATCTGTCGGGTGGGCTGCAGAAGTGTCTACAGGTTCAAGAAAAAGGGAAGAATTGTTTTGGAAGTAATCTTTTTCTTTGTATGCGGAATAAAGGACGAAGGAATCGGGCGGTAGTTTTTCTTTTTTCGATCGCCCATCCAGCAAGTTTCAATAAAAAATACTGTGAATTTTTTACTCCAGTACTTCAAGAAAACCTCGAACGTATAATTAATAACAGCAGCAACGACAAAAGGAATTTTTCCCCTTTGTAAAAAGTTTAAAATAACGTTTTTCCTATAACTATTCTGCAGTTTCTTCAACGTCACAATATGATCTACAATCTACCCCGTTTCCCCCCCCTCTCTTTGAAAGATTATTATTTTGATTTTACTCAGATTATATCGAGGTCAAAAAATGAAAGTACCGCCAATTTACCAGGTATAAATTCTTCCATTTAACTTTCTTCCAAATTATAACAAATAAACAGTGAGCGGCCAGTTTTTTAAATGCAAATTACATTAACTGCTATTTTAGCACTTGTTTAGAAATACTTCCCCTTGATGAAATTTTTGAAGCCGAAACCTGATTGTATTTCATTTTGTATTAATTCAAGCGTTTCAATTAATTTTAATGGTTTCCCACCAACAGCTGCGAATAAATTGTTTACATCTGTAACCTTCTGCAAATAATAAAATATACTTTTAATTACCGTCCCAGTACTGATTAGAGCCTAGGTAAGGTTTAGACTTGGAAACTTTATAAAGTTAATTCTGAAGGTAGGGTCGGTACATCACTTTTTTGGTTTCAACTTTAATTCACTGAAGACGAATAAGAAAATGTAAAAGCGAGTGATTTTTTTTTTCCTTCTTTTCTTTACAAAAGGAATACATATATATACAAAGGAACACGTCCACGAAAATTTAAATTCATAATGCAACCCTTCTGCTCTGCTGTCGCCACCTTTCCTCATACACCTCCCAAGCATTGATACTAATAGTTATCTTCAGTGATGACATTAAGTTGACTGTTAGCAAAAAGATGATGATTAGGTTGGTGGGAAATTATTTCTTTTGAAACCAGTGAAAAATGTTGCTCTTTCCAGTTATAAAACCAGTAATGGGTAAAAACTCAGATGTAAATTAGAACCAGTTTTTAAGATTAAAAGATAAACTGGTGCTCTTTTTTGCGGTGGTAGAAAAATTCTGTGGCGAATCGCTTTTCAAGTAAAATACAAATTGCAAGGGGCATGGAGGAAATCACAAAGGAAACGAAAAGATACGTTAATTCTAAGCTCGAAAGCATTCTAAATATATGTCATAGAATTATGTTTCAACGAAGAAGGTATTCTGGAAAGCATGTAGAATTTTCACCAGCCATTCAACAGAACGACTTAACAAAATTAAGTCTACAATAAACGAAGACAGAATTTTTTTTCTTATATTGAAAGGTAATATCAGTCTTTCTGAACCATTTTTACCCCTGCGGAAACATGAACACCTTTTCTAAATAATGTTCATAGTCTCAAGAAGCCCTCACATAACGATTTAAACACGCATTTACATATGGATTAGCATATATAACCTTATTTCTCGCTATTCTATTTTCCATTTAATCTTACACAGAAAAATGTTCTGCATACAGTATACAGTAGCATATATGGCTTACTGGTTTGCGTGATTAACTCAAAGCCAACGACGGCTTTCCATCCAAATGAAATTATACCTACGCGGTGAACTTTCTAAGGAAAACTGACTTGAATTTACGTTACGTAAAACTTTGAAAACCTCACGAAGTCGGTATTCAATGGTATTATTACCTAATCGGCTGCTGTTTGGGAATATATGAAGTAACATAAGAAGAAATATCAAATCAACAGTATACATAAATTATCTTTTGATTTCTTAAAAAATACCTAATTACACCTCTAAACGTGGTATCAAAATTTTGAATATCAAAGAACTCAGTTTCACTTCAAACCAAATTAAAATACACACACACACACACATATATATAATATTCATTTGAATTTAACGATGCGTGTTAATACAAAAATTATAAGCAGTCACAAACAACTTTCATCAGAATTATGAAATTAATTTATTTTGTTTGCGATGAAAATATCTTTTAAGACTGGAAGATATCTCGATTGAAGTCTGGAGAGACGCAACGTTAGTCAAAAAAGTACTGGGGCAGAACAAGCCTGAAAGAATAATTACCGTATATTTCGGAGTATTACGAGAAACTGTAATTTAAAATTACATTTTGTATTTTTTAGGCATATTCGCCGTAATAACGCGCACCCTTTTCTTTACGAAGAAACCTGAAAGATACATATGCGATACTGTTATCTCTTGAAGTCGTTCATTCGAAGATTTTACGAAGGTTTTCGTTCAATGGTATACTGAAATGACAAGAGATAGCTGGATAAGCGGGGGAAAGGCTTGAGGGAGTAAATAATTCTGCAAAAAGGGTGGGTTGTGTTTAAAGCAGGAACGCGCAAGAAATGTTATTTTTAAAGCTTCGAAAAAAGGAGAAATAATTTGGGATACAAATATATTTCTGACTCGAATAAATTCGCGGAATTAGGTATCAGATGTTTTCTCTTTCTGTAGGCATCAACCGTAGTTTTGAAGTGAAGGACGAACGCTTTAGTAAATCGTATTTGCTTTAGCTGAAATACAGTGTTGAATTTAGTAGTAAATATAGCTGCTGCCGAACAAACGATAATGCTGGTTTCAAATGCCAATTATTAATTTTTTTGGGGGGGGGATGTAAATCGTGCTGCAGAAAGTATGCTTGGCATTAGTGAAAGTTTCATACCTGAGTGGAAGAAAACTGATATAACAAGCAATTAATATGCCAAAGAATGAATGTGCTTTGCAGCAAGAAGTAACGAAATGTCCCATCCTCGAAAAAAGCGTTGCAAACCGGGTCCGAAAAAATAGCCAAAATCGCCAGTAACAGCATTTAGGTAAATGCAAGAACCACATTTGTGTATGCTTACTTTTTCCTTATTTTTAAATCTATCATTTTAATATTAAGCATATAACACGCAACCGTAATTTCGATCTCTCTTTTTTTTTTTTTTAAGTTAAAAGTGCGCTTTATAAGCCGGAATATACGGTAAATATTGAATTCAAACGAAATATTTATCATATACCACATCTTAGAGCTGAATGCAATAATGAAATAAAAAAACATGAAAGCTTTCAGATTTACATTACGTCCAAAGGGACTTTTTCTAACGTTTTATGTGTTACCTTTATTTATTAAATATCATGGTATTCGCACATAAACCATAAAGTTCAATTCAACAGCAATATCGCAAAATCATTTCAAAATGGGCATATCTTTAGAATTTCCGATACACAGTCTCGCGCGCTGGAAACAAAAATGTTCCCCCATCTCCCGTACAGTGTTGCCATTACTCGCTTTGAAATCATTGAGTTCATTTATAAAAAATTCGTTAAAGTGTTACAAAATATGACATCGGTAATAAAAAAAATTCCAAATTAGGGTTTCCAGATGACAATATTCGGTGGAAGATTACGTTATTCAAAATTGGACGGCTCTAGGTGCTTTGTTTTATCACAATACGAGAAGTATACATACATTTATGCAAATTCTTAATTATCTAATTTCTTTAGGGGATCCTAATTTCTTTAGGATTATTTTATTATCTTTAAACACAAAGGGCGATAATATTTGGTGGCAACAATTCGAAAAGTGAACCGACATTTATAGTGAATCAACGCAAAATGCCAAAACGAGGGGGGAGACACAATTAATTAAAAATGAAGTGAAATATATATTAAATTTTACACTCTCCGTGTATAATCGAGTAAGTAATATTAAAAAATGTATTGGGACATACAAGGATATTTTAAAAAACTACAAAAATTCTCCAATAATATACACTGCGCCACCTTCTCCTTTCATGAATGAATCTTCTAGACATACTTTTCATAACAGTTTTATTGAGATTTGCCTAAGTAAAATTGTTCCGCCCCCCATCTTCTGGTGAGTTTTCCTCCAAGTGCATGTGTATTAGAAATTCTGTTTTTATTATTTTTGTCTTGCAAATGACACCAAATATGCTCAATAGGATTCAAGTCTGCACTAAACGCAAGCGTTTCCATTGCATGGGTATAGGTATACAAAGTGCACAGTTTGCGAACATGAGCATATGTTTCGGAGCATCGTCTTGAAAAGTTTTCATTGCGAATGTGCTATATTTCAAATATCTAAATATATAAAAAAAATATCAATTTTGCCATCAATAGAATGTAGAAATTAAACGCCGCAAGCACTCATAAAGTCCACTATCTGGTTATCTCCAACTTGTTTTACGAAAGGAATAACATTCTTTAATTGTAATTCCATTTTGGGTTTTCGCCACATCGTTTGGTTTTAATCAACTCCTAAAATATTTAACTTACTTTCTTCTATAAATATAACCGGAGTCCAAAATTTACGATGCATTTTAATACAGGTTTCTGTGAATCATAATCATGCCCTTCGATTCGCTTTACTGAGAAATGCATTTTTCTAGTAATTCAGTATAAACGCGACATCTTCTCAAAATATATATCTGTTTCTGCATCACTAGATTTGATTAATATTCGTTGGGCATATAAACGCAGTCTGACTTCACTTGTTTAGAATTACAAATAATATTTCTAACGATCTATTTTTCCCATCTCGTTCAGCAAATCACCCCGGATGAGTTTGTTTTCAAGCAAATTTATTTTATAGTATTTCAAATTAAATTGAACAGTAGATTTTATTTTAGATTAATAGTTCAGCTGTTTTCAGATTTTTCACGATTCGAATGAAAAATTTTGCAGTTTGCAATAGTCTGCTTCCAAAAAAGACATTTCAATTTCTCCGTCCCGCGTTAACAAAGAACAACTTTTCGAAGTTTAAGGAAGGTTTCCAGGTTTTCCAGGAAGTAGGTTCTACTCCAAGTGTTTTACAACCAACTGGCTCTTTATAACCTCGTCCCGCAATGCCCGAATACTTTTTTTTATCTTAATTTCGTGTATAAAGGCTCTAATTTATTCATTAGCGTTATTTAATACTATTCCTCGTTATAGATTTAGCGCGGTATTTAGACAGAGATATTAATGAAAAATTATATTTAGTTTTGGAAGAATAGCTGAATTTATATCACTAAATGTTTTAAAGTTTCTTATGCCCCAATATATTTTTGAGTCACTGTATGTTCCTATTAGATGCACCTCACGGACTCAAGACTTTATCCAAACCCTTTCTGCATTGTTTTGTGTACTTTTTATTCTTTTATTCGCTATTACGGTATATTTAAGTTCGGTTTCTCTTAGAAAGTCCTTCATGAAGCTAATCCTCCCCTTAGACAGAGAGTTTTGGTGTTCTTTGCCTTATTCGAATAAACAGACTTCGTTGTTACTATTTGCTGCTTGTACGCCTTGCCTACGAAAGGTAGACAATCCGTAGAGTCTACGGGGCGTAGAATCGAGACTTCGATTCCACCGATTCTAGTTAACGTCAGAGGATCGACATCATAATAAAAATTAATTTGGTAATGATATAATAGTGAATAAGAGGATTAATGTGCATTTATTACTTGCACAGGCAAATAATCGGCCCTGCACGAGGTCGATACCAGCATTCAATAGATATTTTAATTTCATTGCTTATATAAGTCTTATAAATTAGTAACGGCAAATAACGAACATATTTCATATAATTTTGAAATCGTTACGACCCATTCCCTCCGTTACAGCAGGTTTAGAATCAGCTTCCTCCATTTCGTCGGTCAGTTATCTCGGGCGCATGGGCCTATCCCAGTGTAGCAATAATTCATGAAGAACCCGAAATTTCAAATCGACGATTCAGAGATTCCGTTCTTGATGAAGGTGGAACGCAATAATGACTTTTTTTAGAATTTGGGAGGTCAGATGACGAACGTTCAGGCTAACATTAATTCGGGATAGTACGAAATTCACAAAAGCAATATCTCATTGCTAGTAGCAATGACCCAAAAAAACCCCTTTATATATATAAAATAATCGATATTTTATTTTGTGTTTCAGGGACCCTTTTCAACTTTCAGGATAGTTGTAAATAAAACAGCAAAACCCTGTGATACTGAAACTGGAGAAAGGGGGGTAGGCATGCTTTATTTCTTAATCATAACTCAAACTACTCTTTAAAAAACTTTCAAATCATTTTCGAAATATCGTTTCAACTAAGGGTTTTCATCTTCAGTTTAAAACTAACAAACTAACTATAACCCAATTACTGTCAGATGGCCTAAGAACAATAGTCACCTGATTTAAGAAGAATGATCAATCAATAGGCTTAAAGTGCGATGTGTAAGGTTCATAACTAAAAAGAGGAAATTACTGTCAAATTATTCAGTTCAACCCCGATATAATGCGATTCGTTACAACGCGAATCCGCTTATAATGTCACTCAAGCGTAGCTCCCAATTTTCGAAAGCTGGAATGTGTTTCGAGTTTAAAATCTAAAAAACATTACTATTCTGAACAAGTGCTGATATTTTCTGCTTATTACGAATACAATACTCCATTAGTAAAGTTACGCATGGACAAGAGGGCGGCTTGAAACTCACTAGCGTAAGAGAACTCTCATTTATCCTTATTGGTTGAATGATTACAAAGGGCATCATGTTTTCACCTTTCTTATGAATTCCAAACGTCCAGATGTTCCTATTTCTTACGACCTACGGACGTAATTTGTATTTTATTATTATACCTTATTATTAAAACTTTTTAAAGCAAAGTATGAAACCCCTGTTTAATGAAAAGCAAATTTAAGAACACAGTTCTAAAAATGCTCGAATCCTGGGGTTCATTTTCAATATAATGTAGTAATATGTTTCTCAATATAATTTTTTCCAATTTTCCAGAATTTTTTTAAAAAACAAGTGTAAAGTAGCGAGAATAATTCAGGGAGTTAAGGCAGATATGCGCTATGCATGAAATTCTAAATTCTGTTAAAAAAATAAACGCTTTAGCAGATTAATTGCCAGGAGATAATTCTCCAGGTCTACTGAAACTGCAAAAATCAAATTTTTTTTAATGAATATTCTGATGGACGTTGATAACGTTATAGATTTTTTGACAATTCGAATGACTGGAGGGGGGGGGGTGCGAAGATTAGAGTTCTTTCGCAATATTTGCAGGATTCGAGGATTCGAATACCTCTTATTCTGCTACGTAGTGAAATTTCACTACTCAGTTTAATGCTTTACACTCTCTATTCTATCTACTACTACATTTCCTCTCTTATAACATTCCAGAATTTTATGAAAATAAGCATTAATTAAAAGAGATCTTAAAACGTAAAGCTATGCTTATTTGAGGGATGGCTGAATGCACCTAGATGAGAATTTAGGAGCGCCCATTGATTGATTTCCTTTACGGTCATTGCTGTAAAATAACCTTTAGTGCATTAAGTAAATTAAAATTAACTCTGGTTGGATTTATTAGGGCAGTCCTAACACGGACATTCCTTCTGGATTTTAGCTAACTACAAAGTTACCATACATATACACGAGCAGGAAGCTCGATAACTGCGAAGGCAAAATCATTATCAGACTGAAGTTCTTCTTCAGGGCCCTACTGCCCTTGAAAATGAGGGACATCTTGTCTGTTTCCCTCGCATGGATGAGAAATTTTCTTTAAAGCTAAATCAATCTAAGGCTGAATCTTGCCTTAAATGAATTAGCGTACAGAATTAAATCAACTAGCGTGTTTCTGTTTACCATTCTGCAAGTCTGAGTTAAGATTAACAATGGTTTAATATTATTAAAGGCTAGCTTAATAGTATAATGCACTAATTTTGTACGTATTACCAGTAAAAATAGAGGATCGGAAAATACAATTGAATGTGTCTTAAAGTGAATATTACCATATATATAAAACTACGACCTGCGTATCTGTAATCCATCATTTCGAATAGGCTTGCGGCTTTCCATTCTATCCGAATTTTCAGTTACTCTAGATAGCATCAGTTTATATAACTTCGGATGATGAGAATTCTACTGTACTTTAAATTGTTAAGTTCCATTTGTTTTTTAATTTGCTTTCAGTTTCACATAATTTTACATATGCGTGCATTAAGTAAGACACGTGTCGTAAAGCGGTTACTCGCGAAGAACCATGCAGGCCCACTAAGTAAGTTAAGAAATTCCCAACTAGACTTTGAGATTATATCTTGCACATAAGCAGACTGAAACATGATTTACACATTGTTATATAGTATCTCGGCAGTTGTCACGCACAGCCGTTAAAGAATCATGCGAAATGGACATTAGATGTAAGCAGAATGCATTGAAATGGTTAGAATTTCGCAACGTGGTAAGACTTTTAAGCTTTCGGCACTGCGTTATAATGAGTATTATTCGAGTTATCTCAATAACGAGGTGCGAATATTTAATTGGATGGTTACTTTGATAAATCCTGCATAAGCATTGTGCAATAATTTAATTTTTTAATTTATTATTTGTGGCCTTAGTTTAATCAGTTTCATAACTCGTATAAGGCACACGCTTAAACCGGGGTTGGTTGGATTCCGGAGGAAATTTCGATGATGCTGTCGGAGCGTAATTCCAACAAAGAGCATTTGCGCGAGCGCGGACGTACAGGCAGACAGACGGGGCAAGTTGATTACAGACCATCGTTTGTCATCATCCGCAGAATGGAAGGGTGGGGTGGTACAGAATCTCCCCGAAACCTGCCGTCTTTTTAAGCAGGCTCCACCTGTCACTACACAGATAAGCCGATACCAAGCGCCCTCCTCATTGGCCAGTCACGAGTTGCCGAGCCGAAGCTCCACCCTAATCCCTTAACACCACCGGCAACCTCCCCCTTTTCCTGTATTCTCGTCTGCGACGGGAAATTTTGAGTTCCATGATTTTGGGGTCCTCCTCCAGTCATTCCGCATGTCGGGGGAGGGATGAGGAGAGAGCAAATTGCAAGGGGGGGGTCGAAATGGGGGTTATGACTGAAGGACTCCTTTGCATGTCTGGGTTAAGGAAGAAAATAATATTAATCTGACTACCCAATTTTATATACGAAATTTTCATAATTTCCTTTAATTATTTGCCATAAGAGACAGGCTCTATTCCTGTAAATACAAATTCCTAAATAAAACCTGTTTCTGAAATAATAATTGGAAAATTTTTTCCCGAAATGTACGTAAAAAAACAATAATTTCCATAAGGATTATGACTTGGTTTTACGATGATCATCGATTAAAAATGAAGTTCCCCAAGGCAGCGAAATGCTGTAATCAGCTTCCATTCTGATGACCACAAAAACATCGTCGCTCGCAGACACTGGAGAGATTTAGTAGATACAGACAGCCCGCAATTTTTTTTTTTAAACTTACGTCATACAGCTTTCATAGTCATTCAAACCTCACACTCGAACGGGGTTTGTTTGCGAACAACAGAAGAAATGAAAAATGTTGCTTCATTTCGCGAAAAATATTTTACCCTAACCGAACTGGAATGAATCTACTGCCAAATTATTCAGCAGCAGATCATTTAATCATTTTTGAAATAGCAGTAACATCTGTGTAAAATCAAATTAATGATTTAAAAACTATAGAATTAAAAATTTCTTGGTAAAATTTTGATACTAACCGATACACAATAGCACTTGTACCAAGAATATAACTAAGTATGGATACTTCTACTGAAGACCTAACATCAGCCTCAAACGTTTTCTCTAACTCTCGCAGGACTTAAGACTCTTTAATCCTAAACTTTCCTGCGTACCTACCTATATGCCATCACATTGCTTAAAAATAAAACCTGGTAACAAATCCTGAAACACACGTATTTTCACTTATACTGTTGATGTTCCTCCGTATACTTTTAAAAATGTTTAAAGTTCATTTAAGGAACAAAAACTTCATTTTATTACATGGCGACAATAGGTATTTTTATTTTTGAAAGGCGAAATATATGGTTAGTTCCACCAGATTAGCATTTCTCCAGAATTACACTTTCTGAGTTTGGATTTCTTTTCTAATTCAATGTGTTTCTAAGGCAAAATAAAACTTTAATTAATTAACTAAAATATGAGTACTAAATTATAATTATTAAACGAAGCATTTGAAACAGACTGAAATTCTGGAAGGATACTGTTTCAACAACATCATACAGAAGAGCAGATTAAAAGTCTGGAAGAGTGGTTCTTGTGCTTTCCCTCCCCCTCCATGCACCCCTTTCACCATTGCTAAATCTTCATTCCTCTCTCCCTAATTTTTTAAAACTCAGAAAATACATAAACACTTACTTAAATTTAGATTATTTTTAAGGTGTTTTATAAAAAAAAAACACCTGAAAAATAAATTTAATATAATAATTTAAAAATAATCTTTTGTTTTATGAAACAAAAAAGTATAGAAAGTGTTGATAAATAGCAAAACTAGAATAAAAGTACTTTTTAAAATTAAGTAATTAACTAAATATAAAGCTGACCGCCAGATATTAGCAAAATCCGCTTGGGTGATCACGTTCACGTGACCGAGAGAAAGTAATTTTTTTTTTGTAGGAATAGGCTATATCACTTCAAGCGGGAATAATAAATTACCCATAAACTACTTCGTATTAAATACAGGGATGCTTCCTCCCATAGCTGTAAAAACTAATTTTATTTGTATTGTCTTACATTCAAATAGATCCCCCAAGCTAACCGACAAGGACACTGCGCAATACACGAACTCTATTTATATCTTCAGCTAATGCAGAACATGCAAACGTAAGAAAGATTTCATTTATTTCACTTTTGTTATTTAGAAAATTAATGAAATCTTAAATCTGTTCTTTTCCAGATATGAAACATACAAGTTATGGTTATTGGAATAAGGCAAAGCATGCCCAGACTGTCTGCATTAGCGAAGGAATGCCTTAGGAGCACTTGTTAAGCAAAACTCGTTCGTATTCAGGTTACACAACGGAAAAGCCGAAAACCAACCACGCAGCCAAGCCCACCAATGGCCGAGCGGTAAAGTCCCTGAACACTGGTACTTAGGTCCGAGGTTCAAAATCCCGAGAACGGGTTGGCTGCATGGGCGTTTTTGTGATTTTTTCCAAGTGTAACGTATTAATACGAGCCAGTTTCCCTTAGAAAGTCCTCCACCAAGGCATCCCTTCCTTCCATGTAGTGCTTTCAGGCGGAACACTTTAATAATAATAACCACGCAGGCAGCACATTCGCCCAACTCCAAATTCAGCGGTCTTAACCACTTGGCCACAGATGGGGCTTGAAATATACAGTATATTAATTATCCCTGTTACAGCACACCGTAATCTTAAAAGCACAGTTTTCTCTCACTTTGTACTGAAGACATGTCTCATGAGACTATCAGCTCTACTTTTAACACCACAGCCTCAACACTACAAGCACTACCCGTTTGCAAAACACAAATTTAAATTAGACTTTGAAAACTTACTGATTCTAGTGACCAATTCTAAACACATCATTTTTTTTTCTCAGTAAAGCGGCGTTTACACTGATTACATATTTCTTCTCGATCATAATTAAAAGCAAACACAAACTATCGCAAATAAAAATAAATACAGATAAACACTGACGAATTATAGTAATCTCTAACTATACAAAGCCAAATTAAACCCGAAATGAAGTACGAAAATTAGTTTGTTTTGTCCGAAAGCGAATGGGCAGATAATAACGTCTTATTTGTTTACACATCATTAAAAACACGAATTCTGAAACGTAAAGACAACAGTTCTTTGAACTGCTAACAAAAATAATTAGCAACACTGATATTCAGTGACTGGTTCAAGAAATATTTTGTTCCAGAAGTGGAGGCTTAATTCAGATTAAAAAACACACTTTTAAAAATTACTTCATTATAATCAGTTTACAGTTACTTTGTAATGATCTTATGTAGTGATCATTTAGAACTTGAAATCTAAACAACCGAGAATACGTTTATCATCATTTCGAATGAACTTAACCCAAATTTTTCAGTAACATTAAATGAGAATGTTTTCTTTAGCAAGACAGCTAAATGCTGTCTTTCTTCGATTCTCTTAGGGAAATGGGATTACGAAGAAATACTCAAACTTTGTACAAAACCACCAAGATTTGCGCAAAAACGTTAGAGAAGGGGGGAGAGCAGCGCAATTTGTTTTCACTTTGCTGATGGTGTAGGTAGTGATGAATAGTTTTCATTCGATTAATTTTCATTATTAAACCCGATTAGTACAACAAATTATTAAATACAACACCTGCGTTTATATGTATTGTTTTATATAAGTAAAATTACTCAATTTATGTATGAACTCAAATATTGCATCGAACACTTTATTTAGTCCTCCAATGGCCATATGGATTGCAATCGTCCGACCCGGGTTAAAATCCCAAAGAACGACAGCTTTTCTGATTTTCATTCCTGCCATTTCGTAAAACGGTGTTAAAACGCCTGGGTTCCCGGGCACAGTGCCTTACCCCAAATCTAATGAAACTTAAAAATTTACGAAAAAAACTTGTCAAAAATAAAGAGATTAGAATTTTTTCCCCCTAATTAAATTAATGAAAAAGTAAGCAAACTTAGAAGGGACTTTATAAAGTTAGGCGAAAACGTGTAAATGAATAGAGACTGCCGAACTGGTGACTAACACAATAAAAATAAGTGCAATTGGATAAGATTGATAGTGTAATAAATAATGTACACAGAATATATAATATGACTATAAAGACTGCGATAGTTAAAATATACATGGAAAATACAAAACACAGAATACATTAAGATACATTACTACTCCATAATTATAGACGGGTTCAATATGGCCATGGGTCTTTTCTTCAAATTATCACTAATGTAATCATAGTTATAAATTCTTAACTCTTGGTTGCTTAAGGTTCTCATTTTCGCATGGAATTTTTTTTTGCCAGATGATAGTAGAAAGTTCTAAGTTAACAAATTTTCGACTCTTCATGAATCTTGCTGTTTCTAATATACTACGACGAGTTAGTAATTTGCCGTAGTACACAATTTTGTGCAGTTTGTAGTTGTTTCCTATTTGCCTAAAGTGAGTAGGCCCAGACCGGACAGGCAGAGCACAGCAAGGGCCGCAAAATAGATTTATAAATGAATAACTTGATAGATTAAACACTGTTTCGGCCAATTTCGGCAGCTTTACGCACCCGAAACTTTCTAATAATACAGTGTATGTGTGGGGACCATGTAAGAGAATTTATAAGGATCACCCCCCAGATAAGTGACTTGCTTAGGCCAGGGCAAAGTAGCTCCATAAAATTTTAGTTTTTTCTGATATTTCTATTCCATGAAAACATGACATCTATAGTTTTGTCTATATTGACTTGTATTTATTTACCATTTTATGAGCCAGGTTTCTAGAACATGAATATGGTCTTGAAGGTGTTGAATTACTGGACTGAAAATGCATTTTGAGCAAGGATCGCCATGTCGTCAGTGTACATAGTGTAGCATTGGGTGTGCATGGAATGCCGTCCACATAAATATTAAAAAGCAGTGGGCCAAATAATGATCCTTGTGGGACGCCAGCTAATATAGCTCGGTGAGTCGAGTAGGTGTTAGAAATGCGAACGACAAAATGTCTACCTGTTAAGTTATTTAATTATGTGCTTTTCATTCCTGTGTAACATGAATACTACCAGTTTTCTTTAGAAAAACATCCTTGAAGGCATTCTTCCTTCAGATAAAACTCTTCTGCTTTACAACACTCCAACCTTATCCTGTTCTTTTTTTTTTTTTGTTGTTTTCCTGTGATTTTGACTCAATATTCGCGGCTTCCCCACGTGGATATTAACAAATTGCAGTATTATTATTTTCTACTACGTTAAATACATAGACCGGATAACTATGTTTAATAAATGATAACAAACTTTCCAGTTTATAGGTATTAAAAAGAGTTATTTTCATTTTATTATAAATAAAGCTTTAAAAAAAAACTGGCTTAGTACTTATTTCCTCTTTCCTAATTCATTCCCAGCTCGAAGTCATTTTGTGACTCAGCAAACACTAGCTTTTATAAAGACGGTTTTGCCGAAGTGAGCTTTGTTGCTTTTACCTGACTTAGCTCTAAATTTCGAATATTTATTATGCGCTTTATATATATATTTAATTTATTCTAAGCAGAATAGTAAATTTTAGAAATATGTAAAAATAAATGTACCAAAAACTTATTATTGCATATTGACCACTTTTAATTTTACTTACTTTCAAAGCAACGGAAGTATTATTCCATTACTTTAAACGGAATACAAACTGCAGTCGACCACTGCTATTAGGAGCTAAAAGGACAGGAAGTTTAATTCACCACATCCGATCCGATAAGAAAAATGTGATAAGAAAAATGCGTTTGTGATATTATGACCCATTGAATTAAGAATACGGGACCGGAGGATTATAGATTAAACATGCCATTATAATTATTATTTTGTAAA
Organism: Stegodyphus mimosarum; assembly: GCA_000611955.2. Lineage (NCBI taxonomy): Eukaryota > Metazoa > Arthropoda > Arachnida > Araneae > Eresidae > Stegodyphus > Stegodyphus mimosarum. The sequence goes on from KK118850.1 coordinate 338,676, forward strand.
TTTTTGATGGCTAAACCGTTTTTGTCATGCTAGTTAGAATCCGAAATAATCAAGACTGTATTTTTTTCCCCCTTAACAGCTATAATATTTATCAATACTTCCTTTTTTTTTTTTTTCTCCCGCCCAACAAATAATTTATAGGCAACTATTATGCCCCGTTAGGAACTAAAAAGTTTAATCTTCAAAGATCCAGTTCATCACCTTTTATGGTTCTTGATCAAATGGAAACAAAAAATAACAATAAATGCTAACTTTACTTAACATGTCATCTCGAATTTATAGCAGTAACAATTATACCTACCAGGCTGCTACAGGCATACAAATTAATTTTCAATCATGTGCCTGTAGCATATTAATTTCAGAGACCAATACCAGGCCACAATGATGAGTTTGATACTGTCTTCAGCATGATGACTGCCAAGTTGCTCTTGATAAAACGAAATTTTGTTAAACATGCTTTCTGAAATTTAAAATAAAATAGACTAGATATTCAATTTAGATTTTATATTCTTATTGATATTATAGGCCTCGCTATACCTTAAATTGCTAATTTAAAATTTACTGAAGATGGGATGTAGTTATCTGCAACAGAATGGAAAAGAAAATATGCTCGTCCCTACACAAATTTAGAGTAGTATCATTTCACGGAATCATGAGTGGAGACTGTGGAAAAGACTGAGGTCTGATGTCTTTTTGATTACGACTTTATAAAGATACTAATTAAAGGCTCTGATTATTCTGTTTGAATTTTATACCTCCGTATATATCCGAAAAACCTTTTGGGTGGGGTTTGAATACTTGTTACATTTTATCATAAATTTAAAGAACAAAACTTAGCATTAGTCTCCAATCATCATGTTCTAAACATTAGGTCTATGTTCTCTATCAGTATAACTTAGGAATGCTAACCCTAAGGGGAAATTTTTTTTATTCATTTTACTTATTAGTATTCTCAGCACTGCATGCCGAAGGCCGTATTAGCCTATCTATCTATAATAGCTTTTACATTATTTTTGGAGGGTCACAGCTGTTATAAGACTTTCTCAAGCAGCAAATTAAATTCGTATTCACGATATTCGGTTTCCTGTCTTAGCTTTCTGACATAGGATGCTATCGCTGGAAGATGCTGCTGGCTCTCCTACTTGCTAAGTTCGCAGCACTTTTTTTTTTCCTCGGGTGGTGGTGGACCGGCCATTGGCCTCCGCATCCAAGAGAACAAGACAGGCTTCTTTTTCCTCGTTTTACGACGTTCATTTCCTGTGTTATGCAATCCCTTACGGTTGACAGCGGTCCACGTGACTTGCACGACGATAGCGTCCGTCCGAAAACCTGTTTCTCGCAGGCGGCACCGTAATAATAATAATCATAAACACATCCGATTTATGGCTCGAGGACATGTTTATCGATCCACTCCCTCTCCCCAACCCTTCATTCCACCCACCCTCTTGCCGCTCACTCACGTGGTCGCCATCAGACAGACATTTTCATCATTTCCTGCCTAGGTTTAGAACGAAACCTTGCTAAGAAAGGATCTCCCCGCAACGTGGCGACGAGTCCCATACGAATTTCTGTATATCTGTCAGTTCGCGCGTATTAAAAATTTCTAATATTACAACCGTTACGAATGTTAAATTTTTCTTTCGAATTCGTTAATATATCTTGATCGTTAAAAAGTGAAGATGATGGTGCTTTGAAAAGAAAACCACTTCCAGGTCAACACACGAAACTGATGCTATGATATATACACATATTCTTCACGTTTCCTTCAAATCTCAACAGAACACTACTCATCAGTAATTCTTCTAATCAACTGTGCATCCTAAAAAGTAGTATGTAATTTTCAACATTTTTGATACTTTTAGACTATGACAAATTAATTGAAATTGTTCCAAAGACGGAAAATTAGTATTTTCAGAACTTAGTAACGGATGAACTAACAGTAGGAACGGCTATCTTTACTGCTACAGCGATCAATGCAATGGTATTTAATGAAAACAGACATATCTCGAGCTACTGGTTAGGCGTTCCAATCGTTACAATAAGATAAATATCGCAATATAATGAGTAAATTATTTATTAGATTATCCAGCAGAGATAAAAGTTTTTGATTACATACTGTAATAAGTGAAGCAAAACATTTAAAAAAATAAATAAATAAATAAACATCTCCTATCGGTTTGTCAATCAGTGTTCACAATCCGGCTAACTGTTTAAAAATCTACTTTTTGTTTATAACTCTGATTTCAATATATTTATTAGTGAAAAAAATTGAAATATCCGGACAATAGCAGCCTACGTTAAAATGACCAGACAACCTGAATTACGCGGGATAATACCGAATACCATACGTAATGCTATTTTCCTGTACACTTATATAATTTATTTGACGTACATGTGCAAAGAAATACTATCGCCATTTTACAAAGTGATAATTGTTTGCCATATTAGACTGCTATTTCGTATTTTTTCCCTCGTATACATACAAATATAAAGGTTCTGAAAAAGGGCTGCAGAACATAACAATGGAAAAAAAGTTGCACTTTCTAACATACTGTACAAAAATACTGTACTCTAACTGTATTTTCCCAAGAGATCTCACAACAGTAACAATAAATAATTTTAGGCTTTGCCATCAAAGCGCTGTATACGCAATGACACACAGGACAGAATCAAGCTCACGACGTTTTTGCTTAGATTTGTGATTGCTATATAAAGACATACCTTCTCGAAGAATACTACCTAGGAGGTGTTGACTATCCATGTAACTAGCTAGGTGTTATGTTAGCAAAATTATGTTGACTAGGCGCGTCTGGGCTGCTGCATTTCGCTATTTTACAATCCTTATATGGCACACGTTAACTACAAACTATTTTTATTTTTTAAATTTTCATAAATTCATGTTAGTTTCCACAAATCGCAAATAACGGAATCATTAGATACAGAGGCACGAAACGAAATGAACTAGAGATGTAAAATAATTGCATCATATTAAATAACACCTGTGCTCATCTGCTACAGAAAATTCCAGTTTTTGTTTCGAAACATAGTAAGTTTCTGCAATTGCACAACATTTATCTGCGATCGAATTATTGCCATGCCCCCACAAGCTGCATAACCCTTACGCTTATTGATTAGGGCTTAGCAGTTTCATCGTCAATAAAAATTCTAATCAGTGTCATCTTAGCGAATACGAATAATGATTCTTTGTTTAATAATGATAAGAGGTCAAGACCCACAGTAGGATCACACAACTTTCCCACTGTTTGAAGGATAACTAAAGAACTCTCATTAATCCGTTTTCATAAAGGAGCTTTTATCTTCGAGAATTCTGGTTTTATAGCAATAGATTAAAAAACAAAGATCCTTTTTAACAACAGAGAGAACATACGGCTGCAAAATTTCCTGCTCTAATTTTTACTGGTTGTTTAGCAGCAATCCCTGGTAAGATATCAGATTACTTATTACTTAAATCTCATATTCCTTTGACGTTAATTAATGCTTTAGAATTAACGCTTTAACTTCTTAATTTTTTTTAAACCAATAAAATATTACCAGTTTCCGAATCCAAAGATTACGTTTTTTCTCCCCAAACCATACCAAGATTTCAAGAATCTCATGAGAGAACTTTTTAGCATGCTTGACATTTTGCTTACTTTTTTATTTCAGTTTCATTAATACCTTTCTAAAGTGCATTGTTATTTTTTCTCTTACATTACAAAGCCTAAATTATTTTTCTGCTTTAGCAGCAAAAGAGAGTTAGTGACACATGCAGTAGTCAGTTGAAAGCTCGCACCAACCCTTTGCTTAAATTTAACTCTAATTTGGGAGCCTTTCCTTTTCTTTCCTTGTTTATTTATTCTATGAAAAACACATATTTCTGCTACCATGGTAATTACTTTCGTTTACGTAGGTCTTCCGCTTCCTGAGATTGCAAGTCTTGTTTAGTTTAACATCTGGTCGGTTTTGTTTGGTTTGATGATGGCAAAACACTACAGGGCAATTTGCCTAAAGGGGGGGATGCCTTTGTGGACAACGTTTTAAGGGAAACTGACTCGTATAACATTACACATAGGGAAAACCACGAAAACTTACGTGAAGAGAGCCCGTTCGTTAGGATTCCAACTACAGACCGAATTATCGCCGTTCAGCGGCAATACTACTTCGGCCGCACGAGAGTCATGTCGTCTGTTCGATCAAATGAGTTGTAGATTTAAACATGCATTGGAAAATGCTTGCCTTCAACAGAATTTCATCTTCATGTAAAAACCTTTTTGAAAAATTATCACTTGGCTTTAGAAATTCATAGAAGTTGAACTGATGTCAAAAAAGATGGAAATAACGTGTGGCAGCTTCTGCATAGTTAAATTTACTCGTTATTTTATGCAATTCCTGCGATATTTTGCCGCAGAAATATTAAAGACTCTTTTTTAGTACAAAATATTTTCTTACTCCCGTAAAATTACTTGCATTTTCTGTTTTTATAAAAAGCACTTAATTAGACTTTTTGAGATAAAGTAAAAGGTCCTTTGTTAAAAATCTTCAGAGTTCGCCGCTGGGCACAAAATAATACTATCGATTTCTACAGGGGGGGACAGAATTCTTAGCCTACTCAAAATGAAAATTTATCTTCACTGACTGTTTATATTTAGATAGAGTCTTTCTCTCTCTCTCTCTTTTTTTAAGCGGAGAATACCTATGATAGTATAGGATAAATTTAAAATTTTCTCCTTTTTGTTAAATTTTATTTTTTGGTCTTTCACTAATAATCCCATGCTATTATTTACATACAAATCTGATTACAAACAAGGATCTGCGGGAGAAAAATACTCCTTATCTGCACTTACCCCCTATGTTATAAAGTTCCTTTTTACTGTTGCTTATAACGACTAGTATCGAATACGGTTGCGGATGCACGCGACAACCAGGTAGCCGATAGAGCATTTAACCGACACGAAGCCAACAGAACATTTAGCTGAGACAAAAACATGTGACAACGTGTTAGAAAAATCTCTCCGTATTTATCCGACGAAAGAACATTACCATGACCACGTTACACAACAAGAAGGACAAGTACCATATTTTTATTTTATGCTATATAACTAGTACAGACTTTAAAATTAGATAGAAAAACCACCTTACGTTGGCGTAAATTTTGCAATCAATTTCGAGAGTGATCACGCATATAAACAAAATTTCAATAGTGGGAGGAGCGAAACAATTCTATATGGAAAACAATGAGTGATGGGAAAGAAGAACGAACGCAGCGTGATCTAACGAGAAAAACAGAAGACAATATAGCGTGTAAAAAGTATGATATTAGAAATTTAAAAGCGTTCAAAGAGACAGATCGGAAAGTTAATATCATTAACTAAAGAAGAAAAATTTTTGTTACTTTGTCAGGGGTTCAAAGAAATCCATTTTACTAAAGTGAAGAAGCTTTAAAGATAACTTTTGCAGATTTAAAGTCAAAATTATGATTAAATATCCCCCTGCGAACAGATATGAAAAATTCGTTTCTTTCTCCTTTTCGAATACACGATGCGTGTTCGATGAACAGCTTCGCCGATATATATCAAACCACTCTGACATAATATGCCAGAACTCCATAAGGATTAAAATCAAGAAATCAGATCTGTAAGAATCGAACGAAGAATTTTACAAATAAGTCAGCAAATTACTTGAACGACGAACTTGAGGATAATCCCAGTAAATTTTGTTACTAACAGAAAGATTAAACGGTTGTCATTTGTTGTCGACAAATTTTGCTTAAACACTGTCGCATGTCTGTATGCATTATCAGCTAAACAAGCAGTAGGCTAAATGTCATGGACTCTACTGAATATAAATACACCAAAATGTTTACAGTGTTTACTTACAAGTTCTGCAGTTAGTGGTTAATTATGTATATTATATTTAACTCAACAAAGGAACGTTGGTATACTAAGACAAAATATATTCCTCCAGCTAATTAATCAAATCCTATGGTTTTTAAAGATTCGCCCCTTTTTTTAGTATTGTTTGCACTCGAAGTACTTCTCACGGGCACTGCCAATTGCGTTGTACTCGAAGCGTGTCTATTAGACGCACTAACAATATACTGCAATGAAAATCACCGCGATTGTAATTTACAGTTAAATTTTAGTTGCATGTGATTTAATGTTTCCTTGATTTCAGTATTTAGTCATTTGTTTGGTCGATAAAAAAAAAAAAATACTATTCACCATGGCGTGGCATGTGATGGAAGACGGCATTGCTTCAAGATAGTAGTGATGATGAATTTAATGGCGCACGAATACAAAAGTGACTCTGAAGACAGCGACATTATTCCACCAGTGAAGAAAAAAAAAGAAAAGTACTGCAATATAGTGAGTGATTCTAGTGAAGGTGATGAAAACGTGTCAGAAAATTTAGATAATAGATAAATTTAGATTGTTATAACTTATAATTAAAATTTTCATTTAAAAAATATTCATATGATAATAATAAAATAACGTTAAAAATATCTTGCCTTTTAAATTTTATATGCAAATTTTACCTTCAAATTAATCATACATTACATTAACAGATACTTGGGGTGGGGGGGGATGTCCGAGCTGCTGGAAAGCTTTAGGCGAGAAGTCCAAGTGCAAAGAGTTAAAGCTTGCATAAAGGCTATAAAAAAATAACCTAATTCAATGGTCGGCAAACCGAGGCTCGCGAGCCAAATGTGGCTCTTCCGCAAAATAGCACATGCGGGCGCGCGCACGTAAAAGCAAGAAAATCTTAAAAATACAGCACAACCAAAACGCCTAACTTTTTTCTCTAATCTAACCTTTCTCGTCTAATCGTTTTCTTGCCTAACTACTGCTGGCTAGTCTTCAGTCATTTTGCTGTTTCTGACCCCTTTCATTCCTTCTCGTAACAACATAGCTACAAAGCAGTAAAGAAAAATGGAAGATGAAATCCACCGTGAATTATGGAGACTTTCGCGTTTATTCGAATGGCTTTCCGATCTGTCTTATTTATCACAAAAAATTGACTAATAACAAGAAATCAAATGTGGAGAGAGAGACACTTCACAACTAAACAGTGTCATTTAGTACTAAATATTTTGTCAGTGATGCAAGGAAGAAAGCATTCGAGGAACTTTGGAAAAGCCAAGGAAAATCAAGTTCTGTGTTTAATTACTAGACGCAGTCTTCCAATAATGTTAATATTGCAAGTTTTGTGATTAGGCAAGAAGTTACTAAAAAAAGAGAAACCATACACAGTCAGCGAATACATAAAAAGCTGTTTTATAAATGCATCCGAAGAGATTCCATATTCTAAAAAAGAAATTAAAGAGTGACCATTGTCCGCTAAAACAGTGAAAGACAGAACGTCAAAATGTCTTCGAATATAAGCAAACAGCAAGTCGAATCTTCCAGCTGGTTGGTTTCAGCTTTATTATCATTAGCAGTTTTCGAGTCTTGTGATATTAATAATATACTAGCTCAAGTTTCACTTTTTGTACGATTTATTTCATCTAACAAGTCCCAAAGAAGAATTTTTAGGATTGTTAGCACTCAAAAGTCAAACACGCGAAGAGGATATAGCAAATGCTGTAATTGGATGCATTGATAAACATCCTATTCCACTCGATAAAATTGTCTCAACTGCAACAGACGGGGGCGAAAAGTATGACCGGCATAAAAAACGTGTTTGTTGTTATTTTGAAAGAAAAATTCAGTAACGGTATACTTACCGTTCTATCGTTCATCAAGAAGCGCTTTATGCGCAGACATTTCCAGAAGAAATTTGAAAAGTCATGGATTAGGAATTAAGATTAACAACCCCATTTTAGCTACAACTCTTAATCATCGCCAGTTTAAAGAGTTTTTAGTTGAAATGGAGTGCAAGTACGCAGATCTTCTGCTGAATAACAAAGTACATTGGTTATGAAGAGGAAATGTTTTAAAACGTTTTGCATCCTTATTAACAGAAGTTAAAGCATTTCTCCGTGAAAAGAGTTTATTATCCAGAACTAACGGATGATTAGTGGATCCAAAAATTTTATTTCATGGTAGACGTTATATCTCCTCTAAATCAGCTTCGTCAAAAAATTACAACGGAAAAAAAACACATTTTTCGATGTCAGGAGAAGTTATTTTATTTGAAAACAAATAATCTCTTTTTGCTCAAACAGAAACTTTGATTCACTTTCCAAGCCTGTTGCAACACCCCCGGGAAAATACTTCTGATATCGACATTTGCTATTTCAAAAACAAGTTTTAAATATGAGACACATTTTTCTCAGCACGTTTAGGGAATTCAGAAACGAGCGACGTTAGCCTTTGTTAAAAACCTCTTAATACTACTGTAACGGAATTGAATTTTTCTCCCTTTAATATTCACACTGGCAACTCTGAAATCCAACTACTGGATTTAAAATAAAAATAAATAAAAAATTATGGAGCTTGAAATTTGAACATCTTAGCGCTGATACAGAAACATTCGAAACAAAATAAATGCGACGTTAGTTCACAGCACAAGCAACCTGGAAAAGGAAGATATGTTGATCAATAAGTGTTCCTGACTTATATAATCAGCTTAAAAAACTAGCTTTTGATGTTCTGTCCTTATTCGGGTCTACATAATCGTGCAAACAATAATTTCCAAGCATGAACTTTATCAAGAGTAAATTGAGAAGTCGTCTCATTCACGAGAACTTAAAATAATGCTTAAAATTAAAAACAACATACAAACCTGAGTTAGGAAACTTTCCAAGGAGATACAAGGCCATTGTTCACATTAGTGTTTTGTTCGTCATTATCATGTATTTAAGTTTTTGGATACCTTGCAATTTTATTTTATCAATAAATAGTATCGTTATTATATGTAATATCAAGTTTTATTCGACATACCTATATAGTTTAACTTAAAAACTGAAGAATTAAGTTAATTTTAGGAAGTGCTGTGGAGAGAAAAATGTAGTGTTGAGAATTGGGAAACGTATGTTAAGATGGTTTGGCCATGTAGAGAGGATGAACGGAAGAAGATACACGAAATTAGAATACAAGACAAGTGTGGATGGAAGAATTGGAAGAGGGTGAAACTCAGCGAACGTACATTGATCAGATTGAGAACGTTCTCACTAAAAGCCAACGTCTAATTAAGTGTATAACAGTGTAACTACCTATATAATTTAAGTTTAAAAAATGCGGCTCTCTAAACAGATTTCATTTGTTGAACTGTTGATAACTGGCTCAGTTGACTTCCTTCGCTCAGTTGACTTGTTGCTAACCTTCGCATAAAATATAAAATTTTAGTACCTTCCATTTTTCATTGTCATTTGATAATATAAGTAATTAGACGACCCGTATAAATGGGATAACTTCTTGCTTTCAGCAGAACTGCAAATTAAGGTAACTTCTTCAAGAATTATATCATATTATTTCCTGTTTAAAATAAATTAAAACAAAATTTAATTTTCCAAAGCATGTACAGGAATTTAAATAATAATAAAACAAAAATCGGGGAGCTAAAATATTCCGGGAAAGAGGTCCTAATCACAATGCATGTTCTATCAAGTACAGCTTAATTTTTATAGAAATATTATATAATCAACTGAAAGTTTCAATGTACTAACAATTTCACAGCTACTTAATTATAATTCAAAGCTTCAAAGGATAGAGAAGACAGAAATTATAATTTTTTGTATAGGACAAGAGTATTCGCTTTCCATTTCACTGCAAGGTTTCAAATTTTTAGTCTGAACCAGTTGTATTAAAATAATGTTATGATAATAAAAATGATATACAGGCACTCATTTCTTTCTTCTATTTGGAAAGGAAATTTTAATCATTATAGTAATTTTCATTATTAATATTCATGTATTCAGGGCACACTCTTGTTATTTTCAAGCAGTATTTTATTTTAATAATGAAATTTTCGTAGTTATTACTTCTCTAATTTGCAGCCTCTATTCATTAATTGCAGTAACTGAGTGTTCTCGGTGTAAACTAAATGTGTTAAACACAGCAGCGACAATATTTTCAAGCTTTTTTTTATTGACTTATACCAAATGGGGAATATAAGTAACTGCCGCTCCATGCAAGACAGATAAAACTGAACTATACAAAAAGGAAAACAAGACGCAATCTCAGATGCAAATGTTAGAACGAAGACGCAATTTCAGATGCAAATGTTAGAACGAAACATTCTTTTTTCTCACTAGTTTGAACCATATTAAAACATCACGCAGAATACAAACGGGTTACAATTATATTCAAATACTTCATTTTGTCCTTCGCATTTTTAGCCGCACTTTAAACCGACGTTTCTCAATTTTTTTTTCAAGCACAGACCACTTTTATAAATTAGAACTCTCTGTGGACCACCTGACTCTTGTCCTCTTCAAAAGCAAAAATTTTAGCGCATGTTACTGCCAGCATATTTATAGTTTTAAAACACAATTTATTAAAATTCACTTAATTTTATATTGGTACTAAGTTATCAAGTTAATAGAAGAAAACTTTTATTTGTTCTTAATCATTCAAAGTTCATTTAGTTTGGGTAATCTTTATGTTATTAACTAAAAGTTAAATAAATGATGGTATTCACATTAATGAAGAAGATGAACCTATCGATTCTTGCATGACTGTTCTTTGTCTGGATGTATACTGGTAAGAAGTAGTGCAGTGTAATACTTTAACTGTCCCTTTTTTGGTAAGTCTAGAGTAGGAAGTTCGTAGGTAGAGTAACTGGTAACAAATTTCATAAAATACCAGTCTTCGGAGAAAAAGTAATAGACGATTACTATCTACAATTTTCAGACTCTGAGATTTTTCATCTGTACTGTGATTTATGTAGTTAATTTCAGTTTTATTTTTTGCCTTTTTTGGAGGACCACAAAGGCAGGCTTTTAGGAACACAGATTGCTTTAAATTATAAAACTGATATCACTTCTTCATTGACTGATAGTCCAAATCTAGGCATTCTAAAGCCTGCATGTTTATTGCCTTTTAATTTAGACCACTTTTATGTTTATTTATTTTGATGCCTTGATTTATATAACGCAGATGGCTCTTCAAGTGACGCTTATCAAAAATTCAGAACTGTGAATGAATGAAACTGCAACCCAAGGCAGAACAACATCCGTATTACGTTAAATTACATACCATATTAAAGTAATAGATGGGATACTATTAATTGTTAAAGTGAATTTATCTGGACACGGCTTATTTACCGCCAATTACTACGAAAGAAATATATGGTTGATGGCTTAAGAGCCAAAAGCCAGGCATGTGCAAATATCTCTGAGAGAAATGTCTAATCTTCGGATAACTGCATTTGGGCCAAAAGAGTTACACCAGACAACCTATTGTCGTGGTCCTTAACACACGCACATCACAGGACTAAAATAATACGTACGACGCCGAGTACCGAAATATTCGATAAAAACTTCATCATGAGATCAACAAAACTGTCAAATACTATATTCATTCAAAAATAAGACTTTACATTTCAGAATAAATTTCAAGAAATAAAAATGTAGTCGACTGTTTTGCGAAATTATGATGCAGAGCCATGAAAGAGTACTTACAGGAGCAGGAAATACGAAAAATCAGTTATACCTTTGCTGGGATTCGAACTCCGGAACTTCCACAGTGCTAGTCGAACGTGCTTCCAATTACACCCCGAAGAGACACGGTAAGCAAGGAGAAAATTGCTTCTGATTAGCACGAACGGCAAATTATATAACTAAATGCAATTATTTGGCTATCGTATAGAAAGGAAAATTAGAAAAAATTCATGATACATTATTACCGATTTGTTTTCAGACACAACAATAACTATCCAATATAGCACATGCACGTCTAAATTGAAATCACTTAACTATACCGGGCTATTATAATTAGATATAATTATGCAGTTTATACATACGGCAATTACACGTGTGGTTTATTTAGTATTTAACAGTTCTTCTATATAGTATTAAAACACCTTGCTCTCATTCTGTAATTTCATTTATTGGAATACCTGTATTTAACAATTCTACTACACAGTATAATCATTAAACTCATCGCTCTCATTCTATAATTTCATTTATTGAAATACTTGCATTTGACATTTCTTCTATAGAGTATAATAATTAAACTCCTTTCTCTCATTCTATAATTTCATTAATTGAAAGACTTTTCCAAAGTTTTAAAACAAAAATATAGCAAAATTTTCGACTTTTCGGAACAAACTGCATGACAGACAACAATAATTTTAACGAAACAACTCCTTGCAGTTTGAATCGACTGAGAGAAGGGCGTCACCGTTTTCCATGCGACACTTTCTACCCATGTGTCCTAGGACTTTTCCAAAGCGAGTGTACGTAATCTTCAACGGAAATAACTATTATGCAAAATTTTTGGAAAGGTAGTTCATAGCACGTATACTTCTTTTCGCTCAAAAATGCCGTTCCCCATCCAAGGGTAAAAAATTCGACCTCCCTTTGATGCTTGGTTCTCTCTCTCCCTCTCATACTCTTTCGCCTAGATTATTTCCATCTCCTTTCCCCTGGAGGAGAGATTATCCTTCCGACCACACAAGCTTCGGTCTCCTTCGCCCAAAACCAAAATTGTTCTGTTTTTCTGCTCGTAAAGATATTCTCGGCTTAATTTTTTTCAATAATTTAGTTGCATAGAATACTCTATATACAACATGTTATTTAAGCTATTCTACAAGAATAACATAAATAACAGTATTTTATATCATTATTATTAAACTCAATAAATATGTACAACATTCTGAAATTTTTATTTATTTGATAACTACTCACCCATTTTTTTTAAATGGCTTTAAAAAATTTAAGAAGTTTTTAAACATTTTGACAATTTTACGAAATAATTTAGGACTATATAGACTGTTTGCAAAAAATATAGACATATTATAATGATAAACGCTTTGAAAATGGGAAAGATGCAAGTTCTGTTGAGGCAAAAACTCAAAAATTCCGCAGTTTAAGTGGTACTATTCTTAGAGACAGCCACTCCTGATTCTGACGAATTTCCCGTGATACAGTTAAATGAATAATATTCCAATTCAGTTCTTGATAATTCCAGATGCAGTTGAATAATTTAAATTTTAAGGCGTTATTTTTTGTCATGTGACTCGCGAATAATGATTTGAAATTAGTATAGTAACCGGGTATTTTATTATATGGGTTTTTAATATTAGCTTAAAAGGAAAGTATTTTTACGTCAGCTACCAAAACCTTCCACTCTACTTCAATGACCTGGTAGTTCAGAATCGAAATTTTGGCCACTTCTGTTCTAGATATTGCCTTAGCATAGCCTGTAGAGGAAAAAATTTCACTCAACAAGGAATTTAAAATATTACTGCTCTAAACTCAGGCAGATGAAAAGAAATTCTCAGCGTCTTAATTCATTATCAATAGTTTTAAACAAAATCACAGTATTAATGTGGTAAAAAGATTCCCTCCCCCCCGACTAAAGTGACTGATGAGCAACTAAATTGCTATATTCAAATATACTTTAGTAAAAAAATGGCTGTTTTTTCCCTCTCGATAAGCATTTAAAATACCAGAGAGATGATGCGTCAGAAAAATGTCTTTTTATTGGAAGAAAATACACATTATTTTATGCATGTGGAAGTTTCATTTGAGAAATTAATGATGCTCTTACAGTTATTTAACTATTATCATAGATAATTAACCAGCTCTTTTATTATTGCTTATAAACTATGTATACTATGTAAATAAATATACATATAACTCAGATTAAAACCGTTAAGTTTTAAAACATTTATGCTTAAAAAAAGCAGTAAGAGACTCCACCACGCAGGTGATAAGGGGGAAGGATAATTGGGCGAAAAGATATATAAACCGTTCAGAGACCCTGTAGAATGAACGTCTTAATCATCGCGGGACAGTGTGTGTAGCACCATATGTAGCCTCAATGTTCCTTACTCCTATTCTCTAGTTCTCTATAAAATACTTGACGTTTCCTATTAATTTTTGTGTGTAAATTTAATCTAGTGATTAGTTTGTAGAGTCTACTAGGATTTCTACCGGCGCAGGAAACACGAGGAATGGGCAATACCCTTGCCTGAATTTGGTTTAGTGGAACTTATACAAAAGAAGCATTCATTGCTGGATGGGCAATAATGGTTTGTATTAAGTTAAGCTGCAGATCCGCAAAAAAAGACCACATTTTCTTGATTATCTTTCCATAACTTGAAACAGCGATTTGAATTATGTAATATGTACTGTACGCAACATTATATAAACAAATCAGTACTTTTAGCTGATTTTTCACCTCCACTATACGTTAAAAATAATACAATTATATTTTCTTATAAAAATAAAAAATTTTGTATTATTTTATCACAAATTATTTATTTTTTTTATTTGTATAAAATCCGTTATCTTTTAATATAATATATGAAATTTTCAAAAAATTTTTGGAAAAGGTATAGTAGTTGCTCATTCACACTCATCTGGGATATATACAACTTGTGAATTTTTTTTGAAAATTCTGACCAATGAGTTCTAAGAAATCGTGCACGCAAGCAAGAAAATTATAGTTAAGAGAAATATTAACAATATAATTACCGTCAAATCCTGCAAATAATTATTTTTCAAATTTAGTTTGTAAGTATGCCTAATTATATATTTTTAAACAATACTGAAAACATTTTATGTGATATCATAAATCTAATTGAGACAAGGAAATGCGATATCATAAATCTAATTGAGACAAAGAAAAGTGAAGTCAAGCTTTTCATATGATTTCAAATTTTATTATAGGTCTTTATAAAAGGTTTACGTCAGGGACATAATAATTAGCTATTGTTACGAATTCTGTACTTAGGTAATTTTAGTGAAATTATAAGTATAATGTAACATGAAAAATCTAAAGAGATAAGCTATGCCGAAAAAATAAGAATACAAAGGCAAATGCATTTAACATTGAGTAGCAAATGGGTATCTCGGTAATTTGGCGAGATATCGCCAAGCTGGCAACCGCTTTGGCGACTAATTTCTGTCACCAAATTTCCGAAAGTTTGTTCCAGTCCCTGTATCACCGTAATATGTATCGTAACTGAAATAAATGTAATTGATCACAATATTAGCTGTAACCGTAATTCGACTCTTAAGTTGCTTTCCAGTAATTTCGAGAAGAGAAAGTACTAGAACTATCTAGGCGGTCAGGTGAAAACTATATAAGGTCGGAAAGACCATCTGCTCTCAGTTACTGTTAGATATCAGCGTAGCGTGAGTTCGGAATACTGAGATATCTCCGGGTAGCTTTCTCTTTAGTTGATCTTTGCATTGCGTTGTGTTTAACGTTTATAGTAATTTAAACTGTGACTACTGATTGTACTCTGTGATATTGTGAACAGTTATACGACTATCCTTGTGGAAAGTTCCAGATCTCTGAAGCGTTTCATTTAATAAAATAAATCTTATCATTTTATCATCGGAGCTGTGGGCATTCAATCTATTACGAACGCGCACGCATGCAATACTATTTTATGTATGTTCAATAATTAACACGATCTTCTAATCTGCCATTTCAGAGAAATCATACACTCAACCAGAAACATCCCATTTTTGAAAAATCTTTTTTGGAAAATGAAATTACCTTGAAAAACACATTACTACTCTTTAAAATTTAATATAGAGAGATATGCTAATGAGTTAACATTTATATCACGTGTAACTATATATTTGCATAAAATTATATACAGAAGCATTCGCTGAAATGAAAATATAAAAAATTGTCCGACTCTTTAAATTCCAGAAGATTAGAGCTACTTTTTTACCGTAATAACTTGGCTGTAGAGCGAATTTTTACATGGGTCTCGTTTTACATACGGTAAAAAACTAATACACAAGAAACACAAAAACGACAGAGAAGGAATGGACATTACTTCATAAAATCATAAGGCTGATTGTTTCTGACAGCCTGTGCGATTTTTTTTTTTTTTTCCTGTCCATAACTGGTTATACCGGTTCGAAAATTGCATGCTCCCGCAGCTATGATATGCACAAATGCTACTTGTGCAGAGTTTTCATGCGCAGTACCCATGGATTCGCACTTCGGACCTCTCGAATGCCTGCCAAACGTGCTTCTATCTATCTACACCACGAAAGTGGCAGAAGGAGAAAGAAAATGCCATACAAGTTCTTTAACAACCAATAAAATCAAGGTTCTAGGGGAATACCTCGAATTTATTCAGAAAATAAGCAAAAATTGACTTTACTATTTTTAGTAGTAGCCAGTGGCGCGTCTCCCTACCTACTACTTTTAGACACCAACTGCGTTTGAACTACTACTTTTAGATAAAACCAGCAGCGATCGAATGAATAGGACCAGTGAACACTTGTAATTTGTCCATGGCTCATTTTTCGGGAAAAGAGCGCACAGGTTTTTCTCCTGTGGAAAATCCTTCCCATGCACAAATAATCATCAAATATTTTGAGATATTTCAACTGACTAATCAACAAACTTCTTTTATGTACTCTTCTGCTATGATTCTCATCAGGAAATACATCAGAATTAATATATTTCAGCACCGATTCTAGACTTCTTTGCCGATTACAGTGCTAAAAAATAACGAAAATATTAGTTTTACTTAGAATTATTATTTTATATGCGTAAAAATTAGATCATTCGAAAAATTAGTTTGATTCTATCACATAATTGCCACCGTATAAATGAAATCATGTATGTGTATTTTTTAGTCCCCTCACCTCGTAATTCCTTCCCATTCTTAGTACTTAGAACATCTTATAAAACATTACCGATTCTAGGACATGATGATTAAAATTTTAAAATGGCATGTAGGCTTGCATAAACGGAATGTGTTTGCACCTCACTACTGATAATAGTGTGCATTCAGAACTGTACATTTACGGCTTGCACAGTAACATATGCTTATAATGGAAGGCTACTACTTCAAAACTTGCACTGCTTACAAATTTATACTGTTGCAACTGCATGACTACTTTTTCCTCTTATGTATCTGCACCCGTTCTTTAGTGCCCATTTCAGTTCTAAATTTGATTCTATTCCAAATAATACATTATGCAGCATGGAATAATGCTACGTGTAGGTTGGCGTAAAATGTTTACAATTCGCATTATTACTATTTTCCATGCTGAGATAGTCATTTCTCATTATTACTATTTTCCATTCTGCTAGCCATCCTATCATCGTCCTTGCTGCAGATCTGCGTGCTGCAGAGAAATGGGAAACTCATTTGTTTTAATCAGTCGTTCCAATGTTCCCATTTGGTATTTCTGACAGACAAATAAACATACAACAGGCATAAAGCAGAATTACACAACTGATTCTTCCCTATCGATTTTCGCGTATTCTCGTAGGCGTGGCTTAATGGCACGTGTTTTATTGGCCGAGGCGTGGCAAGGATGATCGCGAGCAATGTGATATCTCCTCAAAGATCGATTCCCAACAGTAAATCGATGGATGATATATTTCTCGAGGTTTTCTCTGTGATGTGTTGGTTTAAAATAGCTGCCGACAGAAGATGCTCAAGGGGAAATGAGTTTCCAACGACTCGGTTTCCAAATCCAGTGGGAAAGGGTGAAAGGAAAGCTTTCATATCATAGATTTGCAGAAAGGAAGTCGATGTCAAATTTCCTACACGAAGAAGCTTTTGCAGTAAGCCTGAAGTTTGTCACAAAGGGTAAGTAATAAGGAAATAAAGCAAAGAGTTAGTATGATTCTCGGAGTAAAATCTTTATAAAATTTACTCAAGATAACTGCATTTTATGAAAAACAGTTCTCTTCGGAAAGTTTCGGCTTCAAAGCAAAGGCATGAAAGTTTGGGCTTCAGAAAAGCCTGTTATTGCAATCTTCAAATATTGCTTACACATGCATATACTGCAGTACATGAGCTGCAGGTATATAAATAACAGCATTATAATTACAGGGTTAATAATAGAGCATTGTAATTACAAGATTATTTTCGCATACCAAAGTTCAAAGTAAGGGCTTATAGCGAAAAACTTTTTTCCAAATGCATGAAAAACAAAATCCACAAAAACTTCCCAGAAAGAATGGCCCAATATAGTATAAGGGCTGTTTAATGAATAAATGACCTGGGCTTGTAATTCCAGTGTACCTAGAAATTAGGAAAAATTGATTGTGTTTATTGATACACTTGTCTATACGCATGTTGAACGCATATGATTGGTCATTTGCCTTATTCGTAGTACACGTTCGATGCTGAAATGTGAACGAACGTAGTGATGAAATCAACAGGCAGTAAAAGCAGGGGATCTGCTATATGCTGAGTCCAACTGAACTAAACCGATGAAATCATTTACACTTGTGGTATGTTGGAAAGATACTGAAAGCCTTTCTTTCATTGCTGTGGAACTCACCGATTGGTTTCTGAAATGCGCCGAAGTGAATACTGTGAAATACTTAAACGTTTCATAAAGAAAACTGAGCACAGACTCGAAACACTATCTCAAGGCAAGGTTCTTCTGTAAGAAAATGAAAGACCAGATTCAACAGCTGACACTGATAAAAATCCGAGATTTCAGATGAGATGCATTAACCCAACCTTCCGTATTTACCTGCGGTTTTCATATATATGAGCGCAAAATTCATTTTCACAGCCAGCCCAAAGAATTCTACGGAAAAGGAAATGACAGGCTAAAACAACATTTTTAACACAACGCAAAGTATTATGCAATGCGTAAAAACTACGTTTTGTCCTGCGCGCCCGGGAGACAAAAAGAGGGGAAGAAAGTAGAGTTTGTTTAATAATTAACAAAACTCGCTTTTTCAAAATAAAATTTTAGCAACGAGCATCTAAACACTTTAATTCACTACTCATTAAATGTAAAGATTTGAAGCAAATTAGATGAGAAGGAAGGAAGTTACCAGCGGTGGGAAAGGTGGTTTTCTCCATTTCCGGTGACTCACGTCACTACCGGTTCTTGAGCGTGCTCAGGAAGGCCTAGCATAAAAAATATTGCTTTTTCTTCAAATGAAGTTAAGTTCGATGTCCTTCCGAATTAAATAAAACACGAAAAGTTCCCTCTCATTTTTGTCTTACGAAGATTTGAAAATCTACGTTTACAAAAGAACATTTCCAATATGTAGGCAAAGGAAACATAGGTCATAAAGTAGCAAAGATAGTACGTGCCTAATATTTTGTTTAAAAATATGCCAGGCCTGAATTTTAAGATGCTAATTCAGAAGTGTGTATATATATATATATATATATATCTATGTAAGGGCATTTTCATGTTTTTCCACATATAAAACGTTAATACGCGTCAATTTCCCTTAGAAAGTCCTTCATGAAGGCTTTCTTTTTCTTAGCCAGATAGCCTTTTTATGAATTTTGGCATAACCTAATAAATGCAAATCCAAAATCTATTTACTCCTTATACATATTTTCAAATTGGAAATCTTGCTCGTTTGATTCGAATCCTTACAATAGTAGTCCCAAAGCATCGGCTAATGCCTAACAAAATGAATGCGCTATGTAAAGATAATAAATCACACTTCATGGATTTTCTTTTTGATAACAAGCTAATTTTGCATCATACAGAGAAAAGGAGGCGTGGGTCGAAAACACCTGTGATTACATGAGAATGGTTTAGTTTGGTTTCGTTGATTATGGCAAAGGACACTGGGACTATCTGCCTAAGGGAAGGAATGCCTTCGTGGAGGCTTTTCTAAGGGAAACTGGCTCGTATACACGTTGAGCAAACCACGGAAAAGCCCATGCAGCCAGCCCTTTCGCCTGGAACAGAATCCAGGTCCAAACTACTAGTGTTCAACGATTTTACCGCTCGGCCGCTAATATGCCTACAAAAGAATGAAAGCCCTATAAAGACAACAATCGTAAAAAAAAGGAAAGGGATTGGAAATAAACTAATAATTTACGCCCGAACACACAAAGATGCATATTTAACACATACACAACCACAGATAACAACTTTCTTCGCCTTGCCTGCGATAATTTCGACGTAATTAGATCGTAAGAGTACTTAGGATATAAAGTTCACGAGAATCATCCGACACTGCGTAGGTTACACGAGAGATTATGTAACTGAGAATAGTTAATTTGTAAAGATTAATTAAACTTTTCTCTGTTCATAATAATAAAAATTAAATTTTGTTCATGTGATTAAGTAAAGTTAATTCATATGAATGATAATTAAATCCCATTCAATATTATCCCGTTGCTCAATTCAAACCTACTACACCTGTATTTTAAAAGTAATGAAAACGAAGAATGGTAACTGATTTTAAGGAAATAAAAATTAAAGCATTGTCTCTCCTCATTGGAAACAAGAACAAGTTTAAAAAAAACACTATGTTTTCATAGCTATGGCGTAAAACTACCAAGACGTGATAATTTGGGAGCTGCCGATTTCCTTCGTGTATGCATGCTACTATGGTATAAGTGGTAACACGTTCAGTTAACAGCTGGAAGATCCGCTGTTCGAATCGCTTGAAGGTCTCCCTTCAAAGTTCACGTTTTCCGGTCCGAAAAACTCGAAAGTCTTCGCAAATTATGCTATATAATTCCTCGCCCTTCCAAACGATTGCTGGTAAAGAAGAAGCTCTTTCTTTTAACGAAAAGGAAGAAAATGTTTTCTCATACTGTGCATACTTTCTCAGTACTCAGAATGATAAAATTGTAAAGAGTTAATGTCTTTTCCCGTGTCGCTCTCGTTGTGTAACCAGTAGGACGTCCTATTAGCAGTCCAAAGATCAATGATTTGAATTCAGCAAGGGTTTTTAATGCTACCTGGTCCGAAAGTTTAATGTTTTATTACAAGTTACGTAACAAAATTTTGAGAACCTTTTTGTACAATATAAAAAGAACATAATTCTAAAAAGAAAAAATTTAATTATGTACACTATTATTATAATTCATAACCTTAGTAAGGAACGAGAGTTAAAAAAACAGAATAAGGTGTTAGCTAAAATAAAAAGGCACTAAGAAAAATAACTCTTTATGAAAAACAATAGAAAATTAATACTAATTTACAAGTCAACAGCTTAATAGTTATGCTAATGTATAGCCAGACTTCAGTGAAGGCATAATTTTGTAGCAGATGGAGGTACAATTTTGAGGGTCTGAGGTCGCACCGGATAGCATAAAGCCTATCGCCAGCTCTGTGTACAAAGAGGAAGGGACAGAGAGAGAGGGAGGAAAAAAAAAAAAAACCACCTCAGCAAAGAAACATATTAGAATTCCGCCATGCTAAACTGTTACATACAGATGAAAATAACAGCTAGACGAATTTGTTTAAGAAGATTTTATCATGGTTGTGGTGTGATAATGACCGACCGATGATAAGAGATTATATATTGTACAACATTGGCGAAACACATGGTTGCACATGGTCCCATTCCTCTTTAAGACAGTCTGAATATAGGAATCACAGGTTTTACACAATTAAAAAAACTTATTCATCGGTTAACGTGCAGCGAAAGAGGTTTGCCTATTAAAGTAAATACATAACACAAAATTTCCAAAAATTCAACTGTATAATTTAAAATTTGAACAGTAAGTATATACGTACGCATTACGCATGTAACGGACAAAGACGCTCACAACCTCGCATTGAATATGACGTTTGCTTCGAGGAGGACAGAGAAGAGGTACAAAATTAAAATATAAGAAATTAAATATTCATATAAAAATTTTAAAAAAAACTTTTTTAAGACTTGCGTTTTTAGATTTGATTCAGACATTACATCTGTCTCCATGCCAATCATAATAAATCAGGAAGCTATAAATTTGCTACGAAACAACAGACATTTCAAGACCATTTTTTTGCTGCGGCTTGCCTGGTAACCATGATAATTCCTTTAATTTGCTGAAATTTCCTAATCTCCTCTGTTCGGTGATCTCGATAAGCACTACGATCACAGACAGGTAGAAGTCACTACGACCTTGAAGTGTCTATTTATCTACTATAAGTTACTTTTATAAGAATATATTTTCAGATGCCATCGACGATGAGCACACGATTTTTCTTTACAAATTCATACAATACTTAATACACAGCGCATCCGCACAGTTTTAAGATAATTTATTTTAAAAAAGAAATTCCAGCAAATCTGCCAACTTATTAATAGCATTTATTACTATGACAACTCAATTTGTTTTCCTCAATATCCTATGCTCTAAGTGAATAAACTGAGCAAAGAACAGTATTAATGCTTTGTCCCAAAGCTGTATATTACATACTCATTTTTTCAAATAAACTGTGAATGGAAATGATACTTTGCTTTAATATTCTGAGATAAAATGGCACAGAATGTTTCATCATGTGATAGAAATTTCGGTATCAGAAAGCTCGAGTCGAAACCATGTTGGTCATCTTTGTTGATTGGAAAAAGATACGATATTTCATAATTTGCTTCTGAGGAAACTGCACATTTGACAAATACAGACGGACTTCTGAAGAGAATTCAGCGTGTTTTGGGGTTGAAAATGTTCAGCTGAGTAACATTTCCTCCAGCCGGAACTATGCACCGTTCATGATTCCATTCTCCCAGTCTAACGGTGTTTGGTGGCTGTAATGTGTGGGTTCCATGAAAGGTCTTACTGAGGATCACCGCATGATTCCATTCTCGTCAGTTTCCAAGTGTCACAATTTTCAGCCTTTATTCACCAGATTTTTAGCGCCAGTAGGCTACTTTCTCGTCCCTAAAGTTTCATCTTAAAGATCTCTCGATAGATTCAGAAAATCGTAACCAGACTTTGATGAATTCTACGAAGGAACTAAGTTACAGTACGAACCTGCTAAGCATTGTATACATTGTAAGGATTGTATATTGAAGGCTAAGAAGTAAGAATGCTGTTTTCTCAAAGTTTTGATTTAAAAAAAAATCTTAGCCTAAAATTATGCATAAGTTCTCTTTTTTTTCCAAAATTATCTCAAATAAAAGTCTTCAGTGAATAAAAACTGAAATTTTGCAATCTCATAAATCTAAAGTTTTCTCATACATCATATTTTCGGACGCTTATTTATAAATCTGAGTATCTTAAACTATTTTCTGCTATCAGAAAAGTTCAAAAACACTTCCAATTACTTCTCTCTTATAACGATTATTTACAAAATCAAACTGAAGTTATTCCCGATCCGAAATGTATGATAAAATAATTTGCATCACTTTCATTAAAAAAAGTCAGGTCTTCAGCTAGATTCAAAATTCTTGTAAAGAACCACTTTCCGAATATTTTTATTCTAGCAAAATAAGCAATGATCAAATTTCCGCTCATCCGTGATCAGACGACCTTGTTCTGATAGTTAAAAGAAATTTTACTTCTCGCATATAATTTAGCCACTTAATTAACTTTTTTCTGCTTTTGAACGATTAATTAATTGTTCAACTCTTTTTATCATAATCGTCCACACATTTCTTCAGATGATAGTTCGTAACGCAAGTCTCAGAAATCGATTCAGGTCAAGCTTAGGATTACCATACGGTACTCAAATGGAGGACATGACCTCGTTTTCTAATTGAAGTACCATGTTCTCCACTGCTTTTGATTTTTTTCGAAGTGCTTCCCATATATTGTTTTACGGAGTCGTTTTTGTGAGACATAATATATAATAAAGAAAATTTATATTGTCGTAGGAATAGTAACATTCAGAGTAAAATTATTCGAAATTTATTTCAGTGACAAAAATGTCATCATTTGCCCTCTGAAGATGATGTTCGGTAAAACCATCGAAACCAGTCCTGTAAAAATTTGCAAATATAACGCTGATTTTGGTTGTTTGACTTCTAGATTAATCTTCTGTATATTTTGAAATTGAAAAACAAATATGTAATTCTGTAAAACTATTGTACGTTTCTAATTAAATACATGATGAATTAAATGCACTTTTATTTAAATCAATCCGATTAAAAAGTAAAGAAAATAATATTTTTAAGATATGTATCTATTGCTTTTAAACAGTTTAGTTTGCTAATTAATAACAGACAAATTAAATACGAAAGAATAATAGTTTACGTTTTTCCGAATGGCAACAGACTCGAATGAAAAAACGTAAAATCCATGTTTCGAGACTAGCCCATTTATAGCCCTTTTGGGCTAATAATCCGGAATAATACGTCTGGATAAACTTCGTTAAGTAGCATATATTGAAGTATAACAGAAATAATTACAAATATTAACCGTATAAAATACTCCATGTGACTAAAGTAATTAAAATCAAATCAAACTTTTAGCAGGTATGTTTTAAGATTTTCCTGAAACATTTTGTCAGGAATGGCTCTACGGTGTTACTGTAAACACAGAAATGTCGTCAACAGGCCTTTTCAGGAATACCTGGATAATTCAGAAAAGACGATTTTCGTTTATCTCGTATTCATTGCCTAAAAAAATCCATCGAAAATGGCAATAAATACATTTAAGGTACTCATGATTTCCAAATGAGGTGAAAGATGAATATCAGGTGCATACACTATTTCTCTGAAATTAAATGGATTTTAGGCCAAATAAAATAATATTGAATAATAAAAACACTTAATGATTTAAGAAATTTGTTTCAACATAAACTAGAATAATTATAAAATTAACGCAACTTTCGATTACAAAGCTCCTAATTACTCAACATGTAATAAAGCAGCGACAGGCCCTTTCCTTAACTGGAACTTCCTACAATCAAGAAAAATTGGATATGAGAACAAACAACCTGACTGCGACAGTAAATGAAAGTCATTCGAAAATGATCAGTATAAACACTCCACTGGAAATCTCCCCTTACAACGGAGTTCAAGACAAGAAAGACTTGTGCTTTCTCTTCAGAAAAGGGGAAGGATGAAAGTTGGGAAGAGGTCACCGGGGCTCGCGGGAGGAGGCAGCTCCCTCTACCCAATGGTTATCGCCGCCCGTCAAGGACACATACCAAACAAAGCCGCTGCCCTGACCTTTAAGCTTCCCAAGGTCATGGCCGTGTTCCGGCTGCAAAGTCCAGTTTGGCCGCAAAGTAAATATACGCTGTCTGTTCAGAAATTCTCCGATATATACAGGTTTAAATAATTTTTTTTCCCCGCCCATTTTGCAAAAGAACTGTTAAGTAACTATCAAGTATTCAAAACCCTTGGATTTTTTTTGCTTCTTTAGAATTTGGACTACATAATTACATATATCTTGAAGGATGCGACCCAGATCTTAGTACGAAACTTTAAGATCATATAAATATTAAATACTAATATCTGTAAGTGTAACGAAGTCTCCAGTTCTGGGGGCCGTTATGGTGTATTAATTGAGCATTTTTCATCCGAAGTCTTAGCATTCCGAGACATCAAATCTTTACTTTTATTTCCATGCGTTTTGCTAGCTCTCCGTTCATTCGACGGGGCATATTTTCAAATAACTAGTTGCTTATAAATCTACACGATTAAAAAGCAATAAAGGTATTTTTAAGCATTTTAATAATGTAACTAATTCGTATAATTTATCTTCAAATAATATTTATAAACTTTTACATTTTTTGTATTGTAATAAATTAAAGATGTTTTTGTCATTTACTGGGCATTACGATACTTCAGCAAGCAGATAAAGCTTCCAGTTCCTCTTGAATTAAATCTTTTAAAAATTAAAATACAGTCAAACCTCAATTTGGTGTTTATCCAAAACACTAACGACGAACAAAAGGTTAAATCGAGTTTAAAATTGATATCTATGTTGCAAAATATCAACTTTTTTTTTGTTTGCATTTAAATAGTTCTCTTGAATTTTAAATGCATAAAGGAGGCTTAGTTCATATACATACATACAGTAATTGTAGCAACACCACAACTGAGATTAGGTTATTTGAATGTACCAAAGAACAAAAGCGCTATCTGCCTATCTAGGTACGTGGAGGATTTACTATGGAAAACTGACTTGAATTCTCGTTGCACATAGCGACAAGCGACCACGCTGCCAGTCCGTTCAGCTGGGATCGAACCCCGGTCGAATTTCCAATATACAACGGTCTTAACAATTAGACCATTGTTAGGGCCAAGATTGAGAAATTTTGGTTTGTAAAGCTGGCAACATTCAGAAGTGCTGTCAAGGTGTTAATATTTTGTATTTTAATGTGAGTTTAAGTGTTTGTTACATACTACTTATGTTTACTTAAAATTTGAAGTTTAAAGCTCTCATATAAAATATGGTTTTGCTTCTTTCCAGTCTCAAGCTATTGTTAACATCTACATTAGCGAACACGTTAAAAACAATCGCGTCTACATGAAACATCCATCATCAAGTAATTTTTTATAACATTCTGCAGAGGCTCGTTTGCTTCAGTAAAGATGACTCATTTCCTTTTCACCCTTGCATTTTTTTAGGATAGTATGATTCCATATTCGTTTCTCTATGCATCATAAATTTCTTTTAACAGTGTGAGATGATTCAGAAATTTCAGCTTGTTAATAGTAATTTATACACACGTACAAATCGCAATTAAAATAATACGGAACAAATCATTTCGAAGAAAATTACATCACCCATTCAATAAAAAATACAGAAATAATTCATATAATGCAGACCACATTTTATATTATTAATATATCAGCTTATTTAAGATTTTGTTTCTTGGACTATTTGACAATTTTTATATTATAATAAATCGTTCCTGAAATTTTTTATCAATTTTCTCCCCAAAACTAAAATATCGTTGAAAAAAATACGAAAGTAAGAAACCGAAAAATATGAATATGAAAGGAAATTTATAAGAATTATAATCTTAATTTAAATTTACGCTATAAGATAGAACTTAAACATTTTTTTTCATTAAATTCATTTTTCAGTTATTATACATCTTACAATATATTAATAATACACACAAGTGGTAAAAATCAAGACATTACGTATTTTGAAATGTGAGGGCCACAATCTTTCAATCCATTTTTCTTCTAAATGAACCTTTCAGAAAATACACAAGAAACACGAACAAGAAACACTTTGAGAAGAAACAACACGAAAATGTTTGCTTTACACTAATTCTGATACACTTTTCTGAATCTTAAACAGAAACTGAGCAGGAATAATTTTCTGTTCATGAAAAAGAAAAATTACAGAAATGTATCGACTAGTTTAACTGTGATATCAAAACCTGCACAAAGTCTAAAACTGTTTAACCCCAAAATAAAAAAGTCCAGATTTGGTGTCCCAGTTGGTTGAAACATGCTGAAGAATCTCAACTGTTTTACCACGATTTTGAGAGCTATCGGTGTATGGTTATAGAAGACATTAATTTTTATGAAACATTATTATTTAATTCATGAAATCAATTGTTTTATTTGCGTCAATGAAATACTTCTCGTCGCTCTTAACTTTCGTGTTTTTCTAAGGTAGGTTTTGAAGGACAAAATAAACAGCAAGTATACAAAATATACGTATACTATTTTGCAAAAGTAATTGAATTAGGATTAAAATTAACAAATAATGATTAAAATTCACCCTTATACTATATCGTCCAGAGTACAGAATACACGTTTTTATATTGGTTTTACTTTAAAACATCTATTTGGTTATTAATCAGTATTAAAAAAAATTTTTTTAAGTGCTTATAAATTCTGAATAAATAAAAACAAAAATATAATTTGACACTAAAAAATTTGAAAAATCTCATAATATGTTGTAAATAGTAATACCAATTATTAAGTCCAGACCTTTAATAAAAACATACATTTGCTCACATTAAGTTTTTTAAATGATAAAAGTTTCTGAATTTAACGGTTGTGATCACAGTAGCTATTAACATTTAAAACTTGACAGAAATCCAATTAGTTTAATTTTTAAACCTTTCAATACTTGCACCATTTCTGGTTAGATTATAAAATAGTAATATTAGCAGTGCATAAAAGAATTCGTGTACACATTCTGTTTTTCTCATTCTATCATTGAAAGCCACCTACATTTTTCTCTAACAAATTACTGTATACCGTATTAACTGTTCGTAAAAAAAAAATTGCGTTATAATAGATAATTCGTTTGATATAAAAAATAAATACCTGCATTAGATTAGCACTTACCTGTTACCAACAAATATCGATAACACTATATAAAATTATACTGCTAATTTTAATAGACATGCAAATACATTATATCAAAATGAAACATTCTAATTTTCCCTTTTTTTTCCCTCATCAGAAAATCAGCAAACGTCTTACCTGTAAAAAAAAAGGAAAACTTATTAGTACAGTAAAAATAAGATATTTTAAAAAAATAAAATACAAACAAATATTTTTACAAAAAATTTTATATCAATTAAAAGTGCTTTTTATCCATGCACTGATTTGTGAACTATAAAAGATTTTGAAATTTTTTCCTTTAAGAAAGCATAAAATAAACAATTTAAA
This sequence comes from Stegodyphus mimosarum, assembly GCA_000611955.2. NCBI lineage: Eukaryota > Metazoa > Arthropoda > Arachnida > Araneae > Eresidae > Stegodyphus > Stegodyphus mimosarum. Next base: position 367,025 of record KK118850.1, read on the forward strand.
ACAAATGACTATTTTGTATTTTCAAAAAATATCATGGAATAATAAGTCAATAAAATACAAATAAATAATTAAAAAAAACACAAATTTAACAGAAGTTATTAAAAATTTTTAATTCATAAGATGTGCTATGCTATGCAATTAAAAACAACGCTGACAAACTAATAATAAGAAGAAGATATAAATGCAGGTTCTAAATTTCAATTACAATGGCAATGCTATTAGGGAACCCGGTCCAACAGAAAGGAAAAGAAAAAGACTCATTTTAGTTACGAGCATATCTTATCTACATACAGGCCACTTTAATTCCACAGAGTGTCCCTTCAAAAGAATATATAAGAAAATCACAGTATTTAAAAGAAATTTATCTCTGGCTGAATCCTCCGAACGCAGGATCCACGAATAACGTGTTCTTTTTTACCCTGAATATAGGCAAGGAACGTTCTTATGGCGTTGGCAGAAACCAGGATTTCAACTGGTATCAGTTTCGATCTTTCTGAAAAAAGCACTTTATGCGGTGAAGTGGGCGCAGAACGAAATTATCAGCTGTAGAATAAAAATGAATAATTTGAAAATAAATGGGTTTCAATAAAAATTCTTCTTTCCCTTATACAGTAGTACCTCCGTTTTTCCCCTTCGTTCATTGCGCTTCGGATATACTGCGTATACTTTTCGAAACAAAAATGAACGATTTATACCAATTCTCTATTAAGCCAACTGACCAGCACCATTTTGCCAATGGTATTTCGTGCAATCTCTGAATACTGGTAGTTTAGTCCGTGTTCAAATCCAGTCCAATGGGCTGACTGCTTGGGCGTTTTGTGTCTTCCCATTTCAGTAACGCGGATACGAACAAGTTTTTCATAGGAAGTCCTCAACGATGACATCTCTCCCCTTATGCAGATAGTCCTCGCATGGTTTGCGAAGATTAAACCAACGAAATTTTCTTGCCTCGTATCACAATGTCCCTAATAATCCTCACAATATTTCAAATTTTTTCATAATGATTATATCAGAATTTAAATAATAATCCTACGACGGCTTTCAAGGGTAAGTTGTTTTGAATTAATACTGCATTTATTATTCTACTAACTGAACCTTCTGCTCCACCCACACATAAAAGGGTTAAATTCTGTACTGACAAAACTGTTGTATCCTATTCTAAATTTGTTTTCAAAATTCTTTTGTTACAGTTTGGAGAAAAACTGTCACTATCAATGCATGTCAAGAATAAATATTTAAGATACTAAAACCTCTTTTTACATAGCTGCCAACTCCTCGGTTTTTCATCCCATCTCCCTGATCTGCGGTAGATCGCTGAATCTCCCGGTTTTTAATTTTTAGCCTTTATTAAGAAAAGCGTTTTCCAGCAATGAATGAAACTTTGTGCAAATTCTATTCCTTCACCTCTAATGATTTTCAGAATACTTTTTCTTGTTAAATTTAAAATAATCTCGAGTTTATTTTATTTTTATTTTATTGATCTTTTTCTTGCTAAATTTCATTCGAAGTTGCCTTAATATACCGTAAACACTGGCAGATTTTTATATGAAGATTCAACAACCAGTGTTTTACCAATTTATATTTGTATTTATTTTACTTGATTTATGTGACATATACTAAGTTTATCTAGATAAATATTAAGTACACTAATTATTAATTAAATTTTCAACGTATTTAAAAGTACTTCAATAAATAAAAACTTTTCATCCCTACTCGGTATTTTGTCAGCATAAAAGTGTAAGAAAATTACGAAATAAAATTAGGCAAAAAAAATTAGTTCAGAAACCTAAACCATGTATTAAAGAGAATAAGACAGTTTGGAGCTCTTTTTGAAATGGTATCTCCGTACAACATGAAAACCTCCGGTTTATCTCGGTTTCCTAGCAAAAATCTTCCAGATTTCACAGTTGGCAGCTATGCCTTTTTCTAACACCTTGCGTAAGTACGAATCTAATAAAATAAACTCACGAAAATTTTTAACGAAAAGAAACCAGTTTTCAATAATATAAATTTATATTTAAATTAATGATAGCATTAAGTAGACAGAAATTTAAAAAAATTTCAGTCTAATTAATACATAATCCGGATTTTCGTGTTACGCGTATAAATTACCATACGTAATAGAAATTATAGGACTCAAAGCCTGGCCTTGAATAATAAGTAGACAGTGATCGACTGATGTCCGAATTAAATTCGTATCCGTGGAACCGTGTCCCAAATAGCGGCTAGTTTCTCCACATACTTTTATTAACGAGTTACACGTAGACACTGAAATAAAATACCCAATAAACGAATATTAATGGTAATAATGAATACTAATTGAGAAGGAAATAAAACCCGCTAAATGTTTTAGAGGGAGGCAGGGAATAAACAATGTATTCACAAACTGTCATTATAAATAAGAATTCAAAATGGTACATTTCATACAAACAATATGGAAATTTCTAAGGGATTTTCATTACAATATCTTACTGTTCCTTAGCAGTAGCTAGACAACAATTCCATAAAAGTAGCGTTTTGTCATATAATAAGACTTGCCAATAGCCAAGTAACTTACGTGTCGAAACTGACGGTACGCTACAGATTCGGGAATGGGACACACGGTCGCAACTGCGGAAGATCGACAACCTCACTGCTGGCACAGAATCTACATTTAGCAGCTCAAAAAACAATTCTGATTATATACAAGTGTCGATTCTGTGCAAGTACCCTAAGAAATAATAACGTAATCTAATTCTTACCCTCTTGATTCTGAGCTTTTTCCTAATTACGCTATGCCAATATCGACATGTCGATATCTATTCTACGCAGTGTTGATGTTTCCATAACTGCGTTAGTACTACGCCCCGTCGATGCTATTTTTGTGTCTATGATGACCATGTAGCAAACAAATGAACATCCATCCTCTTATTTATTGTTACATGATCATCACAATATCTTTTTTTTTTTTAATTGTGTTGATCGTATGCCAGTGTCGATTCTATACCACAACGACGCTGCGCAATGTCAATCCTGGGACATGTCTATTTTACGCAGTGCCGACCCTATGAATGTAAACCACAAGTCCTCCTGTAACTGAAAGGGATAGCTTAAGTTAGAAACATACACACATGATCTCTATTCCTTTAATTAATCCATTTATTATTACATACCGTTAAGATGCCAGAAAGAGCGAGCAGACACCACGGTTGCATGAAACTAGGAATATTAGAGTATTGTAGCAAAAAGTTACTAACGTTATGAAATTAGATGCCTCGCATCGTACGTTTAACATTTTTTCTTTCTCTCCCAAGTACTGTGAAAGTAAGCGATTCTAATGCTTAATTCTGGAAGTTTTAGCTGATGCTGTAGTTTAATTCTGATAGTAAAAAAGAAAATATATTTTAAAAAATATTACAGTTTTTTAAAGTAGCGCATTAAGACTGAAACATTGATCCAAATCTTACAACCGTACTTGTGCTTATATGTTCTACAGTGTCGTTAAGAACAATACTGGGTGCATTTGGCGTGCTGTCTTTCACCATGCCCTAAGGTAAGAACCTTAAGCGTTGCGAAGTAATGCTCAATTATAAAAATTCATTCGTTCTGCTTTGATAAAGCGCAGCTCAGCCTCGCACCAAACAAATAGTTTTTAAAGTTAAAAGTATATACTCAAATTGAAATTTCGAGGGATATTTGTAACAGTATAGGGATGCCATCCACAGACAAAATTTGCCATTAATATCCTTCTGTTTTTGGTTTGATTTATTTTATTTTAATTATGTCAAAGCATTCGAATGTTATCTGCATAAGGAGAGTGAAGCCATCGTGGAAAACGTTTTAAGGGAAACTGGCTCGTATACACGTTACACATGGAAAAAAAAAAAAAAACACGAAAACGCTTAGGCAGTCAGTCCATTCGCCAAATTTCGAACTCCGGACAGAGCTACCACTGTTCAGCGACTTTGCCGCTCGGTCGCTGGTACGGTATCCATTCTGTAATCTCACCAATTTTTGACAGCTTCATATGCGAGACTTTCGGATAACCCCATAGTTTTTAAAACACTCAGCTTAAGAACTTTAGCAAATTATCGCTTGAAATAGACTAAAATCTAAATATATCTATATGTACAAGTACAAACAAAAAGCTCCAACAGTGGCGGATTAATGGAGGGAGTTACCTACTTAATCGAAATTTTAAAAATGTTTACTACAGAGTTTCCTCGGCAGACGAAGCCTCTCCTGATATCGACTCGCGCAACCCATATATTCGTTTCTCATTCCCTCTTGGTTTCAAAAGAGACTTTAGACACCTAACAATCAGACAACAAACTGAATTTTAACTATTTATACATAATAATAAGTAAGCAAAACTCAAACATTTTCGATAGAATATTTCTAGCAGTGTGGAGTTCTCTCAAGTAAACGAAAATGTTGTAATCTTCATGATATGAATCTCATCAATAAAAGGATGGCTATGAAATGGCTACCGAGAAGATATCAACGTTAGAAAAGGGTAACTGGTTTGAAACATCCTTTACATAGGCTCTCATTTTTATTTATGGTCTAAGGGATTAAAGTCAATTCAATTTCGCCAAGATGAACTTAACACGTCACATAATACTGTAGTTGATTAGAACAACTACTTGATTTGTACAGAAGATATTTGGGGACAGGAGAGGAAAAAATTAGGAGGCCATGGTCTAATTACCGCAATAGACGAGAGTTCTGTTTAACAATGAACAACGCCGGTCATGTTTTCCTCCAACAATGGCTTTTTGGAGGGATTTGAAGAGAAACGACATTAACATTTCTGGTAGCGGTAGCCAACAGAACTTTACGTTGTCTTTTGCGATTCATCAAGAAAAATATTAACGATGGAACCACGATTTATTCAGGTTGTTGGAGAGGATACAAAACTCAGGTACTTGAAGAATCTGAAATGAAGAATTCCCAGCTGAAAGTTACCCCAAATATAATTTCGTAGACTCGGAAAAAAGGCGCTTATACGCAAACTGTCGAGCGTTTATGGCAATCGGCTGTGATTCTATTGTAGCGGTAATAGGCAAACGGTTTCTGCTAGAAATAAACAGTAATTGACATGAGCACTGTCCCTTCTATCCTTTTATAATTAAATTTATTTTTCTCGTTGTCTTATTATCAATTATTATGCCTTATTATATCATATTATTTGTTCCTGCGATTTTACGATATTGCAGGTAGATAAAGGAAAAAAGTACTTTCTCCCTCTTTTGCACAGAAAGTGAATACTGACCTACGAAAAGCAACATATTTCAATACCAACATCCATATTAATTTGTCCATCTTTTCGTTTGATGATACTGGATTGTATAAAGTGTGATTTCTTCGAGGTTCAGTTCGGCAAGAGAAATGGATACGTATTGAAAGTTCATAATAATAAATTTGTCTGCCTAAAGCGTAAAGTTATGGTGTTGCTTATTAAGGGCATCACGCGAATCAAGCTGATGTACCACATGTATAATAAACCCTTTCCTTTGTTAACTAATAGATGCGTATGTTTGACATGAGATAAAAAGATAAAACGGCTAACAAAATTGTTAACATTCTAGATGTCTTTAAATTCTATTTATTCCAGTCGATTCTGTAAGATTACCTTATCTGCCTCTAACAATAGTAGATAACCACTATTATGATGACCCCTGATTTAGAAGCTCACCCACAGAAACAATAGATAAAAGAACTGCCGCCGTTAAGCACTCCCCCATCTTGTTGACCACTTCCTTAATTCTATCAACATTCCATTTAGGCAGATTAAATGGTAATAAGAACATTATTAATTGACTACTGTTCTGAAGAATCGGCGATTAAGACATTCATTCATTCTATTCAAGTATGCCCGAACAGTTCAAACGACCAAGTTCGGCAAAGCACGAAATAAACCAGATCATCAACAACTTTTCGTGCCTCTGGGAAACAACCAGACCTTCGACGGGAAAAATTACTCTGCAGGATCGCGGATAAGCCGCGCTCATTGCCAATTCCGAGCATGCGCATTGCTCTTGCGAGGGGAAATAAAAAAACGCTCGTCAGTCATTCGGCACACGTTCGGCAGCGTGACGTCATTTCGCGCGCAAGCAATCGGGTACGCTACAGCGGGCAACCTGGCTACGGTTCCGGTCCAGCAGAGTTGCAAGAGCAGTCAGTCCCCATTTTTCTTTCAAACAGTGCTAGAAACGAAGGTTGTGTGGAAGGGCTTCCGAAAAAGAACAAAAGTGGGAAGGTCTGCTTATTCATCATTCGTATGTACTGCATACATCTAAAATTCTGATGCAACCGTAAGTAAAGACCTGCTTAGACCATAATCATTTCCTTCCAAACACACCCAGCTGCTCAATGACATTCACAACGATTTTAAAGTTTAGGTCTCTTAACTAAATTCTACTAAAGCAAGTCTTATTTAAAAAAAGTTTTTTGTGCAGGACAAAGCTACATCAAGGTTTTCGCGGGCAACTGAATCTCGATAGATATGCATCAATTTAAACAATATGAAAAAGGCCCACAGCGAAATAAAAATAATGCATGATGGATGAAGAACCTGCATGAATTAAAAAATATTAACGTTAAATTAGTTTACATTAATAATTTTTGGCATGCATTTTAAAGAAAATTAATTTACGTTAATAATATTAATAACGTATAATGGTAATTTTTGAAAATCTGGCTGTCGCGCATTCTCATCTGATCAGTTCGAACTGGATGCACTATGCATGCTAGTGTTCGATTTTTTTTTCTTTTATATTGTTTAATATATTTAATTAGTTAACATGCAAAATAAATTGCGAATTGAAATTCCTTTGCGTCAGCTTGAAAGTTTTTGTTTTTATTTACACGTGTTATAAAAAAAAAGCCCAAGCTAGTTTTATTATTTGTACTCCATCTTTTGGTAAGATAAATGTTTGAGCTATTTAGTCAAGCATAAATTCAACTGATAAAATGTTTCAACAAGATTTAAATCCAATTACCATACTGAAGCCATATCAAATTCATAAAAAATTTTCTGTGCAGTATCTGTTCATGATGTCTATTTGAAGTACACAGCAGATAAAATGGATCTATCAGGTGAACACTGGCCCCTCGAATGAGTAGTAAAATCGCTGAGCACTCTTAGTTCGCTTTTCCCAATGTATAATGTGAATGCGAGTTCATTTCTCTTGAAACATTGTTCACAAAGGAATCCCTCCCCTTAGGCACACAGTTCTCAGGTACATTGCCGTAATTCAATCTATTCCAACTGAACTTTTTTGAGTTAAGAAACCATATTTTATGTTGCGAAAATACGACAGAAATCCCACAGTGTAATTATGAAAAAGGTAATTAATGTATCCAAGTTATCTTCTGAAAGATCAATATAAAATTTTCAATATAACTGACATACGTGCCGCTGTATAAGGCCTCATGCAATTAACTATCATGATGATTCTCTCCATGTGCAGTCATCGACACCAATCGAGTTGAAATCTTTTTCGATTCTGTTGGTCTAGGTGATTTCTAGTTTATCCTAAAAACCAACACACCATAAAGGTTAGAAAAACCGAGATGAATCCAGGAGTTACTGAATCATGTGCTTTGCAAGCGTGGTGAATGGATAGGATGAAAGTCCTCATCGCGCCCACCACTAAGTATGGACAGTGTACTTGAGAACATTAAAACAGTGATAGGGAACATCATCAACAGTCATCGCTTTTCATGAAGGAACAAATTACATAGAACTATGAAGTCGCTTTGGATAGTTTTACTGCGACATATTAGAAACTTAAAAAGAGAAGCGTACTAAATAATAAGATTATGCATGAAGCACAAAATCAGGGAGAAGGATTTCCACTTCCAGAGTTTTTTGTCCCACATTTTTACTTCGGGAAAGTATATTCACATCTTATTAAGTGAAAGAGACAAAAAGCACTGCCAGTATTCCAAGATACCAAATTTTGACAAAAATAAATAAATAAAATAATAATAATAAAATAAAAAATAAACCTCATCGTTATACTAAAATAACTAAAAAATATACCTGAGACATCATACAACAAAGTCTTCGGTAACCAGTATACTTGTCAATATCATTATACGAGAATTCGCGTTAATATTGCTGAATACGTACTTCCAGTACCTCATCATTCAACTTGAGAAGGCTATGACAAATCTGAAATGTATTTATACAGTTCTCCTAAATGAAACTGCTTCCATACTTAAAATTTCAGAAATACTGCAGGTTAATTGTTATGAAATAAAAATCTTTAAAAGAAAATTAATACTGAACAATGCCCGAAGAGAAATTCGCAAAGGAAGGCGTCCAAATTGGACTATAGTTGCTACAAATGTTTTCGTCTTCCAAAAGAAAATACATCGCACGAAAGAATGCTCGAAATCTAATCTAAATCTCTTTAAATGATAAAAAGAAAGGTAAAGTCAAAAGACTGATTATATCCGTTTATTTGTGCAACTCAGAATAGCGTGTCAGGCGAATTCAAAGATGGTTGGTAAGAGGTGCTTGCTAACTTCCATATCCATGTGACATTTGATTAACACCAAAACTGTCTCTGGTGATCCACACTAAAGTTTATCGGCTATGCCGTTAGATCTCGTATCTTTCTCAACTTTTTTTGTTAACGTGGCCAGTGTGAGTAAAAGCTTAGGTAATAAGAATACAGTACACTGCGAGGAGAGAGGATAGTTCTATATTTCCCGTTCTACTGGACAGATTGACGAAATTCAAATTGCGTTTTTCATGTCTCGAAACCGCGACCTAAGATATATATTAGATTTATACATAGCATTATTCTAACATAGGTAAAAATCGGACATTTTCTGAAACAACGTATTTTTTTTCCATGATTCTACGACTCAAATTTTGCCTAAATATTAAATTTTTGGTGAGAAATTTAAAAATTTATCTTGGCGCATTTTTTTTTCAGTTTGTGCCAGGAATAATTCACTTGGCGGAAATCTTAATTTATAGTAACCTACTTTCATTTTTTTTTTCCATTGATGCACGAGAGGAAAAAGGTCCATCGTTCATTCTTCCAAATAAACTTTAAGTGCTTGTACCACATTTTCATTATTATCGCTTATATTAAATATGCCAAATTTCAAAACGCGCCAAAATGTAAATTCACGTATACCTTACGAAATTTTGAATGAAAAGCTAATTTTTTGCAGGTATGCTAGAAAAATATCTACTTTAAGATGATGTTAAAACTTTTATAGGTTAAATAGAAAAATTTAAAAAAAATTTTTTGTTAAATAAATCATAAAAAATGTGCACATTCTATTTTGGAATGAACCTAAATTTCGACATGTAAAAGGAGAAATCAAATAAATTTAATAAAAAAGAGATATTAATAAATGATATATTAAATTTAAGTAACATAGAGGAGCTAAAATTTTGAGATCTAATTGTTTAAAAACTACTCGTGTGATTTTTACAAAACTTGGCAGTTTGGCGCAATGCGAGTCGTAGGGGACGGGAGGAAGGCATGTTATTTCAGAAAAAGTTCGATTTTTGTGTCAAAATATTTATATTAGAACAATGTTATACATAAATCTAACATATATCCAAAGTCGCGCTTTCGAAACATGAAAAAACGCAATCTGAATTTCGTCAATCGGCCCAGTAGAACGGGAGATATAGGATTGTCCCAACTTTTTTCTGTGCATTATTAACTTGGATCCATACACTAACATCCATACACTTGGATTTTAAATGTTTTGCCATGTTGTACATGTATGAGATTACAAGTATAAGTAGACGTAAGCGGGATACTTGAATTTCATCAGCAGAACTCCACTATCTAGACGCCACGTACGGATAATTCGGTTGATTTTTTTCGGTAGGCCAACTCTGTATTTACTCTAATAAAAACGTAGAAACTTTAATTTCAGTCTATTAGAACGATATCAACTCTAACCTGCAGGATCAAATCAATGCGCTCCTTTCCAAAAGTCAGATCTTTTTTGTTTTAAGATGCACCTTTCTTCTCACATAAATCCCGCTAAAAATTGGGTGCGGCTGAAATCCCACAATTTTTAGTATTATTTATTATTCCAAAATAATTTATTTTTACAAAATACTAATTTAAATAGATACACGATTTTTTAAAATAATGTTTCTCGATAGATACACTACGACTAATTGTCTAGTCGGTTATTACACAAATATAGGAGATCTGTATTTGCTTAGAGTCTAAGTTACCCCTTCCCCGCGTTAGTGGTACTTAATTAAGAGCTGATCGATGTCAGTTCGATCGATGAAATAAGAATTCACGACTTATTTAAATGAAAGAAATATAATTAGGTACAATATATTTATACTCAGGAAAAGGGAATACTTTACTTAGTAATAAAAAAATCACATGAGGAAATAAAAAAATAAAAAATCACGACTGGGCATCCAAACTGAATGGAAGTATCTAACATTGCACATCACGAAATTACGAGTATGGCAAGGTCATGGCGACTACCCACGTTTCCATACAACGACAAAAATTAAAAATCACCTCAATCGTTTAGTCGTTTAATTTATTTTTAGAAAGGACCATGATGTTAAAACTAGTTCGCGTACTGGGAGGGTAGAGTCTACGTCATGGCATTTCTGTTAATATTTATAAATTAAATTACCTGCGAAATGATGTGATGGTATATTATTAAATGAGACGTTTTATGACATATTTTTTATAATAAATACTTTAAGTCAGTAAACTTATTCTAAATCATTGTCATTAAAATTAACAGTTTCTTAGGGAATTTAGGCGCCCTATAACTCTTATTTTTTTTATATTGCTACAACTAATGGGAAAAAAATACATAAATCAACAGCAGTCATAAATTAAAATACTTTCGGACGGAAAAAACAAACACTTCGGATAACTAGAGTCCGAATAGTTGGAATTCTGTTGTAACAGGAATTCAAAATTATGCTGAGATATAAGCTATAAAAAAATTCTGGGAAACCAGCACATCACGACTGTCAAATTTTTCAAAACCAGGATTCGATTGATATATTGCTCAAAACAGTTTTTTGATCAGAAAGAAAACCTAATACAGATTTGAACTGCTACCTTTAGAATACAAGATGAAGCTAATATTTATCAATATATTTTTTAAAGTTATTAACGTAACATTAGCAGACAGACAACAATAAATTTAGGTAACACTGCTGTATTCAAAAGACAGGCTGATCCATAATGGTAGCATACAAATTCATGCTGCATTCGTATGGAAACTAAGATAATTAAGAAACTTACCTTTTGTTTTTTCGCGAAAGCAGAAAGTCTTCGGTATCTACCGATAGATGGTTCAGAGCAGGTACAGTTTGAAAATTTTTGTTTGGACCGACTTGAGACAGAAAAATTTGTAGAAAATGTTTCTTTTCTTAAACAATCCGTAGGAGTGACACCTACCTCCACTAGCTATACAGGAGTGTTATACAGAACTGCTGCTGCAGTACTTCTCTATAACCTGAAATGTCCTGAATAACCTGAAAGTCCACAATGGGCCTTGTGTTGATGGTTACCTGAAGTAGATCCTCCTGCTGACAACTAACCCCAACAAGCTGGAGCAATTTCCAGAATATTTCAGCATTATTTTCCGGAAGGCGCAGTACCTTCTTTTTAGCCTTCGAATGTTTACAGTTGTTTAGACCACATTTCCTCAGGCACTAGATTAAACAAAGTGAGTTTTGAGAATAGGCAACTCCTCCTTTCGGTTATCACCCCGCTGATTACTTCCTCTGGGGCTTTCAAGAACACAATCTATGGAATAAAAAGGACTTCTCTCCCTAAGCTCAAAGAATGCAGATCTATGTTACCCTTTCATATTCTACAGGGTACAACAAGGATGGAATCAGTATTTAAAAGACCTCCTAACGCTGAATGGAACAAAACTTATTTAGACATTTTGTCAGTCATGATAAATAGGTGCATGTTGAAGCATATGCCCTCACCCCAATAATCGCCATTGTTACCGTTTTTAAAAATAAAAGTAAGATCTACCTATCACTACTTTATGGATTTAATAAGATGAAGTTGCATACTTCATTCAAAAATGTCCAGTCCATTATTATTATGTTGCTTACTAATAACATTCGTTTACTTTATCGCAGTTTAACGATAAAAAACGGACATTATTATTTTCTGAATTAATGAACCACTGTGTCACACAAATTCGAAACAGTGGTAACTAAACTAGATATATTTTAATATTCAATAATTTATTATACATCAATTTTAATATATATTTTAATATTCATACGCACAAAAATATTAAACACAATGGAAGGTCGAGTATCAGAGAAAAATAGTAAAAAATTCCTGCCATTCTTCTATTGTGGATTTATTGCAAAATCAAACTTAACGTGGATAATAGCGAAAGCTGTATAAAACTAGATATTTTTGTAATCTAAGTTTATGACGGTAATATAATTCTCAAACTATGCAACTAAGGCACTGCCATCATAAAATAAGATATTATCTATACTAAAATTACATAATATACGAGGAGTAACCGAATTTCATGTCAGTAGCACTCGCATGTTAAATTTCAGGAAAACTGAAGAGCCGTAAATTTGTATATATATATATATTTTTTAACGAAGTAACGTTGGCATTGCTTGCTTTGAAATCCTTGAGTTTGTTAATAAAAATTTCGTTAAAGTTTTACAAAATATGAAATCGATAATAAAAAATTCCAAATTTGGGCTTCCAGATGCCCATATTCGCATCAGGATTGCGTTATTCAAAATTCGATGGACGTCGTTTTATCACAATGCGAGAAACATACATACGTTTATGCACATTCTTCATTATTGAATTTCTTTAAATATAATACAAGGCTGCAATATTTGGTGGCAACCGTTTGAAAAGTGAACCGATACTTTATGTTTCCGACTCAAAATCGCAAAACGAAAACAATTGTCCTTCAGGGACGAAGCCCCTTTGGACTAATAAATATAAATGAATAATTCTTTTTGCTTTTACGCTGTATACAGGAAAGTGTGTTTCTACTAAAACACTAATTTTGAACTTTTGTAGAATATATACTGAACATTCTTTTTTAAGACAAGAAATTAAGAATTTTTGTCTAGTTTTCAGAATCCCCACCTGATTCTGATTATATTTAAAGACGGATTTTGATAGCAGCAAACAGGAAACAACGGAAGAAACGCAACAGCCTGTACATTAACGAAGAAAAAGTAATTTGAAACAGGGAACGAACTTTTTTTTAACTCTTAAAATATGCGAGATAGGTCAGAGAGCTTTGTGGAAAAACTACAGTTTGATGTGGATTATTTGAGTTACAGAATATATAAGGGAAAAGGATTCCTATGTGGTGAACTTTTTAAGCAAAAGTGGCTCGTATCCATGTTAGAATGGTGGAAACTAAAAGCAATCATGCAGCCAGCCAGTTCACAGAGGCTCGGATCGAACTACGAGTGTTTAGCGGTTTTACCTCTCAATAATTGGTGGATCTTGCTATTCGGTGCATAACGGATTATTTAAAGTAAACTGTTAACTTAGGGTTTTTGCATAAAAAATAATAGTTTATTTTTTCTCGGAACCAAATGTTACTAATGTACAGAGACGGAAACTAAGCCTAGACCATTTAAAAGATAACTGGATCATCAATACGTTTTGTTTCTTCTAATACGAGTTACAACTATAGTATGCTATGTCCTTACAGTCCTTATCTATTTTAAAATTAATATAGCCACGCCAAATCGCAAAAATTTCTATATATTAAGAACTGAAATTATTGATAGTTAAAGTTGAATGTTTCAAAAATACAGTTTGTTAAAACGCGGGCCCAATTAAACGGGTAAGTTTGGCCATATATGATATAATATTAAACACAGCAATGTAAAATATAGTGTACGTTATAGCATACCAATTATAACAGCGTGCAAACCAGAAGTAGGCAGAAGAAAGAAAGTTTAAAAAAGAAGTAAGGATACTGAAGGAACATACTTACACAATTACATATTCTATACTACTGATAGCCGAGGTAGCCTACCAACGTATTTATGAATTTCAAGTTCGGGTGTGAACTTGAATCTCAGAATGCATATAAAACTCAGAAATAACACTTCCATTCTCGCATTTGATTACATCGGTTCGAAATGAGTATACAGATGACAAGGAAAATAATATTGGGTGCGTCCGAGGTGCTATATATCGACGAAAGATGTCACTTCGCATGTATTTCGTAACTTACAACTGCGCTTTTTCCTCCCTCTACACTTCGAATGACTGAAAATGCGGACTGACACACGACTGAAATAACAAAATTATCAAATGAAATTATTAACAATTTTCGCCCATGTTCTTTGGAAAATTTTTTATTTGAATTTAAAATTATCCTGATATCTTAGCATCTGTTTTGCCACTTAACATCTGTAATGATTTTTCTTCAAATTTAGAAAGCCTGAATACAGTATAAAATTCAAAGAGTTGCCTTTATTAAAACTCTCATATTATTTAATTATAAAACATATGTGATTATTAAATACGGCAGAGCATAAAAGATGCATACAACAGCTCTCGCATTTCGCAGCTGATCCCGGACGAAATTATCAGCATACAACAATGTCATTCGTTTGGCATATTAATAACTTTTCCTACTTATAAGGTTTTCGACAACCTCTAAGGCTTGAAATACTTTCGAAACAAACATTTTAAACAGTAATTTGATTATACAAACATCTTCGCAATAATCATTCCAAATCATGTCAGTCGACCCCTTCACACAGGCGAGTCGAAGCTGTCCAGCTTATTTTCTGTTCTAAAGAATCCAGTCAATATTACTAATATTACGAGCCAATATTGTACATGCTGTGTGCAGAAATCAATGCATGTTTTTGCACATTCATAATTATAAATGCTTTGAGAAGTCATTAAAATGGTTATCATTTTGATTTCTCATTACGCGACGAATTTTAATTTAAATCAATACAACTATGAGTGGAAAAACTACAGTTAAACATCATATTTAGAAGACATCTTATATATCATTGTTGAAAACGTAGGAGAGCGCTGAGTAAAATAAAACTTGAAAAGGAGGGCAATGACCTCCCAAAAAAGGTTCGGAACTATGAAAAAAAAAAGCTGGTTCAACATATTAAAACATAAAATCACGACAGAGAGCTTCTATTGATCCTGCAGTAAAATGTAGAGAAAATTTTGAAGCGTATAATACGTCATTACTTTAGAACAGTTTCAATTTCGAGATTTTAACCCAAATGTTAATTGGTTAAATATATATGTAACGCACTAATTCGAAAAATTACATTATTAAATGACATTTTTAATAGCTATGTAAATTTAAAGTGTTCTTAATTCAGCAATAGAT
>KK118850.1:399523-424674 GCA_000611955.2 Stegodyphus mimosarum
TTTTTTTTTTTTTTAAAGTTTCTTTTCTTACTAACTCAGTAAAGTGATTACTAGTTAACATTATCTGTAGGGGGACGGGGTAATAATAGAAAAGTGGGTTGGTAATGGCAAAACTGCAGTGGAAGTGAAAATGAGAGTATTTTTACTATCGCTTCCACTGAAGTTCATAAAAAACTACTATGTACAGGTTTTGTATACGTGTTATTTATATATATCAGCTGGAATGCCAGCAAATTTAGTAAGGGAGACTAATGACAACACATGGGGGAAAAGATACCGCGAAAATATATATATTAGTTCCTTAAGTTGCCTGCAATCGAACCCAGGTCGAGACTACCAGTGTTCACCGATTTTACTGCCTCGGCCGCTGAGGATACTCGGCAGTCGTATCGAAGAGATCTGATGTTTAATCTTTAGAAACAACGCAACGGAATAAGTGATCAAAAAGACGTTAAACAACGGCACAGTATACAAAAACGGAAGAAAATAAAAACCTTGAACTTCTCACAAGACCGAAGCACTTCCTTTCAAGTGCATTGAATCTATCCCATCCATAAAACATTTTCGACAGCTCGTATTATTTCCTTTCCTTCTTTTTTTTTTAAATCAAGTCTTCTTTCCCCCCTATTTCCATATGACTTTGTCAGTCTCTCTTCCCTTCCCCTGAAAATCCAATTTATCCTAATAATTAAAAGCTCGTTAGATAAAAAAACATAACTTCTAACTTTCAATTCATGACATTGCCTTCAATTTCATTTGCAATTTTTACGTCGGTAGAGTTCTTGCTTTGATGAACTATCATCGATGTGGTTACTCAAATTACTAACTAAACAGTGTCACAGGCAAGTGAATTATAATTTGAGTCTGTATGAAATAAGGCACAGCACGGGGAAACTATCTGCATAAAGAGAGGGATGTCTTCGCGCGGGGCTTCAAAAGCGGATTTTCTTTTACCCAGTTACAGGTACAAGTGGGCAGCACACCAGAATTTCATGATTGGTTGTACAGGCATAGTTCCACCATAATAACTGTGGAGTTCTGTCTCAGTTTTGATGAACAACGCCCGAGGAACGGTCCAATGGTCTCCTACCCCTCTCCCCTTCCATCAAATCACTCGATAGAGCTTTCGGCTGACCAGTAATTTAAGCTTCCCCGTGTTACACAGATACTTTAATACTTACAAACACCCATGCCTTCTCCGAGATTCAAACACAGCTCAGCAATCAGCTTCGCTAACCTAATACCGATCTTTGCGGCATTTCTGTTGCACATGAGAAAGTTCACGAAAACACTTACATAACTAGCTGACTCACCGGGATTTAAATTCGGATTGAATAAAGCCGCTCATCCACCTCACCCACTGGAACGCCACAAAGTGGGTGAAATAATGAATCATTTCTTATTACTGCTCATGCTGCTGAATAAAATATAGAGATCTATCTCTGGTACAATAATCTAAATAATATTTATAGTAAGTATAATCGCAATAGATGCCTTTCTGAAAATGAAACATTCATAAACTTCACCTTTCTACAACGATAAAAGAATACAACTAATTCTTTCACCAAACCTTGTTTTACAAATTAACTGAAGATTTTATGAGCAGTTCATTTCTCAACTTTCTTACTAAAAACTTAACATTCTTTCTTACTCGACCTTAAATTCAGCCAAACAGCCAGATTCCAGCATTTCCGGAGTGATAGGCTATTTGTATAGTTGCCACCCCTGTCCACATATAGCTATACAAAGTTAACGCCCATTATCTGTATATTAATAAGTAAAAAAAAAAAAGCTTTATTTAACTGTTGCTTTTGAGGAAAACAGCTGATACCCTTCTAATACCGGCGTCCTAGAACTACGTCGCCTATTCTTGGAGACTGCTCTGCTACATCTCGGTCTGAGTAAAATCGTAATTCCAGCCAAAGCCCAAATAAGATGAACTACGATATTTCCATTTACTGTTTAACTACTTTTAATTTAATTTATTACTTTCATTTCCTTCTACTTTATTTAATTTTGTTTACCATTTCTGCTGTTTTTCTACGGGTTTCTAGCCACTTTTTTCGAATAATAGAGGAACGCCGATCGCTTATAACACTTCTTAAAAACACTGTGTTTCATAGCATGCTACAAGCGATCAGTGTTCCATTGTTGTTCGAAGTGGACGTTATTTTACCAGTTAATGTACTACTCGTGCGCAAAATTAAGAGAATTTGCAAATTATACCTATTTTTACGAAAAGTATTGAATTAGAGGTATTAATTACGCAAATATTCAGAGTCGAATGCGTAAAAAATACTGGCATACACGCAACATGTTTGCGACACTGTGATTATGGAGGGGATATAAGCACACGAGAGGTTTTCGGCGATTTGTGCGCTTGTACTCCTTGACAACATTCATCGTGTTTCTCGCAAGTGTTGGGTAAATTTTATAAGAGAGCTCGGTGCCATCTGAAAGTTGCCCAGTAACGCCCAGTGCCATCTGATAGTTGCGGAAACAGTTTCAGGAGACTGGATCCATCTCGAGAAGAACTGAACAAGGTCGACGAATATTCACAACGATGAACGAAGACCGCTATTCAGCAATGCAATTTCAGCACGGCGATTCCACAGCCCTTACATGAGCTGTAAGCTACCACAGGGATCCGAGTTTCACGATCGAGAGATGGGGATGTATGCTAAAAGATCCGCTGTTTGCATCCCGCTCACAGCAGCATACAAGAGAGCACCTTGAACCAGACTTCACTGGAGCACCATCCATTTTACAGATGAGTCAAGATTCAGCCTAGACACTAATTCTCGGAGTACCTGTATCTGAAGAGAGCCACGATAGCATCCCTCCTTCATCAAGGAAAAGAATTATTCCGGTGGGGGAGCCGTAATGATTTGGGCAGGCATCATGTTGAACGGCAGCACACACCTGCTTGTGTTTGACAAAGGCTCCCTGACTTCGACGAGGTATAGAAAGGAGATTTTACAGCCCTATGTTCGACTTTTCAGAGGCGCAACTGGTCCTGGGTTTCTATTAATGGACGAAAAAGCGCATTCACATAGGGTTCAGATGATCGACGATTACCTGGAAAGTGAGGATATTCGCCTCATGGATTGGGAAGGGAGATCTTTTAGCCTTAACCCTATACAACATGTCTGAAAAATTCTTGACAGGGCAATTTTATTTCGTCATATCCCTCCAAGAACTATCCCAGAGCTGAAAACCGCTTTGCTGCAGGAGCAAGATCAACTGCCACCTGCCCAGTGCGGCGTTACGCTGCGCGACCTATCTGGCTGTGAGAGGGAACAATATCCAATATTAGGCTCATTTTCAGTTCGATATCACAACGAGGGTTTTGAGCAGCTCTGCACATTAAGAAGGTCACAGAAATACATTTACCCCCCCCCCAAACAAACATTAGGAAGATTCAAATAATTTCAGGCGTTGCATTCATAGCTCATATTCAAAACATTTTAATAAACGCCAACAATTTGCCAAAAGAAACTTTAACGAATTCCCATAACAAACTATTCATGTAAAGTAAAAAATTCCCAAAAAAGTTTGCATTAGTTATCCGAACTTGTCATAACTTCCAGATAATCGAAGATTTTATACATTATAATTACAATAAATAAAGTTTTGGAACAATAAAAAATAAATAAAGTTTTGGAACAATAAAAAATAAATAAAGTTTTGGAACGTGTTCATTCCCTTACCATACGTTTTATTTGCAATTTGCTCAGTTGGTGGCACAATCAATTATTTCTTCATCGCAGTTTTTTCTGTTTCTATTAATTTGGTGAAATAATTTCAACTGAGAATTATTTGAATTGCCACGCAAAAGCTTCAAATTCGGTTACAATCTATTGGTCACTTTTCTTGAAGACTATCATTTAAGAACGAAAAAAAAAAAAAAAAATTGACCTTTTTAGAAATATAATTTTCTGAAAGCATGGATCATATCTGTCACATTTTATTGTAATTTCGTTTTCTATATAGTATAATTTTCATTGTTTTACTTCAGTTTTGTTTTCAAAATTTATTCATAAATTTTAGAATTATTTTACTGTGATTCATAAAATAAAATAAAAATAAAAAAAAAAAAAAAAAAAAAAAAAACTGATCAACATTCTATTCAAAACTTCGAGATTTCGCCGCACCGCTTACGAGGCATAACAACGGTGGCGGGCTTAACGATGAGATGCAGGCCGATGAAGAGAACCAGTTTCGTCTCCGCGAGGCGGTAAATTCTTGATTTACAGTATTTTCGATATAAAATATCAGATCCCCCTTTCCAGTTTTAATGATAAATGGGAGTTAAAGTTCGCAAGGTCTCTTCATTTAAAGCTAAGGGTTGAGATGACTATATAATAAAATGCGTACCCCCTTTGCTATTTTTGCTGCCAATTTTCTCAACTTTCATTAACCCTCTTGTGTATATGGAAAGGCGACTGTTCCATTTTTACGTTTACACTGATTTCTGTCTCCAGATATTAAAGGAATACTTATTAATTCTCCTAATTTTTGCAACACTTTTACTCATGTTTCTGACTTGCTCTTGGAAACACCAAACTGCATGCCTAGCAGTATGTAATCTTGCACTGTTACTGAGATTCGAATACCGGTGAACGGGTTTTTTTTTATATGCATATTTTCGTAGTTTTTCCCCATATGTAGCGTGGATACGCACCAATTTCCCTTGGAAAGTCCTCCATGGGGCATTCCTACTCTTACTGATAGCCCTTGTTCGCTTTACCGCATTCAAATAACTGACACTGTTCCCTAGTTCTTCTACCCTCTTACGCAAATACATGAGAAATGAAAATTTAAAAATTTTTGTTGATGATTAGAAGGAAGATGCAGTCATCGCCGATTGATACACTTATTTACTGTTGCCATTATGTTCTTGAAAACTTGCATATGATATTTACTGAAGCTGACATGAGACGCGTCCCTAGTATACCGTAATTACAAGTCCACATTCACATTTCCATAGTATTGCAACAAATGATAAACGTGAGAGACGGGCGGACTACACGTTAGCAGAACAGAGGCAAGCGATGGAAAAGCGAAAGTGTGCTATTGACATTAGATTAAGAATGGTGATGCTATAGTTTATTTCTCAACAGAAGAACCCAGTGTCCCTTTAATACTATTTATTGGTTTGGGTACAATTTCGACTTTAATCCAATCAGAAGATTTTAGTTTCATTTTGTCATTACGTAAGTATATGTGTTATTAGCGTAATATAAGAATCATGAGAGTCATTAATTTTGAACTGATGCACTTCAGAAAGATTTACTATAATACCATTTTCAGGAGAGAAAGGGGAAATAACGAAATTAAAAGAGACTTGGAGGGGTATTACGAATTAGGATTTTACCAATTTAATTCTTTAAATCCTATTTAATCTTTTATTTAGGAAAGGTTCGATTTTTACTCATTCTAAAGTGGTCCCTTTCCTATTTTTTCTGATTGCGCAACTGAATTACGCAGTGTTCATAAAAGCGGAGAAATATTGTGTCAAATAAAAAATCGTGGTACAGGTTTAAAAAATGTAATATCAAAGCTATTTCGTGCTCCCCTTTTAGAGAAAAAAACTTATTAAATCACAAACCAAACTGAGTTACGTTAGAATTGCTTTTACTAAGACCTGAAATACGTGTTATTCATTTCCACAACGCAAAGGAAATCGCATGGTTTTGAATTAATAAGTGTGCCGCTCAGATGGAAAAGTGGTTAATAACTCCGACTGCCGTACCGAAGGGCCCGGATTGGAATCTCGAAGAAGGCATGGATGCAAATTGTCTGTCCCTGCACAGGAGGCAACTGTGGCCCACCTATTAGGGTGCCTCTCAAATAAAGTGACCAAAGTTGATCAGTTTGTTGACACTGTTTCCAGCCTAGTGATGGCCATCGCGCCTATAATGGCCCATTAGAAATCAGATTAGGGGGGAAAAATCTGAAAGGTTTCAGATTTTAAATTACGTCCAAAGTGGCGTTTTTTAACGTTTTGTGTGTTACCTTTATTTATTAAATATCATGCTCTTCGCACTTAAACCATAAAATTCAGTTCAAGAGCAATATCGCAAAAATAATTTTAAAATGAGTATATCTTTAGAATCTCCGATACACAGCTTTAGATAAAATCCCCCCCCCGTAGTGTTCCCATTGCTCGCTTTTAAATCGTTTGAGTTTGTTCAGGAAAAATTCGTTAAGTTTTACAAAATATGAAACAGGTAATAAAACAAATTCCAAATTTGGGTTTTCAGATGCGCATATTCGGAGAGAAACGTACGTTATTCAAAATTGGGCGGTTCTAGGTACCGTTGTTTTATCCCATTTGGAGAAATATACATACATTTATGCAGATTCTTCATTATTTAATTTCTTTAAATATAATACAGGGATGCAAGATTTGGTGGCAACAGTTTGAAAAGTGATTCAGACTTTTAATGTTTCCGACGCAAAACGAAAACAATAGTCCTTCAGGGACAAAGTCCCTTTGGACTAATAAGTATTGACAATCCAAGCACGAAAATGTTCAATTAAAATTTTTTATTGTTCATTTCATACCTAAACAAAGTGTTAATTTTAAGTCAGTTTTCATGTAATCTGGGGGGGAGGGTCACACTGCCTTTATTTTACTGTTATTTATTTCAAATGCACAAAAGTTAGCGACGACGATTTATTTGCTTTATTATACAACAGAAACTAACGCGATTCCTTTTTCCAAAAGTGCACTAATCTATGAACTACTTAATTTCAAGGCAATATAAAGAATAAACAGAATGCTGAACGAAGCCGATAAGTATATTATGTGGATGTCAATTTAATTTGAGACTCTTTTTCATGCCACATTATCCTTTTCCGTTCTAAAGGCAGCCCTTTATTTTTTTGTAACTCTAAAGCGTGATTATTTCAGTTTAATGGCGCCAGTTTTTTTATTTGAAGAGCCACTTGAAATTAAGCAGATGGTTTTAATAACAAAATAATTTACAGTATATAAATATTATACCAACCAGATATATTTAGTACTCGACTTCGACACCAACAAAAAAAAAAAACACACAGAATGTAAGCAACATGCAGCGGATGTCTGGAGATGAAACACATGCGTGTGCAAAAACACATGCGTCTAGAGAAGAAAACTGCGCGAGCAAAAATCATCAAAGTTGAGATCTTCCAACAACTTCTCTCTAACGACTTCAGACGCCGAGGAGTTGAGAAAGCCGGCCGCGGAAGAGACGGTTTGTTTTGGGAAGAACTCTTGTCTCGGAGGTCATTGTCGTGGCAATGACAAGATCCAGGCTACAAACTGACGTTTCCCCGTTCTAGCGTCACGGAAGAAGGTCTTATTGGTGCCATTCTGCTTCTTCTTCTACACAGACTGCAACACATTGTTCTCGTTGCAATGGCTATTTACCATATTAGTTGGATTTAATAATGCAGTTGTGAGTAAATTACACATAATTTATTACATCATGAAATAGTTTCAGAATGCTACCCTAAATAAAAGTCCATTTAGATTTCTGTTTTAACCCTTAACTAAGCAAGTGGTGGTTTCAAGACTCCATATATGTCATCTCTCCCGCTTACTCACACAGCCCTAGTATGTTCCGACATAAACAAATTCTAATAATAATCGTAAATGTTAATTTTTTTATTGCCTCCACTTTCAAACATCTAGAGTATGTATGTAACATGCCTGAATTTTATGTTTCATAAGATTGATTTGGAGCTTTTCCATTATAACAAATGCCCTATGTGCCCGATTCTTTCGTCGTCAGCTGATTTCGACAATAGTAAAATTTTTCTAAGCATAAAGAAATAGATATACGACAAAGCAACTAATAGACTGAATCACTTTAATGGAAATTAGAATGGAGAAATTTCAAGAAGATACTGGTAAATGAGCTCTTAGAAGACCATATTAACAAAACGCGAACAGTAAAACAATTGCCTAAATCACTAAAAAACTAGATTCTTTATTCAATTAAGAGTCTAGGTTAGAATTTAGAGTTAACTATTATTAATTAAGCTTAGATTAAGATCATAAACCTTTAAAAATTAAAATAACGGACAGTGCAAGGTTTTAAAAATAAATACGCTATTAACCAAAAAAAAAATGTTTAATTTTGTGAGTCTCCGATACGAAACTTCCTCAGACAATCCTATAAAATAATACGCGTAAAAATCGCGAGAAGACGAAAACTGCATTGACTAAAACAACAACGATATCAAATCCATTTATTATTGGCAATAAAAATATCTGATTAGTAAAAAATGCACAATCGGATAAATTTTGCTTAAGATGATGTCTTTTCAGTAGTAGCACAGTACTGAGATTAAATAAAAAAAACTGAACACGGGCTAAAATGCTATATAGCAGTGATATTTGTCTATAGTTATGCTTTAAATGCTAATTATGATAGTCGTATGGGAGTAAATTAAAAACAGAGGAAATTTACTAATTTACACTATTTGTTGTTTGCTTCAGATTATTACAGACAGCTTTAATATAAACGACGCGCAGGTCATTCCATATAAAAAGCTTATTTCCCCATTGACGTCAATAGGCGAGGACCTGTCTTTTTTCGAAAAGGAGAAATAAATCCAGCAAGTGTGACTAATTCTTCGATGATAATTGCGCAAAGTGTTTTCGAGAAACGTATACACAAATCATAGAACAAACTGATTATCAAACTCACCACTGGTAGGAACTGTGAACCGGTTTTCGAATCGTCTGAAGGTCCGTCCCCGGAAGTTGACCGCAGAACTTTTATTACAACCACCTCTAAAATAATAGAGGTTTGAAGTCTGTTTTTTAATACATAGGCACCCACTCATTTCATATCATAAATGATGCCTATCATAGCCATTACTGTTCGAAAAGAAGTTCTGAGACTTTTTTCAACGAATTCAATTCATGAGGCCAATATTTATTATCATCAGAAGGGAGGTGTTATTTTCACTTGTTGAATTTCTGTTTATAATTAAAGTGAGCAAACGTTTCAGAATGTGAGGGTTATTCTCGAGTTGAAGCATTATTGCACTTCAGTATATATGCCAGAAATATTTCAGGTTCTGAGAACAGTTCAAACTTTGACGTGGATTTTGTTTATGCCGGTTTATACAAGAAAGATGATATTATACGGCGGTCGGAATTTAAAAAGAGATGTGTGAAAAATAAAATTAAAAAATTAACTAAATTTTTAGCTATCTGAGTTCAAAAACTGAAACAGGCGAAATGGAAGGAGATTAGGAGATCCCCCCCTCATTTGTTAGAGGAAATCTGTTTCTTTCAATTCAATAAAATTAATAATTTGAATTATATCCAACCATGCGTACTCCGGATTTATTTCAACTATTTATTAACTTTCAAAATGATTAATCAAAAAGACATTACTTTAAATGTACAAACACAGAGATAGAAGTAAAATAAATAAAAGGAAAACTGTTCAAATTTTAGTTGGTAAATGTGTGATACGAAAAAGGCGAAAATAATTGCAATATTCTTGCCATATACCTTCTCCAGCATATCCTTTGTTGTCTCCTCAGCAGTATATTTACTACCATGTATAAGATTTGTTGGAAATGTGGTATGAACACGGCATCTTTAATCTGTTAACCATCTTTCCAACAAGCTCCTGTGATCCAGTAAGCCTGAGGAGAAACACCAAATACCAGACACACTGAGGCCAATTTAGTGCTTAAGAAATGATATTCTGTATAACATTCAAAAATTGGAGATTTTCTTTTTAACCAACTTACATTAGTTGATGATTAATTAGTATAAAATTACATTCATATGAAATCGGGTCTGCTATTTTGAATAATCTTTCATATTAAATGAATGCCCTTGAACAAGCTGGAATGTTTCGCTTTATGAAATTGATAAAAAAATTATCTAAGTAATTAACGAAAACTAAAGAAGGAAATTAAATTGCGATCCGAAAATTTCAATCAAGCACTACAAAATTTACTGTTAAAATTTCAAAAAGGTCGGAAGGGGTAAAATTTTAAAAATTAAAAAACCGTAATATTAAAAAAGAACTGCAATTTGATTTTAGTATGCAGATTTTACTTGAAACAATTTTTTGCCTAGCAGTTACGACAGACCTACTAGTTTAGGAATTACCGTGGAAATTAAATGCGTACAACATGAAATCTTATACTGAGAATTAACTATTATAAACAGCAACGCCAAATGCTAAGGTGGAGGGGAAATGCTATTATTCATTCATCGCAACTTTTAGAGCTTATTTATTAGAGAAAGAACTTAATTATTAAAGACATAGTTCTGCATCTGTTTCCCTAACGTGAAAATATTTTCTGTTTTATCAGGACACGAAGTGAAACAATACACACCTCAAAACAGGTTTCCTTCGAGGTGCTTAAAAACATGTATAATTTTTTAACACCTGTTCTTTCAACAATAACGGACAAAACTTCTTTTAGCCTAGTCTGTAAAATCGAGAATTTGAGGCTGTGAATGTAATTAACAGACAAGTTGATGTAATTCATATCAACCATTGAAGGGGGGAAAGAGATTTCGAATTCTTACAAACGTTCTGTGTATTATTAAACGCAATGCGTATTCAGCACCAGTTTTTTTAATAGGTCACAACTGTAAGTCATACCATCCCAATGTCAAGCATAGCAAGATACTTCGGCATGTACGGCCACGCATATCCTTTCCAGTTCTGGTTGGATACACAAGGCCTGTGTCCCTCAGGCTCCAGTTCCAGGAAGGGCCCCAAAAAGAGGACAGTTGTACGATAAAAACTTACTTATTTTCTACTAGAATTAGCAAAATAATCAAATTTTTTAAAAACTTCCTTTACGTTCATATTTCTGCTTACCACGCAGGAAAGAGGAGAAACTCAACTCGAATAGCCTAAAAAAAGGGCAGATACGTAAAACATACTACAGCACATGATATAATCTAAATCTTCAGTTTTACGTTTTAACATTCAAACATTTTTTAATAAATTTGCATGCAGTTTATTAAGCCCAGCTGCCATGCATCTTCTGTATTTATATTTACGTACATATTTGAAATGCAAATTATTATGATTATAAAATATACATATTTTTAAATAAATTACGACGAATTGTACATAAGAGGACGTTTAAAACGCGTATTATTTATTCTGTTCTTTGGCTAGTGAAGTGACGCCAACAAAACACAGATTTAAATTTACATATTATGTAATTTACTACGTTGCTTATGGTGAAATACAGTTTACGCTTTATTAAATTGAACCCATACTTAAGTTCGGTTGCATAGTTAAGCGAGGGCTACCTGCTTAAGAAAGGACTGTCTTCGTGGAAAATATTCTACGGAACTGACTCGTATTCACGTTTTATGCATCTTTCCCCCTATAGCGCAACGCACGCCAAATAATTTTCTATAGAAAGCTATACGCACCAATTTGATATATCCAATCATGCTTTGTTTTAGTCACAGGAATTCATCTGGAGGTACTAATGAAAGAAAAAATACACTGAAAAGACCTCAGCCGACACTGATGCCTTTGGCCACCTTTAAATTAAATGTTTTTATTTTTTATAACGGTATTCTTGTGAATGTTCTTAAAGTACTACATATTGTTTTAGTTCTTTATCTAATGAAATAACTAATTTAAAAGACGCACATTTAAAAAAATATTACCATTGTAGTCGCACAGCGGGAAAGCATCAGAAAACCATGAAAACAGCCAGTCCATTCGGCGGGATTCGCACCCGATCAGTGAACTTGCACAAGCAGCCACTGGTGAGGCTGCTGGAATCGAACTAGGCCAAGTGACCAGTTAGATTCGTAAAAAAATGAATGGGAAATAAACTATTAGAACGTTAATATATAACTCAATAAAAATCGATGTTAGCTGAAATCAGCTAGTTGTGAGGAAGGCTGTTGCTACTACGTACGAAAGAATGCATGATTACCACTGGTTCAGATACACTGATTTGAGCTTATAAAAATTTCCGTGCAATTAATGTGCAATACCTATAAATGCAATAACAAATTAATTGAATGTACGGTATTAGCCCGAATATAAGATGATGTTCTCATTGTTCAAATGCCCTTTAGAAATCATACATGTCCTACACCCCACCCTAACATTTAGAAAATGCACTGTGATAGATATTTTAAATCTTAAGCTCAGCAGTGAATATTTATGACTTATTCTTTTTATTAACTTTTACATTAAAATAAAATAGATTTACTTAGTTTTATATTGAGATATTGTTAAAGTCATTTAATTACCTTGTTTTTAAAATACCCTTATCTATTTCATACAGCTTATCCTGCTACGTTTGATCTTCGAAGTAACAACTAAAGAAAGGCTTTTTTTTTTAATTGTTAATATGTTTAATTTATGTGGGTCGCAAACGAATCTGATCGCTGAAGGCGCCGAAAATGTTGCAATCAGGCTTCTATATGAAACCGTATCTTGATCGAACCAACGCGGTAAGTATGACGAGAAATTCATTAAATATTCTTTACTTGTCAAAGAGTGTTCCAGAATTTTGTATTATGTATAACTGCACAGAGTATCCTCAAAATAAATGTCAGGACATTGTGCCACTGTTAGTGACAATATATAGCTACACATGATGGAGTTTTCTTATTTCTTCAAGTTGACGAATTAAATCGCATCGATGCTGAATGTATTGAGCATGCTGAATAACGATACTGAATGTATTAAGCATACATATTCCATGATGGTGGACAGGATGAAAAGAATCTACTTCTTGATTTTTAAGAGGCCTAGATCCTATTCCTTTGAGGTCAGGTAAAATCACGTCTGTAAGTGAAAAGATACAGGATCTTGCTTGTTTCATCCGAATTAGAGATCTACCGTAGCGACTGCTAGCTTTACTCTGGATCTGATGATATCGCTTCGATGCATGCTGTGCATTTAAAAGCATTGTGAGTCTCTGTTATGGCTTATGCAACGAAAAGATTTCAGCACTTAATCGTTAACTTTTATTACTACATAGACTTTCGTTGAACACTTTTCGGGCACTATATTTATATTAATTTAATAAGCAGTTCAAAATACTTCAGTCGACACCCCCCTCCAGCATTGCAGCATCTAAAATGTGTGTGTAAAAGATAAAAATAACTTCTAACAAAATATATTTCTGATCAACTGGAAATTAAAATAAATGATAATAAAAGTTGCTAGCGCTTCTAATCCACCTGATCTGAATCCAATTAGGACCAGACATACGAATTTTATCGGGCATTCCAGCGACCAAGCGGTAAAGTCACTGATTGTTCGACACGGGTTCGAAGCCCCGCAAACGGCCTGTTTCCATAGGTTTCTCCATGTGGATATAAGCCCGTTTGCCTTAGAAAGTCCTCTCCCTCTTGGGGAGATATCCTTTTGTGCTTTTGCGATTCTCAAATAAAACCAAACAAAATTTTCTCGTAGCTAACAGGAAAAGCTTTCGCCTGTTGTTAGCTTATCCTGGGCAATGCGACTTTTAATTAACGTCTGCAAATATGGCTGCGAAAATAAATGAGATATTAAATTATATCAAGTTTTATTACAACAGGAAAGCAATCGATGGCTGCTTCCTTAGAAAAGATACCTCTGTGCCATAAAGGAATTTTTAATGGATACCACCACAACTCAATGCAGCCAGCAGATTCAATCGCTGGGAACCTTGATGAGCTAGCAGTGCTCGGTAGTTTTATCCATTCAACCATCTAGTAACTTAAGAAATATTTACAAATGCTACAAAAATAATTTGTAACCTGTGTCACGCCGTGAGTAAAAAAATTGAATTCAGTGACATTAAACAAGATTTGCAGTAAAAACCGTTCGTCGGTGCCGTTTGTGACCAGTTTCTTCATTTCTGCTGATACTGATTTTTCTTTTATTTACAGCGTATTCTTCTTGTTTGAAATATCAGCTTAATTTACACAGTCAAATAAATTCAGTCTTCAGATTAACCTGCTTGAAAATACCACAAAATACAAAGTGCGCTCATAAAGCAACCCAATAATATCTTATAAATAATAAATAAAAAGATTGCTGATCCTCATATAAATTTAGCTTCTTCAAAATAACCGCCAGAGGAGTCTATGCAATTTTTTCAGCATTTCTTCAGATCATCGAAACATTGTTTATAGGCGTCGCATATGACCAATATGTAACATTTGAAGTTGAAACGGCCGCCTTTCGTTCAAGTTCAGCGCTTTCGCGCCCACATTTAAAGCGGTTATACTACTCATACACTTGTGTTTTTGATGCTGATGCATTACTATGTACTCGTCTCTTAACGTTTCGGTAGCAGATTTACCTAATCTATAATCAAATTTAATATTATAAAATATCGCAGCAAATTTTTTGTAAATTTTTTATGCAATGTTCTCAGTAAATCAAAATGACTGCGGCGTTTTGACACGCAGATGACAAAACAACCAGTTTAAACTGGCTTTAAGAAGAGTTGAGATGTCACTTTTTTTAAACGTACATTTATTCTTTCACTTTATTTCATCGTTTAGCCTTTCAATCTGTCCGGTTACTTTATGGGCATATCTTGCACAATTAAAAAAAAAAAAAAGGTTAATTTTTAGTGGATTTTTTTTTCCTCCGTTAATAGTGATTCAATATACATAATGAAAATGAATTTATTCTCCTGATTAAATTGCATGAAAATAGAGGTAAAATGCTAACTGTATTCTGCTTTTAATTCCAATATGCGTTTTTTCTTCATTTTTTTTAACAGATTAACTGTGGATTACTATGTACCGACGCAGTTGTCGATATTTCCCAAGAAAATAGACAGTTGTTTGCAATAATTTAATATTTTTCTTTGGCAGTCTGAACGTCCGAGTGAACCTGAATTTGATGTACCTTAATTTGGTATTATTGAACTTGTCTTTAACATGTAACCTGTCAGTACTGTTCGCTAAGTACTGTTCTCTCCTTCCCTAGCTATAATCAAGAGTATCTTTTTCCAAAAAGAACCTTGTAATAAGTATGCAACTTTTGAGACGAAGAATGTACATAATCCAAAAGTCACAAAACTCTCAGATATCAATCTACCAGGAAACTTCTGCAAATCTCTCACGCTTTCTCACGGAGCTGAGAACAGACAAGCAAGAACTGTAATTTGTTAAGGAAGCTGTAGACATAACTTCTTATATATTTTTAAATTAAATGCACCATCATCGTTTCCTGCAATTAGTTTATTGAACATACAATTGAGAATTAGGGATAGCAATGCTTAGATGCTTTTAATTTTTTAAATACTGAAATTAAAATGCACAAATGATTAATTTTTTACTGCAAAGTTGAAATTTAATTAAAATTATAAATAGTACAGTAACTTTCCTTGAAGTTATTAATTTATTTTATCTATAAATAGCATTATATAGTCTTTGTGCCAGATAAAAAATATAAATTGCTTTGTTTTACAAATGTATAAAACATTTCCGGAATTCGAGGAAATTAATAAAATATCTTGCTATTCCCGTTTCGAATGCGAAGACAGGCTTGATCTTTCAGCAAAAGTTATGACCTGATTTACAAAAAACACTTATATCTCAGAATTATTAATTACTGAAAGCAACGCTTATGATTACTGAACTGGTAACATCATTCACAAGACTGACTTCTTTCAGTTTCTATTTACATCAAAACAAAACAGTACAATGAATTTTTTTTTAAATCAAATTTCGGCCAAATGATTATTTCTAATACATAAATTGCAGTGCTTCAATAAAGTTTAATTAATAACCTGTACCTAATTCAAAATAAAGGCTTTACACAGCGAATCGTCGTATTGGCAACTTATTACTGCCCCATTAGCAGCTTGCACTGGTAGTCGCTTAAAATAAATATATAATGATTTTAATCAGCTAGTGAAACTTCAACTAGTAATTAATAATAAAAAATGCGTTTATTGCTTTTGAATCGCATAGTTTGTTAATCAATAACAGGCAGATTAAATTTGAAAGAAATATTAAATATCTTGTGCTTTGTGAACTGGGGACGCATAGGTTCATGAGAGATAAAAATATTTTATTTTGGCTAGTGGCAACACATTTTTTATTAAATTGGAGAATTTTCTGATTCTTATGCTTTGTCGAGTGGCAACACTGCTTTCAAATCGCGGATCTCATTAATAAAAATACCATTAAGTTCGCACAAAACATAATGAAAAATAATTCGAAATTCAAAATTCGGGTTTTCAGATGCACTTATTTGGTTGGAGGAATGTGGGTGTTGAAAATTTGGTAGCCGTTTTTCCACAGTGCTAGGAACATACACATTAATTATAATTAATTATAATACACATTAATTACAATAAAAAGCGGTAGGTTGTATTTTATCTTATTTAAGTTCAATGAACTAATTTTTTGGTGTATGTAACACTAAATCAAAAATTCAGTTTTTTGGTTTGTTTCCAATACAAATGATTAACTTTTGGTAAAAACGTTTATATAATACTCTTATTTCTTAAATTGCGGTAATGAAATTGATAACTATAAGCCAATACTTTTAAAACAATAAAATAAATTTTTTGTTGTCATTATCTTTTTTTCAGCCACAATTCTTACTTAGTTTTCTGTTCTTTTCAATAAAAAATGTTATAAGTTAAATTAATTTCTACTATCGTTGAGAATCAGCATATGCTATTTTTTCTCCCGATGTATTTCGTCATTTTAATTCTTGTCATTAAACGTAAGCTTATTAGAGAGTTGCAGTAGAAAAACCTGCGGAAGAGCTGATTAATTAATTTGTTTAAACCACACTGTAAAACAAACTCTAATGAGATCACTACTGAGAAAACCTCATTAAATAATTAATCTGGTTGAGAAATTGTTTACATAATTTAGGCATATCTTCGACACATTTTTATTTCAAATATTTCTTTAAAAGTATAAAATATCTATACGCTTCAAATTACTAATAACCAACCATAGAATAACATTTTGAAATGTAAAGGTTTTGAAACATGCAATTTTTAATTTTTTCCCTGGATTCTGCGTAAGCTTAATTTTGACATTAATTATCTAAATTAATTACTTGTATTCCGCATTTAACTAATCATAACTAATCATAGCATATCGAAACATACGCCGCTTTTAATTACATTAACTCTTTGTATTTTGTTTGATTGACCAAAGATTATCCGTTAGCATATGCTCCGTTTTATTATCTGCGTTAACTGCTATAGTAAACAAATTTAGTGTGCTAAAATAAAATGTCACAGCGAAATTTCTCACTAGGCGACACGCAAAATGATCACCAGGTCAGGTCAATTCTACAGCTGTTTTGTTAATTATACTAATGGTATAAATGCTTAATAAATAACTAATGCTTACAACATCATGTTTGTGCAGTTTTACTCAAATTTATTTCTTTTTCGGTTCGCTACTTGTGTTAGGGCAATCGGCTGCAGAACACACGACGGCTATCTGCTTAACGGGAGTGATTCCTTCGTGGAGGAATTTCTGAGAAAAACTGACTCGTATTTATGTAACATACGTCGAAAACCGGTCAGTTACTTAACAATTTTTACTTGGTTACAAAAGCTTCCTAAGTTTACTTGATTAGTTAATTAGTAAATAAAAACTGTTTTGTTTCTGAAGCAGCCCACAGCATGTCAGTAAGAAACGATTCATAAGACCTATATGTTATAACTCTAAAACTGATACCGCGATAAAGAGATTAGTTAAAATATAGATTTAAATACGGAGGCAAATGTTTTATGCCGAGAGAAATATCAAAATATCGACTCTTCAGTAAATGCTTTAAATTGATAACTTACATTGATTTAAATATAAAAGATACCGCTACATAAAGTTACCACACGTTCGCAATGCTCAGATAATAGTGGATTTTAGTGTAGTATTCCACATCTATGTTCAACACAGAATGAATGGAATTTATAAATAATCGGTAAGAATTTAGAAAATGATGCTCCTCACAAATACCAAGAAATCACCAGCACCAAAATTGGAATAAATGAGCATTCCATAAATAATTTTTCCCGAATCTCGTGCGACTTAGAACGGCTTGTGGCGGAAACTCTAGTTTTCTTTACAGTTGTACTTCGTGAAAAGACAGTGCAATTATTTTAGACGATTTGCACTGAAAATGTGGCTAAAAGTTTAATTTTCGGAAAAAAATAACTTAATTGAAAATTTATTTAAAAACCAGTTATTCGTCCAATTTATTGTGTTATTAAGAAAACAAAGGGAAATGTGTAACAGCTGATAACACTAAAAATGATTTCAGAATAAAACTGAAATCCACGAGAAAGAACTTGCGACATTTTCAAAGCAATTCTTTTATCCAACTTGTAAAATTAATGATTAATTTCCATCCGCATTGACTGGACACAAACTCACCGATGTACATCCTGTATTTTTTTCCATAATGGATAATATGTTGACACTTCAAAAACCCAACCGAAGGACAACCTTTTGAAAACTATGATAATTATGACAAACTATTGCCGAATCCAGTGAGGAGTTCAATCTGTCGATACAGGAGAATGAAGGATTCTTGAAGGAAGTAACACGCGGTGGATAGTATAAGACGAAATCTTTTAAAATGCAATGCTTTTTGAGGATCTATTATGCACTTTTTTTAAGCTGTCAAAGTTGTCTTGTGTTCCGGATTGGCGTTAGGCAATCTGGTCACCCTATCAATACATCAAGAACACCAAAAGTTGTTCAGTTTCCTACAGACAACCTGGAAGGCGCCAGAATGCGTTAAGACATCTGGCCGGAAATAGTTAGAGTTGATTGTTAGTTTACTCTGTCTATGCCCTGAAGGGGAATTGAATTAAATCGCACGCTGCCAACTGATTGATGATTCCTGAATGTTTCTATTATAGAATAATCTCCTATTCTGTTGGCGATTCACGAAACTCAAGCAAATTCAGATGCCAACACGTTTTCTAGAAATTTGTTAAGGAAATTATCCATATTTATAACTATATATAACATGGCTATTAATTATTATAATCATTATCATAAAAAATAAGTAAAAGCACAGCACAAATTACTTTCACTTTCTGTTAGCCTTAGCCATTTTAGATTTATTGCCGTACGAGACAATAGATAATGCTCTAATTTTGTTGTAATTTCAAATAGCAGCAACTTTTTTAACATATGATTTTAAGAACTTCTGATTTACGGGCACGACGTAAAATGTACGCCCAAATATGAAAATACATTGTACAAGTAAAATAAATACTTATGAAATAAAAAAATTGAACCGATTTCTTTTATATACATAATACAGTAATAACAGTAACACTATTTATTACCTGCTTTTTAATGTGCATCATTCTTCATTTCAGCCTTCCTCTTAAATGTGGTATATACAGCGTTTAAAGTTAGTAAAAAATGGTATGCGATTAAACACAGTACTTTAAATATACAGTATTAGCCATCCGTTTTGAATTTCATTGGGCTCCATTTTGCTGTTGCTTGCTAACCACATTTTGATTTCCTATTTTAATTTTGCTTCTTAACTATATATTCTAAATAAAAATTTATTGCGGAATTTTTTTTATCAATTCCATGTTTGCAAATTTTGGAAATTTTCCCTTTTCCTGTGAATTTTAAGATTCTAATTTTGACTTTTGTTTGGTGACTTATAACTTTATGCCGCGTCGATTTTAAAAGTTAATCTAAATGAATCAGTTTTTCTCTTCTTCTTCTTTGTTCTTAAGCCCAGAACGACATTTTGCTTCAAATAACTACTACTAAATATTATTTCCTTGCATTATATTTAAAGAAATTAAATAATGAAGAATTTACGTGAATGTATGTATGTTTCTCCTGGTACCTAGAGTCATCAAATTTTGAATAACATGGCCCTCCATGGGGCACCTCGAAACCGGAATTTGTTTTATAGTCTATTTCATATTTTATAAAAACCTAACGAATGTTTAAAACACTCAACAATTTCAAAGCCAGCAGTGGCAACACTGTAGGGAATCAATTTTTATCTCCAACGCGCGAGACTGTCTTTCGGACTTGCTGTTTTTAAATATTTTCTGGCATTAGCCCAAATGCTCTCGAAACGTATAAATGCCTGTAAGAGAAGGGGGGGAAGCCCGCTTAGGCGTAGTATAAAATCTGAAAGGCATTCAGTATTTTTTTTAAACTTTTAATATAATTTACATATTGTGTAGCTAATTTAAGAAACATCACTAACTATCAGCTTAAAAGACATTTAAATTTTTAACAATGTTTCATTTTACAGAAATTTTTGGTGTCATGTTTGATTCTCCTGCATTTTGTTTATCTGTTACCATTATGCATTTACAAATTACTAGTTTAAAAGAAAAAAAGAAAAAGAAAAAAAAAGAAGAAAAAAAAAACCTACATTTTTAAAATTAATAATATTTTTTTCTTATTAAAAAACATTTTGACCTTTAGACTATTTAGTTTATTATATAACTAATTTCGACTCACACTGGAGCAGATTATATCTTGATGATTTTTCATGTTTTATAATAAAATTTTTAAGTTTCTTGAAAAATTTTTTGATACTATAAACTTTTATTTTAAATAAAAAATTAGAATAAAAAACTAATTTTTTATTTTAATTTAAATAATTCTTTGTTTAATTTTTGCATTTCTTCCAGATATAATTCAGAAACATGGCTCTAATTCTTTTGGCTACTCTTTGACAATGACAAAAGAGTTATCAATTATTTACTTTTAATTTTATGTCCATTTTGTTTTATTTATGTTTTATTTACTTTTGCTGTAGTTTTTGTTTTCTATGTTTGGAATTCATTGTTCGGATTTGTGCCTTTCTATTGCAAAGTTCGCCATTTTGGGCTTATATTAATTATTTGTATTCTTTTATCAATTTATATTATTTTATCAATTTTATAGCATTTTGCAAGACAAACATAGTACATCAGTTAATTTTTATTCAGTTTCTGATCTGTTTATATAATATATATATTAACTACAAAATACATAAACAACTGCAATACTATTTATAAAATATTTCCTTCATTCTCTTAGCACTATATACACGCATGTGGTTTTTATCTTCAAACTAACAATTAATAACACTTTGCTTTAATAATTTTTATTCGAAGACTGCTAATGTTGTTATTGAAATATTAGGCAGTCAGCGTAAGACAAGTATATGCAAACATTTTATATTTAAAAATTTAATTGAACTCACACAGTCGCTTGATGGCATGGGAGAACATTTTTTAATAAAACTTCGATGCTAATTCCAACTCAAAAACCTATATTTCAAATTTTCGGAAATTTAAACAATATAAGTTAATTCTAACTTTCTAATACATGAAAGTTATTATTATAAATATTATAATTTATTATAATATTATATTATTAATTGAATTGCCGACTTTCTTTTAATGAGAAATGCTTAATGTTATGTTTATATGTTCATTTAAGAATGCTTTTCGAATAATGCTAGCATAACTACAACCATAATAACAAATAAAATTAATGAAAATTAAATACCGTTTCCTCGATTAAAGTCGCATCTGTGAAACACACAGGTTTTCCATATTTCCGAATAATTCTAAGCAGAAGCTGCGTTCATAGAGAACACATCGTCAAGAAAGTGAGATTTTACGACCTTTGACGAGGTAAACGAACTGGCTGGCGTCTTTCAAACAGTGGAAAAGCTTTCTAAGTAATTTCTGCATTAAAAAAATTTCGCTGGTTCTTCACTAACTTTTGTATCCGTAAATAATTTTCCTATTACTTTCACATTCTATTTCTCTTTATGCCATTTACATCATTACTGCCAGATACAATTTTTAAAATTTATTTTGCTTGGATTTAGAACTTTTAAATATTAGATTACTGACATGAAAAAGAACACATTATTTTTTTTTAAATAATGATAATTTTTTGTGGGGGGAGGGTTAAATTGGAAACATCTTAAAAAATTTGCTTTTGTAGCAGCAATAATGGCAATAAAATAAAATGCAGAATAAATTTCTTTCTAAGTTGTTTGCTATAGTTCATGAAATAAGCTTTTCAGTGCTTATGTATTTCACTTGTGTGGCAACGGTAAGATTGCCTTTACTCTTCTGTGTGACGCATAAAGAATTGAAAAAAAGATCGTTTGCTTATTAAAATGGTCAAACATATGAAGAACTATTGAACATTAATTCTTTATACATTCTTTATGTATTTTAATGTAAGTTTCAGTCCAGTCACATTGAAAAGTGTTTGCTATACTAATGTGAAGTTCACGTGCATAATACTAATTTGAGAAAATTGATTGTTTTCTTCATAGGGAGTTTCAGCTTTTCTAAATTTCAACTGATGGAATTTAGTATACATAAATAAGTTCTATTTACGTTTTTTTTTTCACGTGTTGGCAACACATATTTTTTTAAAAGCTATTCATTATAATGTAAATGTTGGCAACACTTTTTAAAAAAGATATTCATTATATTGTAAATACGTCATATTACTTTAATAGCTTTAAAATTATATCTTAAAAAAGAATCAGATTCATGAGTGTGTTTGAACAGGATATACATTTTATCCCCCACTGATCCATAACTAAGCAAATGTTACCCTGAAACGTAATTAGAGCGTAAAGTTACAGTGAAATCACTTTTCAAGTTACTGATTACATGTGAGAAAAAATAATGTGATAGGACAGAAGTATAAATACAAAATTTCTTTCAGAAGTATTTTAATCAAATCCATTTCAATTAAAATCCTTGCCTAGTTTAGATACGTATTTTACACTGAGAAAGGCAATTCATTACTTACTTTACCTTCGGTTATCAAACAGAATTCTGTTTTACATTTGCTAATAAGATTTTATACGAATTCAAAGAATATTATCTTATGATTCAATCAATTAGTATTCAAATTTCGGTTCGCCCCTCCCCGAAATAATTTGAGAACTTGATAAAATCAGTATGACTAGAAAATATTTTAAAACATACATGTCTGTATTTAGTACAGATTTTAAAGTTTTATTCATA
Organism: Stegodyphus mimosarum; assembly: GCA_000611955.2. NCBI lineage: Eukaryota > Metazoa > Arthropoda > Arachnida > Araneae > Eresidae > Stegodyphus > Stegodyphus mimosarum. The sequence goes on from KK118850.1 coordinate 422,516, forward strand.
AATCGTTCTGTGAATGATACTGAAATCATACTGACTGACAGCCTCGATTATATTTATTTGTATTTTCCAAATATGCAAAGCAATATTTTTATTCATAAATTTATCAAGAGATTTATTGTTTAGGGAATGCAATAAACCATTAATTTGTAAGAAACAAAAGGCCTTAGAATCTTTGTATATGTTTGAAAGAATGGTATGTTAATGTAAAATCCCCTCTCTCACACACACATTAAAAAAAAAAAAAAAAAAAAATTTTGGAGAAAAAAAAAAAAAAAAAAAAAGATTTGGTACGGTCGTATGCGTTTTGGAGGGGGCAGAATTGAAAATTTACGTACATAAAACTTTATTTTATCAGAAGGCAGGGGAAGGGGGTTGCAAACAGTTGAAGCAATCAAACGTTTATTTAAAAATTTAATTTAAAGGAAGTAAAATGAATAAAAATGGTGGTTACGTTTAGAAAAATCACCAAAATTTCTAAAAACATTACACACAAATAAAGAAGAGGGGGTGTATAATAAACACCTTAAAAAGCCCGATCTTTTTATACGTAAAAAAAAGATTTACAAACAAACGACGGGAAGAGAACCTGGATAGTTGTATGTCTCGAAACAATCGAATGTTTGTTTATTTAAAAACTTTAATGAGCATAAACAAAGAAACACCTATGCCTGGTGCATATGTTTTAAACAATCAGATGTTTATGTTTTTATGTAGTTTTTAGTAGTGCATCTGTAAAAAGGTCGAATGTTACCATCCAAAAAATAAGTAAATGAATAAATAAAAAATATTTTAAATAAAACGAATTGGGATGGTTATATTATTTTAAATATTTTTTAATTGACGTTTGAAATATTAAAAGCTTAACACTAATATACATTTAAGATAATCAAAAACTTACGTCGCAACTTAAAAAAATGAAAAATTTCCGCATTTAAAAAAAAAAAAACATTAAAAATATCAACATTTAAAAGAAAAATGTTTTTTAAAGCGTTTTATGATAATTTGTCTCAACATATGACTACCGTATCTCGGGTAATTTTCCAATTTTGTGATAAACATTGTAAAACTATTTTAAGGTGATCCTATAAAATATGCATTTTGCGAACACTGTTCCACAGTCGCCGAAAATAATTTAACTCTTACTTCAAAACCAATTTACTTATACCTAGCGACTCCGAGAAAGTTTAGCATCGTTTTGCGTTTTGTGGCTTGGCTCAACTACAACTTTCTCGGTGTCTTCAAACTCATAAATTAAGTTTTTAGGGTACAATGAGTATAGAAATTCAACAGTTCCTGGAGCTAGCAAAGAACAACAAGTGGAAATTTAAAAATCTGATTGAAGCATACAGTCGCTCGAGGATGGGTAGAAAAATCTTAAAACTGGTTATACTTTCCACTCAAAATCTAAATTTCAAATTTTCCGAAATTTAAACAATATTTTATCGGTTAATTTTGTGCGGTAAGCTTTCATGTATTCGCTAATTTCTTTTAATGGAAAGTTAGTTATGGAATTAAAATGCATTATGTTGTTACATTTATATTTTTATTTAAGTGTGCTTTTCGAATGTTGTTCGTATAATTACGGTCATACTAACAAATAAAATGAATGACGCATAAGATTATTTATAAATGACATACATTTTTTGGAGGGAAAGTTTTTCAAAACATTCAACTTTTATTCTATGGTTTTGCTCGATCACTGTTGCAATGTGACAAATACTCCGAAACTAAAATTTCAGTTATTTCCTTCTTAGGAAACAATAGAGATTCTTACATTTTTAAAACGCGGTCTCAAAATGCGGTAATCATGAGGTAAAAAATAAAGTTATTTCATTCACCATTTATTTATATTGTAATCGGCATTTAACAAGCGTTAATCCTTAATGAACAATGGTAGAAAGACAAACACAAATTTCTTACGCATTTTATTATTTACTAAACGAGCAATTATCTTTAAGAAAGTCTTATTTTTTTAACATTTCAAAATTATTTTGTATCCAGGTTTCCACCCCCCCTCTTCCTGTTGATTGAAGGTCTTTACTCCAGAAATTTTATTTCTCCAAAAACCTAATTTTAAAATCAAAATTATTTATACAATCGATTTTAAAAATTTCATTAAAAATTTTGACTTCACTCACTGAGTTATTTTAAAGTTAAAA
>KK118850.1:425078-454679 GCA_000611955.2 Stegodyphus mimosarum
TAATATTAGGTGATACGCGAACGATTTTCGGTAATCATTATTTAGTTTGGACCATGTTGCCTCTCCCACTAAACCCAAACGATAAAGTAATTCGCTCAAAGTATGAAAATTTTAGATTAAAAAATATTTTTGTAAAATAACAAAAATTCATATTTTAATGAATGAATCTGAGATGATGTGCCTTATTTGTTCATAGCTCAATGCTATGCCTTATATTTGTTCATAGCTCTGCGCAAAGCAGATTTTTTTAAAACTGGGCAATCGATTAATCAGTTTGTGAAACAGGAAAAGAATTAATCACATTGTTATGTCATATGTATGTATTTTTTTTATTGCTGATATTTCATTTGTAATCCCTGAAAACAACCGTTTAGAGACGATATTCTGAGAAATCGGCACACGTTTAAAATTTAAATTATGAACAAATCTAGGATATATTACCATCTGTAACTGTTTGTTCCTAATTAAAATACAAAATCTTAGATAATGATCTCTCATTTACTAGGCAAATGTTCTACTATACTCCAATAAAATTTTTCTCGATGGATTGGGGATATGTTCTTTTATATTAGTTATGACTTAAGAAAGAAGCAGTATTCATTCTCCCAAGTCTAAAATGAAAGACGATTTTTTATTCTTAAAAAATATTTCCTATCTCCGATAATTAATCTACTCTTTAAAAGTAATTTTTACAACAATATTCCAAACAAATATTTCTCTAATAATAATTTTTAATTTTGTTTCACCAAATTTTAATAATTTTCTCATTGTTTTTTCACATAAGTAGTAGAAAATGATTATCGAAGAATTAATCGGAAACAAGATTATCAGGGAAGTGCACAACACAGTATGATTTATTTTATAATTAAAAAAATTGCTATTTCAAAACTTTTATTAAATCTGACGAAACAGCATAAGAAGTAATTTTTAGATCCGAAAAGGTAGACGACTAAACTATTGCATGCAATAGGCTCGTGAAATTCGAAGGAGTTAGGTACGAAAATTATCAAAATTATAATTTACGTAAAATTAATTGGCAGTACTTTAACTTACTCTAAGTAACCTTTAATAATTATTTTAAAATTAATTTACCTGCTAATCGCTGAAATAAAAAAGAGATGTCCTAAAAATAAGAAATATTCCGCTGGTAGTCCATGCGGGGCAAGTCCACGAAAAACAAACGAACATTACAGAGCGCAGACGAACTACTCCCATATACGGCGGCATGCGAAACACAAGTGCAACCCGAAGGGGGGGAAAAACTCGGAAGAGGGGGTGGTGCGGGAGGGGGGAAAGCGGAACACTCGAGCGTACACCCGCTCCTCTCTGATTGGACGACGGCAGCCAGCCCCTGTCAACGATTTCGCTCGTTCGGTTACTTGGCCGAGTGCCAAATTGGTGGTTCTGTGTCTTCTCTCTTCCCGAAGCCGTGAGGTGCATATCATCCTTTTAAAGAATTGTGTCCGAAAATGAATTATTCTTCCGACCATCGAACGAGATGTCGGATAGAACGCCGGTCATTCGGCACACCCTGCCCGCCGCATGTCGTCCCCGGTGGACACGGACAGAAAACGATGCGGGTACGGCAATCGCCATTTTGGAAAAAGAAGAAGAAAGGAACTCGTTCGATTCGACATTTAAGCTGATGTTAATGTGAGTAATGCTGTGTCTCTTCACAGTTTTCCTATTTGCATGCGTGTGTTATCGATCTAGTACACAAGTATGTGTGTGTGTTGTGGCTTCGCTTTTCGTTCGTCCGCGCGTAGATGGAAGGAATGTTAGGAGAGGGTAGTTCGCGTCCCCGCCCCTGCTTCGGCTGGAACCGCCCGGTTTCCGATACGCCCGTGGCATTGCGAATGCGAATGCAATTCTGCGCTCACACCCACCTCACCACACAGACGCCAACCCTGAAGGCATAAGTGCTTACTGCTACAGTGGAAATCCAGTCGCCTTTCTGGAAGCACTTCGAACTTCCTCTCTAATCAGAATCGGACATCCGGAGATAGGAACGAATGTTGTCCCATGACGCCACCAAAGGCTGCTATAGTTTATCTCCATTACAATCGAAGTTTGAATTCTAGTGATAAGTCGGTTGTGTACCAATGAAACTAGCACATTTCGAATACAACATCTAGCCTTAATCTTTTACAGAACTTACATAAGCCACATATACTCTAGTCATAATTTGCTGTAAACAAACGAGGCGAGGTTATGTAAAGAATCCCAACTCACTGCACAGTGTATTCTTAGGCTCATTTCTGAGCGTGATAGCATGTTAGAACTCTAGCCTTTGTATTTTCAGTAAATGGTCCTTTCATTATGAGTTTTACATATGTTTTTCCTTTTCAACAAAAAAGACAGCGATAAGCTGATTACTTTATCTGCATTACTATCGAAATTAGTGAATCCCTGTAAGAATCTCTGATAAGATTTCCTTGCGAAAGAAGGCATTACTTCTCAAACAGGATATCTAGCTATACATTTAAGCTATGTGTTATCAAATAATTCTAAACAAACAAGACAGAATTCCGACTATTTCTGCAAAACCTAATTTAAACTTCGGTATCACAAACTGGTAATTCCCAGTCTTTTTTAAATTAGTGGCAGACGTTACTAAACATTCACTTAAGACATAGCAAATAAGTAATTTGGAATTTGAATTATTCTTTCCATAAACACGCATCTGCTAATTTGAAGTTTCTAATTTGATGTTTTTAATAGAGTTCATCCTTGTATGTTCTTAGAATGGATAGATCAACATGTTAATATTCTTAAAAAGGTAGGAGTTTGTTTCGATTTCACTAATTTCATTATAGAAAATACCAATTCTTGCAAATATAACGTTGATAGGGAAGCAAAAGTTTATTTAAAACCGAACATTCCATGATGCAGCTCGTGGAAATTCGCGATTGAGAAATACAACCATGAAGCATAGAAGCCCATCGTATAGGTAATAACCGTGGAAGATGGTTATTAGTCCAAAGAGGCAATTTGCTCAGAAGGACTCTTAATTTCGTTTTGGCATTTTGCGTGGATTCACTACAAGCGTTGTTTCACTTTTCAAATTGTTGCCACCGACTATTATCGCCCTGTATTGTATTTAAAGAAATTAAATAATGACGAATCTGCATAAATGTATGTATGTTTCTCGGATTGTGATAAAACAACGGTATCTAAGAGCCATCGAATTTTGAATAACGTATGTTTCCACTCGAATAGTGCATCTGGAAGACCGAAGTTGGAATTTTTTTTATTATCGATTACATATTTTGTAAAACTTAGCGAATTTTTGATTAACAAACACAAGGATTTCAAAGCGAGCAATGGCAACGTGGTACAGAAAAAACATTTTTATCTCCAGCGCTGACTGTGAAATTCTAAAGATACGCTCATTTTAAAATTATTTTGCGATATTGCTCTTGAACTGAATTTTATGGTTTAAGTGCGAGGAACATGATATTTAATGAATAAAGATAACACACAAAATATTAAAAGAAAAAAAAAATGTTCCCTTTGGACGTAATTTAAAATCTGAAACCTTTCAGTATTATTATTATTATTTTTGTTTTAATTCCGTATTTCTTGAAATATGGAATTTGTGATGAAAAGATTAACCAAATTTAAACTGCATCGTTTTCATTTCATAATTATGAGAAGTACCTTTATTAAAAGCATGGCTTATTGATCAAATGCAGTGTGTATTAATAACGCAGGAGATTCCCCCTCCCCCGTCTTTATTAAGCTTCTATAAACGAGAATGTGCTCTTTCTAGCAAAATATTCACAATTTCTAGGCTTCGGCATCTTAATTTCTCTGCTCTGAAATTTTTCTCTAAAAAATTTTTAAATGTCCACTATATTTTCTGCCAGATCTTGATAAAATTCGTAGAATGGGGTTAAGTATTTAAAAAAATCATGCAGTTTTTCTGTAATACAGTAATAAATTATTGTTTTTAAGTCCCCAGCGAAAAATTTTTTTATTTCTATTTCAATTTAATGCCAAAATATTTAATAACTTTTTTTTAAGTTCTTCATCAGCGTCATTTCTGTGAGAAATAAAACTATCAGAATCCCGAACCTTATATTCTTCGTTAATTGCGTATTAATTAAAAAATAATTAATGAGATTCAGATTATAAAGTAATTATATCTGACTTTTTTGAAGAATCTAATACTCGAAACCGGTTCCTTCAAGCATTAGGAATAAATTCATGGATTTTCTATGTTCTCCCTGTGTTTAACTAACTAGAAAAGATTAGTTACTCTGCCTACTGTTGTTTCTGATTTCGAATTTAACCATTTAGAAAGTAATTAATCCACAGAAGAATTAAATTGAAAAGTATCGCAATTTTTTCCTCCCCCCCCCCCTTTTAAAAATCTGTTATTTCGTTCTATGGGAAAATTACTCAAGAATTCCGTGATCTGAACTCCTTTGTTTAATCAGTTTATTAATATCTACATGGTTTCGAAACAAAAAAATGTGGTTTTTCTTGAAATTGTATCTAGAATTTGTGACAATATGCATTTAGATAAAATTAATGAAAAGCTATTCCACCAACTTTTAGAATAAAATGAACATATTTATGCAGTCTTCTTCTTATTAATAATTCTTAATATTAACCATTGATACACTGTATTTTTAAAGGAATCGTTTTCAAAATATCCCAAGGAAATTTTTTTTTCATCGATTGGAAGCATTAAATTTGTAACAATATTGCATTGTTTTTTATAAAAATTGTATCGATTTTTTTTTTTTTTTTTTCATGAGCAATATTTAGCTTATTTGTGAAGAAAGTATTACGTTTGAGTCTTCCTTTATTTCCTGTAAATCTTAAAAATACAAGAACTCGCAATCTATTTTCTAAATTCATTATTCTCGAGAATGGGAAAAGTTTAGGGAAATTTACAGATATCCCGTGAAGGGAAAAACAGCTTTTAACTGAGACTCTAATCGATAACGCTTGATCTTCTTCCACGCGAAGCCAACACAGACAACAACAAACAGTCGAAAAGAAATCTTCTGTTAATTTATTATAAAAAGTACTCCCCCCCCAATCCTAAATTTTCTCAAATCCAAATTCGAACCTTAAAAGGTTGTTGAATTCCCCAAAACATGATATCAGAATTAAAATTTTCAATCTCAGTTTAATGAAATGTAAATTTAAAAAAATAGTTTTTAAAAATACAATATCAAGAAGATATAAATGAAATTTAATAAATAAAGTGCATAATTAAAACACTAGAGTCTCGTATTTGATTTCCACAGAATGATTTAAATAAATTATTAAGAAAGCTTAAATTTTTTAAATCAAAGGAACTGTGAGAGATGTGGTATTATTTAAGATCTTAAACAGATAAATGCAGCACTGTATTCTTTCCAGAAAATTCAGAGTGCGGTACTCAAGGGCCAGAGGTAACACTGATAAACTATGTCCATTTCAGATTCCAATAAGCGCCTTCATTTTTAGCGCTAGGTGTCAATAAAATTTCAAACTTCTGAGTTAACCGTTTTTTAAGTTAGGTTTCAAATAAAGCATAAAGCGCAAATTTTCGAATCTCGAGTCTTTTGTAAGATTCATGGATTTGGAGATTCGATTGTTCCATCTATGCCGAAGAGGATTTCGAATCTTTCGTGTAAAAATAAAACGGAATACGTTGTTATTTCTTGTAAAAACATTAAAAGTTTTTAGTTGAAATGATCTAGGAAACCTAAATTTGATAAAAAAACAAATTTAACAACGCAGTTTTCAAAAATACACTTATATGCATTATAATACAAGGGAAATTTAGTGAAAGAAGTACAGAGTTGTAATTATTAAATCTTGAGGTTCATTTTTTAAGCGTAATTTGATAAAAATTAGTTGAGCAACAAGTCAAATTTTTGCGTTTTTCCTGAATATTTTAAATCAAAAAAGAAGTGTAAAAGGAGACAGAAACGCAGTAGAACACCAATTGTCTAGTAGTTGAGGCCGTAACACTTCGGACAATCGAAAAATTGAACGATAGAGATTAAATTTTAAATCTTGCTAGTTTTCTGGAATTGCTTGTTCGAAATTTTAAATTAAGTGCAGACGCAGAACTTTTAATATTTCAAAAAATTCTTTTATTGTGAGAAAATTTGTTTCCTTCAGTTAATAAATAATCCACACAATATTTTATTTCGTCACAAAAATATTCATGAAAACTTAAGCAACCTTCATCAAAATTTACGCCAATTGCAAAGTTTTATCACTTATTTTTTTTTACATACATTTTTTTAAGATCTAATTTTTGTCGGGGTGGAGGGAAGGCGTTTGTCAACCTTTTTATGTGATAGTCCAGCTACTCTATCAGTGCACAATGATACAAGTTTTTGATTAACAAAAGATTCACAGAAGTATCAGGACGTTGCTTTAAATATTAAAACAACTTTTTCTGAAATGACATGCCAATTTTTTTGTTAATTGAATATGGTATATATTTATTAATATCTTTTTTAATTAAACTTATCTGATTCTTCCTTTCACATTTCGAAATTTAGGTTCATTCCAAATAAAATTCACCCATTTTTTATAATTTATTTTTTAAATAATTTTAATAAATTTTTCTAAAAATGTTTTGAATTATAGCCTATAAAATGTTTACCATTATGATGTATTTGTAAGCATGTGTGCAAAAACATTTCCTAAGTATACGTGAAAGTACATTTTGGCGCATTCTGAAATTTGGTATATTCGTTAAGTGATAATAACGCCAAATGTGGTTTACACACTTTGTAAAAATTCTTTGATAGTATGAACGATGACCATTTTTCCGCTCGTGTACAATTAAAAAGAAGGAAGGGAAAATAGGTTGCTATAAATTAAGTACTTTATTAAGTGAATTATTCTTGGAGCAAACTTGAAAAAAATGCGCCAAAATAAATTTTTTAATTTCTCCTTAAGTTTCACACCAAAAATTACGAAATTTAATATCTATTTATAATTTGAGTAGTAGAATTTAAATATGGAAAAAAAAATTGGTATGTGATATCAGAAAAAGCCCGATTTTATGTCAAAATACCTATGTTAGGACAATGCTATATATAAATCTAATATGTATCTTGAGTCGCGCTTTCGAGCCATGGAAAACGCAATTTGAATTTCGTCAATAGGCCCAGTAGAACAGGAGATATAGAACTGTCCCACTCCCCCCTTTTTTTTCCGCAGTGTACAATAAAAAGGCCGTTAATGACCTAATAAGAAAGGCCAAAAGATCTGCCACTAATAAAAATTCTGAAATATTATTGATTTTCTTAGTACCCTTTCTAATGTTGCTTCATTTTCGTGATTGCCGGCTTGGTTGACAGACTACTCAGACTCCAGTTGATAGAATCTGTCAAATAAAGGTTCTACTGTACTTGAAGGATTAACACGCTAAAATTCTCTCCAGAAAGTAAAGAATGTGGTAGTAAGAGACTTATTAGTGATCTCGGCCACCGAAATTGCAACAAACAGATTTTATTTTTTTAAACAAGCATTTTTACTGTCCGTTAATTCAATTGAGCTTTCCAAGTTTTAAATTAAAAAGTTAACGGTTTTTTTAGTTTAGTATTCGGAACAGTTGAATAACGAAATATGTGCAAAAATTCAGATTTCTAATACTTTCTCTATTTGAGGGTTCGAATGCTCTTCTGTAAAATTAAAAATTAACCTATAATATGGGAGGCTTCTTTTTTTAGGCGGAGGGGCGTACGATTGCTAACTCGTAGAACTATCAATTTTTATCAGTAATGTAAAATGCATTTAATGTGTTCTTTTTGATATAATTCTGTGGTGCCTAAGCTTTCCTGGTTATAATGCAGGGTTCATGAAAGTAAATCAACCACCCGCTTGGGGGAAAACCCTTGATCATTTGCATGTTATGAGAAAAAATTACTTAATAATCATATTTAATAGTGAAGTTGAAACTATTTTTATGCTTTTCATGTAATAAATTACTAGAACTTTTCGATTTCTAAGACCCATTGATGAAGAATGTTTTTCTCTATCCGTGTTCTTGCTTCGTGGAACTGCAATATACAAATTATTATAAAATCCACTACAATATCAAACTCGCAAAGAAAGCAAAACGAATTTTTTATGGCAGCGACTTGAAACAAAAAAAAAATAACTTACGCTCTTCTCAAAACGCAAAATCGCAAAACGAAGTAGTACTTCAGGGACAAAGCCCATTGGAACTAAAAAAATATGAAAGAGTTCAGATTTTAACGATCGCCCAAAAAGATTTGTTAGGGTTTTTTTACGCTCTCACTGAGCTCGTAGTCTACCAATCTGTTGTTGCACTCATTCCTCCTAACTTTATTATTAAGCACCATTTTCTTCGCACTTACGCTATATACAATTCAAGCAAAAATTTTGAAATACAGCATAGCAGCATATGTTTGAAACTCCCAATGCAGTGTTAAGAGTTGGCATAACGTTTTTCAAATTTCCTCCCCAGTCTTTTTTCAGTTTATTACATCAATGTTCAGTTTTCTTAGTAAGGTGGCTTGCAAAACGTTTTTTTTTTAATTATTATAAACGCTTTGTGTTTTAACTTTATTTATCAAATATCAGATTCTTCGCACTTACTCCACATAAAACTCATTTCAACAGCAAAATCACGTAATATTTAAAAACAGCATATCTTTAGAATTTCCGACAGTCTCCCGCGCTGGAGATAAAAATGTTTTTTTCTGTACAGTGTTGCCATCGCTGTCTTTGAAATTGTTGAATTTGTTAATTAAAAATTAAAGATTTACAAAATATGAAATTCGAACTTCCAGCTACTCATGTTCGGTGAAGGACAACGTTATTTAAAATTTAATATCTCTGGGTACCGTCGTTTTTTCACAATGAGAGGAATATACATCCATCATGCAGATTCTTCATTATTTAATTTCTTTAAAAATAACACAGGGTGATAGTATTGACGGCAACAACTTCAAAGTAATTCGCCGTTTATAGTGAACAAATGCAAAATCCCGTTTCAAGACTAACAGCCCATTCGGGTTAACGCTCTTTTAGACTAAAAAGTAGTTTTTTATATTCATAAAGTGGGACTAATTACTTAATAGGTTAATAAAAGCCTGACTGCATCCCCCTAAAACTAAGAAATATCCCCCCCGGTTGCTGACCTCCCAGCAAAAGTGGATATAATGAGTGTTTGTGCAACCTGCCGAAAAAAAAAACAATGTATTCATTGTGATAAAAATCTGCTGTCATTTGCAAGGTTTATATGTTACGATTTTTTAAAAGTTACTGTTTTATGAATAACCCCGTTACTTTATATTACTACAAAAATGATGCTTAATAATAGGAAATGATTTAAATTAAAATATATCTGAATCAGTCCTTGCTTGAAGATTAAATGTTAAAACATAAAGTCATTACAATTGCGTTTGATTAATTTTTTGCAATCACCATTTTGATAATTTTTCGTTATTTAACTCGCTTCAAGCGCTCGAATTTATGCAGATTTTTCAGTGTTAAATGCGAACTTAACTCAAGTTAATGCTTCAAATGGAGTTAAAATAGAACCGCACAAAGCATTTTTTGGCCTCTTTCTAAATATCTGCCATTGGAGAATCGTTACGATTTCACTGTTGATGAAGGATCTTGGAAATCATCATACATTTCCTTAAATCTTTAATGCAAAATATTTTGCGGTACTTACGTATTAACGCAATCATCTTGGCGCAGTTCGGCGGATTTTATATAAGAAAAAGATTAAGGACTTGTAATTATAATAGTTTATTTATCACGACCAAAAATAGTATTACAGACCTATTTTGCATTTAAAGTAGGTATTTATAACAAAAATCAATACACCTATTTACTAGCGGGTTTTGTTTCTCTTCTTTCTGGCACAAATTTTGTGGTTGTCGCTTTTTGAAGAGATCCAAAGAAATTTCTTTTAGAGATTTTACGGTAAAATACTTATTCTCCTGCAGAAACTTTATGGCAGTTTCTTCCAATGCAGGCAAATCCACAAACGCATATGTTAAAGTTTAGTTTGAGACAAAAAATATCATGCTATGTCTATGAAAACCTTTGAAATTTGGAATAAGAAAAGTACAAAAATGTTGCATTAGTTGTTAAAAAATAAAAAATAGTCACGCGCATGGTTACCTGGAGAATTGTTATGCGCGTGATTGTTAGAGTTAGTACATTTTATAACTTCTGCTGTTTGTACTAATGTTGTTGCAATAATACTTAAAAACCTAATTTCCTTATCAGCTACGCAAAAATTTTCATTGCCTATATAAAAATTTCATTAACCAGAACCTTTCCCCCTTATTTTGGTCTGTAATCAGAGCCCTTTAGAATAAATATATTGCTGGGATTTGAATCGTGGGTCTAAAATTTATAACTTCTTAGTATAGTTTATAAAATGGTCAATTTTAGAAACGTTGATTTAAATCGTTGAGAAGCAAGGCTTTAAAAATGGTACATACAGAGCTTTCGAATTTCTGTGCAGGCCACACGTCACGCATCTAACATAAGATTCAAAAAATATTTTCTCTGAAGTTAAAAAGTATGCATTCTTTCAAACTATAAAAATTCTTTTACTTAAAGAAAATTTAATTGGCTGGTAAAATATTAGTAAATGGTTCGATAAGCCGATAAAAAAAGATAAATAAACAAATACTCTATTATCATAACACAGTGGAGCTGTATTTCACGGAACCCCAGGGTTCCACGAGTCAAGCCTTCGAATTCCGCAAGTAAAAATTAGACATATGGCATATGTCAAAGAGAAATGTAGATTATAGATTCATGCACAATACCCAGAAAGATTCTCACATGGCTATAAACATTTTAATGCCATTTGGAACAACGTATTTGAGTAAAAAAATCTTTCTCAATGTACATGGCAACAAAAACACAAAGCAGAAACAAATTAAATGCTGAATATGAAATGCGACTGCAGTATAGTGAGGCTTTAGAAGTTTCTGTAGGAAAAAAAAAAAAAAGTTGTAAGCTGACCCCAGTCACTTAATATAATGCAAGAGTAGGCGACCCCTGCAGATTATAAGTTAATGCTGTTAATGAGTATACAGTAATTTTATGTTAAAGTTTTTAAATAAAAAATGGAATACTTTTAATTATCTTTATATAAACTATTTATTATATATTGATCTACTTCAAGTATTATTTTAAGTTTTTTAAAAGGTAGGATGGGGTTCCCCGAAAACGCCTTATAGTTCTAAGGGTTCCGCGAATCAACAAAGTTTGAAGACTACCACTGTTACAACATAATACGCATAAATAGGGTTACCAGACGTCCGAGATTGGCCTCGACTGTCCTGGATTCTTATGTCTTGGAATTGTGTCCTAGTTAGAGCAAATTTTCAGGACTTTTAAAGGATATTAAAAAGAACTATAAATTTATGGAAGGGGGGAAAGCGCGATAGAGTTCTTTGTTTTTACTTCTCCATATCAGCCGCCCAGACGGTATACTGGTTAGGGGAGCCGGCTACGATACCAAAGGGTCTGGGTTCGAATCCTGGAGAAGGCATGGCTGTAACTGTCCGTCTCTTCATAGGAGGGAAAGGTGGCCCACCTATTAGGTGCCTCCATAATAAAGTGACCACGACTTCTGGCTACTTAATAGTAGCCAAGCCGAAGTCGGCTGAGGGCCCGCGATTGGGGAATAATAAAAAAAAAAGCTGTAAAGCTTTCTTTAAACTGAAATCAATCTTTTAAAGTGCCCTGGATTAGGATTTCCTAAACTATAGAAATCCTACACATTAAAAAAAAAAAAAAATTCTGTATATATACTAAATATATACTAAAATTAGAAACATTAAATTAAGCAGGTCCTTGGAGGACTTTGTAAGGGAAACTGATCATAAGGAGAAAACCACTAAAACGGCAAAGCAGCCAGTTTTCTGTTGAAAATCTTGAACCCAGGTCGGAACTACCCGTATGCAGCGATTTTACCGCTCGGCCATAGCTGGGCCGTGATTAAACAGAAAACGATTTAAAAATATATGGATCTTTTTCGTTATAAGACGTTTTTCTCTAAAAAGTTATATGTACCAGTCTAGTAATACTTGCAACGGAACAACATAGTTTCGAATTTCGATAAATTTTCTGAACATAAGAAATGTATCTTTTAAGGTCGGTTACTTCAATAACCAAAGAACGAAATAGAATGGCATATTGTGAAAACTTTTTATCGTAAATAACTTACTTTATGGAGGGGATGGGAACTGTTATAAGAGACAAGAATAATGCATTTAATTTAACGATGTGCAATAGACTGCATTGGCGTATATATCTGTAGCAAACTGTTTCTGGTGTGACCTATAATGGAAAAGATCCAAATATATATTTTGTTCACTAGCGGTCGATCGGTAAAGTTCATGAATACTCTGATAGTTCAGTCCGTGTTCAAATCCTGGCAGACAGGCTGGCTGCATGGGCGCCTTCGTGACTTTCCGATATCTCATATGGATATGGATATGAGTAAAAAGTCCTTCACGAAGGCGCCTGTCTCCTTAAGCGGATATCATCCATGTGCTTTTTTGTAATGAAACAAGCCAAACCAATAAGAAAAATTAATGAAATAAAATAACATTCTAAAATATGTCTAACAATCATTTTTATTGAAATAGAATTCGATTTATTAACAACAGTGGTACGTATTTATTGGTAAATGTGTTATTCATCCTTTCTTTCTCAACCAAATATCAGAATGATTCTTCTGAACCATCCCTCAGTATATCCATGGCCGTGTTAACGCAGGCCCCGCTTAGCATTTGTCCGGGGCTCCGTGAGCATAAAGGCCCCATGCTAATCCATTTCATTTCTGTGAGTGGTTGCCTTAGAGGCACCAGCACATTGGTTTGCCCAGAAGCTTATAGTGCCGTTAAGATGGCACTGAATATAAACTTCTTAATATCAGAATCTATTTCACATTTTAAGTCTGGTTCTGCTGAACAACTTTAAACCTCATAATCTCATAATGCATCGCCGCCTAAGCCTTCGAGAGCGTTGTTATTTCGCTATATTTTAATGGGAAAAAAAAAAAAAAAAATCTGAAATGTTTCAGATTTTAAATAAACGTCCAAAGGGACGTTTATTTAACATTTTGTGTGTTACCTTTATTTGTTAAATACCATGTTCTTCGCACTTAAACCATAAAATTCAGTTCAACAGCAATAATGCAAAATAATTTTAAATTGAGCATATCTTTAGAAATTTCGGTACACGCTCTCACGCGCTGGAGATAAAAATGTTTTTCTGTACAACGTTGGTATTGCTGGCTTTGAAATCTTTGAGTTTGTTAATGAAAAATTCGTTAAAGTTTTAGAGAATATTGTTACGAATTTCACATTTATTTGGCTATTTATTTAGAACTGTAATTAAAATTCCTTTTTATTTTCCCGTGCAACGCACGCAGACGATTTTTGAAGAGAAAGCTACGTCAAAAAAAACAAAAAAAAACATGCATACATTTATGCAGATTTTTCATTTTTTAAAATTTAATGCAGAGCGATAACATTTAGTGGCAACAATTTGAAAAGTGATTCAACGTTTTAATGATTCAACGCAAAACGCCCAAACGAAAGTAATAGTCCTTCGGGACTAAATCCCTTTGGACTAAAAAGAAAGAAAGAAAAATTCTGAAAATATGAAAGATTAACAATTTTTATATTAATCTTATAATTTATAACAATATATGATAAGAAAACTTTCCATATACCATCTCCAAGGAACAGAAATTCAATTTAAAACCATGAAAGAAAAACATTTTTACTCCAGGGAAAGAAATTCAATTTAAAACCATGAAAGAAAAACATTTTTAGTCAGAATTTTAATTAGTATTTCTAAACCTCCTCTGCTTTAAAAACATAAATATCTGCTAAGAAAAATCTTTAATAGCAAAGATACCAAAATCAAAAGTAAAAATTTTAACAATTTGTTAATTGATGGTAGATTGGTTTATACTCTTGGTAAGTCGATTAATCTGCGATTGGCTACTTTTTTCAATACTTAAAGTTTTTGTAGTTTTCCACGTGTGTAACGTGTATACGACTTTCCCTTAGAAAGTCCTCCACGAAGACGCATTCCTCCTCTTAGGCAGGTAGTTCTAGTGTGCTTTGCCGTTGCAAACTAAACCAAAACCATTCGGGAAATTATGTTTCTACGGTGTACAAATTAACTTTTCTACGATATGCTGAGATTTCTCAGATAGAAAAATCAAGCAATTTTTCATATGACTTTTAACATTACATTTAAAGTAAAATGACAAAATGATCATTACAAAAGTGTAAAACTGTTTCCTTTTCAGAAAATTACACGAACGTAATTAGATAAATAGAACCAACAATTTTTCTGTACTGTTAATCTATACAAAGTCCTGGAAAGGATACATGTGTCAGGTCAACTGAGAATAAAGTGAAATCGGAATATAGAATTCCCGTAAAATAAATTGTTCAGTTAGCAGGGATTAAATATTAAGATACAGTCTTACGTCACTCGATTAATAATCTCATTAAGTATAAAACGGCTTATAGTTTGTTTTTTCACTGTAGCTTCCCGAGACACATATTCGTAATGTTCTGAAAGATTCAACTTAAAGAGTAATCCAGTACGTTGCCTCACCAGCGGCCGAGTGGTAAAATCGTTAAACTGCACTTCCTACCTAGGATAGAGATTCCAGGCGAACAAGTTGGCTGCATGGACGTTTTCGTGGTTTTCCCCATGTGTCACGTGCATACGAGCCAGTTTCTCTCAGCAAGTCCTCCACGAAGGCATCCCATCCCTTAGGCAGATAGTCTTAGTGTGCTTTGCTTTAATGAAATAAATCAAACCTTAAGTATGTTGCCAATGTATACGTCTTTTTTGCGATCCTGATTGTTCGGACCAGTTTTCAAGAAACTCTTAACAACCCTCTGCATGAATAGTCTTTAGTTTTAACAAGCATTGTAGCCATTTTCGTATGTGTTCTGTTCGTTTGTAGACAAATCTTGATATTTGGCAATTTAAATTCTATTTTAAACTATGCACTTAACGAGATTTACCTGCAATTGAAGAAACTGCGGTAAAGTTATTGCAGGAATACGGGAACAAGTAAAAAGTAAGGGGAACAGAAGACCGTTGTAATAAACCATCAGGTATTGTTCCTAGTTGCTAGCCTTCTACAAAAGCTTAGAAGTTTCCCAGTGGGAATATATTCGATTTAAGTTGTGCTTTTTCGAGGCCACAGAACCAGCTCTGCAATCTTCGGTAGCACGTCTGCGCATACCCAGTAACTAGATCTCGTTATTTTTATACAATTGAGTTATACGAATATTATAAGAAGATAACAGTACTAGATTTGAAATAACTGAATTTATACAGGGCTGTCAGAAATGTAGTTGGCAGAAAATCGCTAAAGGGAATGTATTATATTCTTCAAGTTTTAAATATGTTCTTAAACCAACAGCAACAAAATTTTCACATGAAGATAAAAACCTCCGCTGTCAATATGCTTACTTATATATATATATATACCTAATTAAAAATTAACTATCTATGTAGTAAATGATTCTGTTCAATTATAAATCATCAATCATTTTGTTCTATTTAAAATCGTCAAAATATGACAAGGGGGTTGCGCTTATGCGGAGCTTTATGTTTTGAAATTAATATATGCATGTTGTAATTTAAAAAAATGAATAATTATTGATTGCTAAAATTGCATGCATAAGTGCAATTTTTTAAAATTATAATTCAATAAAAAAAGTTTTGTTGCATCGCGACGGCATTTGACTAGCCAAAGAATTATACGTGAGTCGCAGGCTTTACATTGGCCATCCTTTCTTTGTACAGACAATCATCGGGGCATATACCACTGAACGGTAATTTCTTTCCAGTGATGAAATAAGCTGATTTAGCTAATAAAAATAAGCTAAAAAAGTATTGGCAATTGCCTATAATTGATCCTATTAGCTAGCAAAGGAAATGCGCGACAATTTTAGCTGGACATAACGAACACAGGAGGTAATAAAACCCAAATCTAATGAAACTTTTATTTTAATATGCATTTTACACAAAATATTCAACGAAAACGTAAATTTGCCTCTCAAAAAAATATTTGCAAAGTTCTAACTGCTATGGAAATTTTGTTATGTTGAGGTTACGTGTTTAGACTGATAAGAAACCCTGTTGCAGTACTACTTCAAAACTTTTAAAACGTTATTTCGCTAATACCGTGATAAAACGGCTTCGAAGTCGAAGGAATTGGATGTTAATGTTTAAAACGGCTCAGAAATGAGGGTTTAACTTATCGTGCTATAGGAATACAACTGAACATAAGTTCATTTACTGTTAGAAATGTAAAAATCTTCAACGAGACAGGATCGACGGAAATTAGAAGCGGAAGGCCTCGAATATTTTCTTGAAAGAGA
This sequence comes from Stegodyphus mimosarum, assembly GCA_000611955.2. Lineage (NCBI taxonomy): Eukaryota > Metazoa > Arthropoda > Arachnida > Araneae > Eresidae > Stegodyphus > Stegodyphus mimosarum. Next base: position 441,479 of record KK118850.1, read on the forward strand.
AAACGGGCATTATAAAAGAGGCTAGGAAAAACCCGAAAATAATTGCACCCCCAGTTAGCCAAAGACTTTGCAAAATACTTCGCATAAAACTTTCAGTGTACAAACTATAGGAATGTTATACCCGAAGAGAGTTATTATGGAAGGGTAGCTGGAAAGAAACCTTTCGTTTCATAAATAAACAAGAGAAAGAGATTAGATTTTGCAAATGTCATGTTAATTTATCAGACGAGTTTTGGAACACAGATATTTTCTCCGACGAATTGAACATTTTCGGGAGTGATGGACGATAATATGTGTGGAGAAAGCCAAATACCGAAATGGAAAAACAGCAGTTAACCCCGACTGTGAAACATGGTGCAGGGAGTGTCGTGGTTTGGGGCTGTATGGCAGCAAACGGAGTTGGTAACCTGTGCTTCACTGATGCTATGATGACAGCACGTTCGTACACTAACATATTGCGCTATATCTTGAATTTCAGTGCTCAAAAACTTGGCTTAGGAACATTATTCCTGTTTCAACAGGATAACGACCTTAAAGATACAGCGTACCTCACCCTGGAGTAGTTACTCTATAACGTTGCTCACCAGTTAAAGACACCGCCTCAACCCCTGATATAAATCCAATTGAAAATTTATGGCATAAATTGGATTTAGAAGTCAGGAAACATGAAATTTTGTGTAAAGATGAATTTATACTTCTGCAATAATGGTACAAAATTCCCAATAGTAGAACCAAGACTTTGGTTTTCTTTGTGAGAAATAGATTACAAGCTGTTATAAATACAAAAGGTATGAATACAAAGTATTGAATTTTGTTCTCACATTTTGCTGTATGATCTTGCCAATACTTTTTTGACACGCAAATTTATGTTTTTGTTGTATATTTTGTGTAAAATGCGTATTAAAACAAAAGTTTCGTTAGATTTGTGTGTTCATTATGTCCAGCTAAAATTGTCAAATATTTCTTTTGTTAGCTAATATGATCAATTCTAGGCAACTGCCAATACTTTTTTTACCCATTGTACGTATCATTTGTGTCTTCAGGCCAACGGAGAGTAACAGGTTAACGTGTTGCCACAAAATAGAGAACGAAAATCACTAAGCAGAGTTTTCTGGAATGATGTTATCTGTAACACCACAGAGAGTATCCTTGAAGATTACCGTATGATTGTCATTATTTTACGTAGCAATCCATGAGGATTACTAAAAGAAAACTGTATTCAATGGATTCGATACATCTGTCTAGTATACAATTACTCCCCAGTAAACAGATTCGCACTCTGAGTTAGATTTGTAGATGAAACTGCAGGAAAACTGAATCACATTCATGTTACAATTGAGGAAAACAAGATGGTACTAACTCGTTAATCCGAATTTGAATCCATGTCGAACTATCAGTATCCATCGCTCTTGCAGTTGATGAACTAACTTGCATATATCGAATCCCTTGGTGAACTCTGTTGTTACTAGTCTCACTTGAATGACAATGGTCAGTACAAGCGCGTTCATTGTCGTAAGGAGTCAAATGCGCCCGTCGTTGGCATGAGCCTCGTTCAAAGGTCTTTCTCTCCTCTTCTCCTACCATCAACCTCTCGAGAGGACTTTCGGCTCGAATTATATTTAGATTGTCCCCATGACGCACTGACACTATACATTTACGAACATCCATGCTTTCTACAGGATTCGAACCCGGGACTTTCGGTACGGCAGTCAGAGTCACTAACCCATTGGGCGGCGGTGAACTGCATATATATGGTAATAATAATAAAACCATAATTTTCGTATATGATTATAATTTAAATACAATATTGTAGTATTATTAAGTTGTATTGACATAATGAATTACAGAAACTTTCGATTCGAATAAACAGAGCATGAAAACAAACTGCTTAATAAGTTTTAGAGAGTAGAAGTCAATAAATACGAATTTGCCTCTATGTACTATATAATTGCCTCAATGTACTATATAATGTAACAAGCATATTTTAGGGAAGAACGATAGGTTAATATTGTTGCGTGCTTACGGATTCGTAATAAATTGAATGCATAAGGTCTGATAAAAAGTTAATAAAATTTTCTCATATCACAAGAAATAAAACAAAATGCTGAATTTTTCCTCAATGATATTCGTACAATATCACACAGAAGTTATATTTTAAATTACTAAAACGTTAAATAGAACGTAATCCAAACCGCAGAGAAACCCAATCCGATCTCATCGCGAATTCGCTACAATCAACAACAACTGAGCTGAGATGTTTGTCTCCGGCTTTTATAGCTTTTTAAATCGGCCGAGCGAGACAATTCTAGCAATTTCTGGAAAGCAAAAAGAGGAGAATGACGTTTACGGCTAACATACTAGTCAATTACTTTTATTCAAATTAAATATCAGTTACCGAAATAAACGTTTATTCAATGTTAAATGCATGTGCTCTTGTATTTTTACTTTTCGGCATAGCTTTCTTAAAAAATATGTCACGCGCTGCAATGTACGGGGAAATAAAACAACTTTAGTTATAATTCTATTAAAAATATCAAACTAAATACAAAATTCGTAACAGTATTAATAGAATGTCTGGAAGAATCAGAATTTGATTCATTTTGAAATTATGATCTTAATGGTATAAGTACAGAATTTCAAAATCTAATAAAAATGTTAAGACGAAAATGATAGTATTTGTTAAATGTATGTAGGTTTGTGTATGCTCTGAAAACAAATTCTTGAATTATTAATTTAAAAGTTTTCTTAAATCTGCATCTTAAAAGGCTGTCCAATCTTTCATGTAATAATATTAAGAAGAAAGTGGAAGAAAAACTTAATATTGTAAGTTTTTAGTTACAGAAAGATTTGAAATCTGTGTTTAATGTAAAACAAATGTAAGAAAGAAACGATTGTAAAAATGATTTGTGTACGTAAAAAATATGCAGATGAAATTTAGTATAAGAAGCATATATTTAAATTTTTCATTTCATTTTGCTCAATATAATTTGACAAAATATGCATGAATAGCAGTAAAATTTTATATTCGTAATGAAAGTAATTAAAAGTAAATTAAGACTTGCGCTAAAGCTGCAAAGTAATAAAGCAATAATTCACTATAAATTATAAAAAGAAAACTTTTAAACTTTATCTTTTAAAATATATGTAGAGAGGAATAATTAGCGCTAGAGAGGAATAATTAGCGCTGGAATTAAAATAAAAAAAAACGAAAGCTATAAAGAGGGCCACCAAAGGCCTAAATTATTTCGAGAAAATTAAGGCAGCACAACGAGGCGCCATGAGATGATCTTAATGTTTCGATGAACTAACTATGAGTAGGATTATTTGGATTACGGCAAAGCAGACAAGGGCTATCTGCCTAAAGGATGGAGTGCCTCCGTGGAGTACTATTTAAGGGACTTTGGCTCGTATTCACGTTACACACATAAAGAAAACTCTCATGCAGCGAGCCCTTTCGCCGATTTTACCGCTATGCCGCTGGTAGGTACATCAGTCACCTAGAACTGCAACAGTGTGCTCGTTTTTAACGAAAACTTCTACCGGACTTCGATTGTTCAAAAGCAAAGCACATAGTTTCTAGTTTTCGAATCACGAATTTTTAACTTTTTTGTGGGATTCGAGAATTCCAGTGCGTAATCCCCCTAATGTAACTGTAAATTATTCTTACACAGAATTCTGTGAGCGTGTTCATAAGTATGGAACGTCGTTAAGTGGAGTTGTCCACGGCTAACGAACGTTATGTGCATAAATTGTTTAGATTAATATTTCCTGCTTTATTATTATTATTATTATTATTATTATTAGTTGTTTCCGGAAATCATTGTTGCTTCTTTTTCTGTAAACGCGGAGGCCTTTCTTTTTCTTTCTGTCATAGTCTGAAATCCTTTCGAGGAAACATTGTGTAATCAGAATATTCTATTCGCCATGTTTATATCAGCATGCAAAAACAAATTACGTTACCAATAAAAATGTTTTAGTGTTACGTCGAAGATATTCGTAACGTAAAGTGTTTATTTGCGCAACGCGCAGAATAGACTGAATTGAAGATGTATTGCATGGAATGTATGTCTTGTATAGCTTTGGAAAAAAAGAGTAAAATATTTACATATAAATATTAAAAAAAAAAAATCTGAAAGCTTTCAGATTGTATATTACGCCCAAAAGAGCGTTTTTTTTAAACGCTTTGTGTGTTATCTTTATTTATTAAATACGTTCTTCGTATAAAATTCATTTCAGCTACGATATCACAAAATATTAAAAAAAGAGCATATTTTTAGAATTTCCGATATACAAACTCGCGAATTGAAGATAAAAAGTGATTTCCCCCCCCTCCCTGTACAGTGTTGCCATTGCTGGTTTTGAAATCGTTGAGTTTGCTAATCAGAAACTAGTTAAAGTTTCACGAAACATGAAATAGGTAATCAAACAAATTCCAAATTTGAGCTTCTAAATGCCCTTATTCGAGTGGAGGACTACGTTATTGAAAATTTGATGTGCCTAGGTTCCGTTGTTTTTTTCACAGCGGGAGAAACATACATACGTTCATGCAGATTCTGTATTGTTTAATTTCTTTAAATATAACGCGGGGCTCTAATAGTTGGTGGCAACAATTTGAAAAGTGAAACGCCGTTTTATAGTGGACGAAGAAAAAATGACATAGCCCTTCAGGGCAAATAGCCCCTTTGGGCTAAAAATAAGGAAGCTATGTATTATGTATTTAAAAGTGCATTTTAGAAATAATTTTAATGCATTTCACTTAACAAATGTTTAAATAAAAAGTAACAAAAAAAAGGGGAGAATTGCAGTTGATAGAAAATAACAAATATATATATATATATACTAATGATATGCATAAATAGTGAAAATGCTGTGAGCATTTCATTTGGAAGTAAACGGAAGCCTCTGGCATTTGCTTCGGCAACAGCTACAAGATGGCTGCATCTTAGAAAGTAAAACTTCCGCTGTCACCCGTACGACAAAAATTGGCCAGGATATTTAATTTCAAATTTTGTAATTTTTTATGTCATTTTCGACTTGCCTTGAGGGATCATCTAATTAAGTCAGAATAATTCGAGGATATAAACTTAAACGAAGGCAGTTAAAAAAGTGTGTGTAATTTAATATGCTGTGCAAGAATGTCATGTGATGTCCACATGAGATTTTTTAATAATTTGTTTATCTTCGTCTTCATTATCATTGCTTTCACTCTCCTCTGAGGATCATCCAGCTGTTCATTCGTTAGTTGTAGATTAATTCTTTGACTTCTTGCATATTTGAAAATCCTTCGCCCTCAGTTGCTTTTGCAGTTTGTAGAATATCTTTAGCTTCGTTTTCAATCGATGAAAATCCTTTGAAATTCTTGATAACGTCTGGGACCGGAGCTGATGACAGCAAGCATTTAGTGTCGATGAACGAATGTTCAGGCACGTAGAAATAAAATTGTCTAGCATTGGAAGAATTAAATGGAAGCAATTAAGGTAACGCGTATATGCGAAAATCGCGTTCTGCAGGGGTTTACTATAACTATTTCTGAAGGAGCATATCTTTTTTGCATTGAAAGGTACACATAAGACACACTAACGTTATTATTAGCCCTAAGAGCGGGCTATTAATTTCATCTTGGCATTTTGCGTTGGTTCACTATAAAACGGCGTTTCGCTTTTCAAATTGTTATCACCAGATATTAGAGTCCTGCATTATATTTAAAGAAATTAACCAATGAAGAATTTGCATGAAAGTATGCATGTTTCTCGCATTGTAAAAAGCAACGGTACCTAGTGGCATCAAATTTTGAATAACATAGTCCACCACTCGAATATGTGCATCTTGAAGCTCAAATTTGTAATTTTGTTTTATTACCTATTTCACATTTTGTAAAACTATAACGAATTTTTTATTAACAACTCAACGATTTCAAAGTTAATATTAACATCGCCTGCGCGGATATTTTATGCGCGAGGTTTCTTTGCATTTCTTACTGGTATGTTGGTAGCCTAGCAACGCAAACACGTTGCAATGGTATTTTGTGTCAAATGACTGTAAATGTCTGTATCACTTTTCAAATCCCGTTTTGAACCCCTCCCCCCCACGCGTGAAAAAAAACGCCCCTTCGGCCGTAATGTAAAGTCTGAAAGCTTTCAGATTTTATGTATGTTTTAATTTGTATTTCCAAAGGACTTATCAATTTCAGTAATGTTCTTTTTACTGACAAATTACTTTACTACTGTTGTATACTGTTAACAATAGTTACATTTACTGTGTGCATACGTTTTACACTGTTAACATAAATCAGAAATTTCTAAATTATATGCTTGAAAAAACTATGTGAAAAATATTCGAGGCTGAGAAATGTGCGAGTAAAACTTCATTTAGTTTTGAATGAATGAAACTGCGTACATTTCCCTTTATCTTTTAGTAGCAGATAACAAAAAAAAAAAAAAAAAAAAAAAGATAAAGGGAGGAATCAGGATAACAAATTTTGTGTTCTTGGTTATGAGTAAGGAAAAAGTTAAAGAATGAGTAAACATTACTCAATCAAAAGTAACCCAGGGAAAAGGAAGTTCGGCTGGGAGAGGAATTGAAAACAATAAGAAAATTTATTACAGTGGAAAGTAACACTAGTTTATGTTCTACATTCTTCTGTTTAAAAATTTTTGCGTTTTATTCGCAGATGCGATTGATTGATAATTCTTGTATTCTTATAACATTACAAATTTAATCTTCATGACCAGTGTTTAACAAGTTGACTGAAATGAATTGTATTTTATCTAATCGACGTAGATAAGACTTTATAACGATTTTCCGCCCATCAAACATGGCGTTATCTTTCTGTCTTTATTTTCTGTGTGAAACTTTCCTGTCATTGTTTTTAAATTCTTGCTCCTTTGACGGTGACATGTATAAAAAATTACAAAATAAATGAATGAATTTTCTTTTTCACGAAAAATATTAAACATTACGTATAAATTCTTAACATTTTGGGGAAAGAGGATGGCAATGTTATTTTTTTTCAACCCAAAGCGGCAATTTGCCCAGATGGACTATTAATTTCGTTATGGCATTTTGCGTTGATTCACTATAAACGGCGAATGAATTTTTAAATTGTTGCCACCAAATATTAGAGCCCTGTATTATATTTAAAGACATTAAATAATAAAGAATCTGCATAAATATATGTATGCTTCTCGCTTTGTGGTAAAACAACGGTACCTAGAGACATAAAATTTTGAACATTGAATGTTTCCAACCGAATATGGGCATCTGGAAGCTCTAATTTGGAATTTGTTTCATTATCTATTTCATATTTTGTAAAGCATTTATGAATTTTTGATTAAGAAACTCAACGATTTCAAGGCGAGCAATGGCAACAATGTATGCGCGGAGGGGGGGGGCGAACAGAGAGAATATTGAAAATTTTCCGATTTTAAATTACGTCTAAAGGGGGCTTTTTTTTTTTTAACACTTTGTGTGTTACCTTTATTTATTAAATATCATGTTCTTCGCATTTAAACCATGAAACTGAGTTCAAGAGCAATATCGCAAAATAACTTTAAAATGAGCGCATCTTTAGAATTCCCGAATACACAGTTTCGCGCGCTGGAGATAAAAATGTTTTTTTCTGTACGACTTTGCCATGGCTCGCTTTGAAATCCTGGAGTTTGTAAATCAAAAAGTCGTTAAAGTTTGCAAAACATGAAATCGATAATAAAACAAATTTCAAATTCGGGCTTCCAGATGCCCATATTCTCAGTAGGATTACGTCATTCAAAATTCGATGGCTCTAGATACCGTCGTTTTATCACAGTGCGAGAAACATGCATACATTTATGCAGATTCTTATTTATTTAATTTCCTCAAATATAATACAGGGCAATAATATTTGGTGGCAACAATTTGAAAAGTGAAACGGACATTCAGAGTGATTCGACGCAAAATCGCAAAACAATAGTCCCTCAGGGAAAAAGCCCCTTTGGACTAATGGCAACACTGTACCGGAAAAAAAAAAAAAAAAAACTTTTATTTTCAGCGCTCGAGTCTTAGTCTTTGTATCGGAAATTCGAAAGATATGCTCTTTTAAATATTTTGCGATATTAATATTGAATTGAATTTTATGGCTTAAGTGCAAAGAATATGATATTTAATAAATAAGGGTAACATATAAAACGTTAGAAAAAAAATATAAAATCTGAAAAGCTTTCAGCCTTTTTTTTTAAACCAATAGCGGGCACCCTTTCAGCCGACTTAAGGCTTAGCCACTAACCCGCGCCCTTTGCTATCGCAGTCGGCTCCTTAACCACTATACCGTCTGGGCCACTGAAGAATCTGCCATATCTAAATTTTAATGCTAAGTAGCTGGTAGAAGATTTCGATGAGTAACTCAAATAGTTACTGCAATAAATTTCATTTTAAATCACCGCTTGATCTGCTGAAATTCGCCGAAGATAAGAGTTAATATTTGAAAATGTAGGATTCTATTGATGCATATAAAAGTCTACGGAAGTCTATTATGCAAAACTACAGCATCCAGTAAAACTAACTAATTAGGTGGCTTTCTTCTTCACTAACTAGGAAAGAAACTTTTTCGATTTAATATCAAATTCAAATTAACCATTTAAGCTAAAGCATTCAATGCGTGAATGATTATACTAATTTTTAATAGAGATATATTTTATTAAAATTTCTATTTGAATACAAAATTTGATCGAAAATATCAAATGGAGAGGTAGGCTAAATATAGCATTAATAAAAGACTATTGCAAAATAATTGTAAATACAAAATTTTAGATAGCCAGACTTGCTTTAGAGCTTCGGTGCCAAGCATATTATGTCTGTCTACATGCTAATTTCAACAACTAATTCAGTTTACAACCACGTAACAGTCTACGTCAGGTATTTAATAAATTATTATAAACAACGGCGCTTAATTTGCGTTAACCAGATTCTGCGGTACACTCGGTGCGTTCGCAGTGTGCTACACAATATAGAAGCGGCAAATATTTTCGAATTTAAGGAGGCAATTAATTGGAGGCAGAATTTAGGAGACGCAAAGATGGCATTGGGCGGCAAAAATCTAGCACCGATCCTTTCTTAACTTCAACTGTAATGCTGTTGATGAACAGAAGTTGATTATTGTCGATGTCAAAATGCATTTATTGGAACTACTAATAGTATTCAACGAGCTTCTGTAGGTGGCAACTTGGTGAGCTACGCTTAATGGTAAGGAAAATTTTTAAAATATCTAAAACTAGCGGAAATACTAGCGAAATGCCAGTTTAGTTAGATTGAGAGTAATCATCTAACAACAGAGAGAACGATACCGCTGTAATCCTTCTCTAATAACGATGCAAAAAATACGATTTATAGTCATACATTTTTCACTCCGATGCGATATGGAACCCATATAAAACATTTCGATAGAAAAATAAAGCTAATTCTCTCTCATTATATCAGCAACAATGCCACGCGGTTTTTAATGATATCCGTCTTACTAATCAAATGGTCGTAAAAAAATCAAATTCCTTCCAATATTTCACCTATGTTCAATTTTAGTCGATTAAATGCGGCAAGAAATTGATCAGAAATCAATAACGGAAACAAATAAAGAAACACACAAACAGACATTCTTCTTTATATACATGATTTTTGCAAAACTTACAAATTTTTGATTAATAAACTCTACGATTTGAAAGCGAGTAGTAGCAACACTTTTCGAAATAAAGTATTTTTATTTTCAACGCGCGAGACTGTTGCCACTCGGAAAAATTAGTGCGAAAAATAGCGTTTTCAGAGTTTTTAATTAATATCTCTGATTTTAGCTATTTTTTTTTTTTTTTTTTTTTTTTTTGAAAAGTAAACGTCGAATTTTCCCAGTACCCAGAAAAGAATTGTAGAAAGTGTAGTGACAATAGCTACAGTAGTGACTGAGTTAATCGCGAAGAAACACGCAGACTTTCTTCTTTGTATATGTTACCGTGAAAGACCGAAATTGGAGAATGTCGACTTTCACCGGAGAATGTCAACATTCGCCAAATACGTCGGTGAAAGATCGAATATTGCATTACATTCTTGTACATTCGGACCCTCACCGGTGTATGTCGACAATCACAGATATGCTCTGGTGTAGGTCGAAAAGAGAGGCGACTGGCTGTTTCCCATAAATGCAGTTGTAAAAGCAAGGGCCTCTTGGGCAATTCAAAGTCTCATAATAGTTTAAGTTGTTGCAATTAATCAGATTTGAATCACATAATTTAGTAAGTTTTTTATTACTATTATCTTATTTTCTCATTTACTACGTACTGTATAATTAAGTAAGTTTTTTAACTTCTATTATTTTCCTTTCTCATTTTGAATGTATTGTGTGTTTTAAGTACTTGTGTGTTTTTTCGCGACTGAATTACGGAGAAGAAAATATAATATTCTCATATATTCAACATTCACCTAGTACATGGTGAATGTCGACATTCACTGGTGTAAGTCAGAAATAAGAGTATTTGGAAAATATTTCGGACATACACCAAGCGACTATGTGAATGTTGACATTCACCGGTGAAAGTCGACATTCTCCAGATTTCGGTCTTTCACAGTAACATATATACTCTATAGAGAGAGATTTAATAAAGAACAATGCTACGAGGTGTTAGGGCGACGCTGGAAACGCATAGAGAATGTACTAAAATACGGAATTAGATTTTACATTTCCATTTCATTCTTAATTGCTTATTATATGTAGAGTTTCTAAATATTTCACGTTTACGCAATAGATGCAAATCACTGCGAAATTTACGAGTATTAGCGATTAAGTGAGAAATAGTGTTTATGAACTTTTTTAATGAAAATTAATTCACGGTTTCAAATTTTTATTTGAGCCATTGTATGCAGCGTATTGCTGCTGTTTTCAATGAACATGAGGATGGTTTGTTTTGGCTTATTTGATCATGGGAAAGCACACGAAGGCTATCTGACTAAGGGAAGGATGCCTTCTTGGAGGACTTTCTAAGGAAAACTGGCTCATATACACATTAAACATGGGGAAAATTACGAAAACGTTCACGCACAGAGACCGTTCGCCGGGATTCGACCCCGGACCGAACTACCAATGTTCAGCGATTTTACCGCACGGCCGAAGTTGGGCGAACATGATGCTGATAACGCGAGTGTAAGTTTCCTAAATGTTTTGAAAATGAAATTCTGTGTCGTAAAATTTGCATTCAAATTATTTTTATTTCTGAATTGGTTCCAAAAATTATGAAATTAGAAGTTAGAAGATCAAAGGCGCGCAAACATTAGCACACATCGTTCACTCGCACTGTGAAATCACTCGGACGATTTGAAGCCTTCTCTTGAAAGCTGAAGTCGTGTCTAATTTGGGGATAAAAAAATGCTTTTTGACAAACGAGAAATGTGAAGGTCATCAGAAGCACAAAGTGATGTTGATGAGAGCGGCAAAGAAAAATTCGAGAAAGATTCATATGAGCGCTCTTGTAGATTATTTTGTTCATCTGTAGCGACGAACAGTACTAGATCAGCTGCAGTCTGACATTCACACTGATGTCATACAGATTATTAAGACAACATCATTGTGTAACATTATGTTACAAAAACGTCGCCAAAAGCAGCTATTCAAAACCTTCGTAGTTTCATTATTAATGTGGTTTGGTTTGGCTGAATATGGCAAAGCACATTTGGGCTATCTGCGTAAGGAGAATGATGCCTTCGTGGAGGACTTTCTAAGGGAACTGGCTTATATATACTTTATGTATATACTTTACACATGGGGAAAACAACGCAAACGCCCATTCAACCAGCCTGTTGGCCTGGAATTTAACCCAGGTCGAAACTACCAGTGTTCAGTGATTTTACCGCTCAGCCGCTGGTGTGCTATATTTTAGTATCTATAATATCCTAGTTACAGATAGAAGACAAAGACTCGAGAAAAAGAATACTGTTTCTGTATCAATGTCAGCTTTCAGTTATTATCCCTCCCCCCCAAAAAAAATATATTACAGTAGTTCATTTGATTACTACAGGTTTAGAAAACAGTGATATGTATATCTTATTTATTTATTTGTTTGGGGGAAAAGTTACGTCTTTTTGATTATATGTTATATATATTTTAAAGATTAATTGAAAAATGTTCCTAAATCATAAATTTTGGCTTTACTTTAAACTCATTCCCCATATATTTTTACGTGCGTGCATGAGTGAACATGCTTTTTCTTCTAAGATTTAGCACTTACATTGCTGAATTTTAGAATCAGTTCCGATTTTTAGTCGAAAGGGGCAATTTGCCCAGAAAGGACTGTTAATTTTGTTTTGGCATTTTACATGGATTCACTACAAGTGTTGTTTCACTTTTCAAATTGTTGCCACCAAATATTATCGCCCTGTATTATATTTAAAGAGATTCAATAATGAAGAATCTGCAAAAATGTGTGTATGCTTCTCGTATTGTGATAAAACAACGGTACCTAGAGCCATCCAATTTTGAATATTGAACGTTTCCACCCGAACATGGGCATCTGGAACCTCAAATTTGAAATTTGGAATTTGTTTTATGATCGATTTCATATTTTGTAAACCTTTAACGAATATTTGATTAACAAACTCCAGGATTTCAAAGCGAGCAATGGCAACGTTGTACTGAAAAAAACATTTTTAGTGAGACGCGTCTCGAAATTCTAAATATATGCTTATTTTAAAATTATTTTGCGATAGTGCTCGTGAAATGAATTTTATGGTTTAAGTGCGAAGAACATGATATTTAATAAATAAAGGTAACACACAAAATTTTAAAAAAGGGCCCCTTTGGAAGTAATTTAAAATCTAAAACCTTTCAGATTTTTATTAGTCCAAAGGGATTTAGTCCCGAAGGACTATTACTTTCGTTTTGCGATTTTGCGTCGATTCACTCTGAATGCCCGTTTCACTTTTCAAATTGTTGCCACTAAATGTTATCGCTCTGCATTAAATTTTAAAAAATGAAAAATCTGCATAAATGTATGCATGTTTCTCGCATTGTGATAAAACCTAGAGCCATCGAATTTTGAATGACGTAATCCTACTGCGAATATGGGCAATCTGGAAGCCCTAATTTTGAATTTGAAATTTGCTTTATTATCGATTTTATGTTTTGTAACATTTCAACGAATTTCTGATTAACAAACTAAATGATTTCAAAGCGAGCAATGGCAACACTGTACGG
>KK118850.1:458808-478594 GCA_000611955.2 Stegodyphus mimosarum
CGTTTTAGATTTATCATAGTATTTGAATAGAACATGTGGCAACGGTTAGATAATTCTTCAGATGATATACATAATTTTTGTACATTCTGAGTTATAAAATGAACGAGATGTAACTGTTAAGTGAAGCTAGCTCCAGAGTGTCTCTATGGTAAACAAATATAGTGAATTTTAAAGAATGCATTTATCCTACTGTGATTTATGCGCTATGGACGAAGTAGATTTAATTCAATCCAATAAGTTTAAATGAAAGGCAGCAAAAAAGTGCGTATAATTTAATATTCCGTACCAGGAAGTCATGTGGTGTACATATGAGATTTTTTAAAATTTCATTTTACTTTTCTTTTTAAGTTTTTAAGCTTTCAAGCTGCGGCAGAGCACGAATTACTACTGAATCTGAGGATCAGGCGGCATGACTTTGTAGTTGTACCTTGACGATTTCGAAAGTGTAATTTCCTGATGATGAATTTCATTACAGTTCGGTTCGCTGAATTCGGAATCTTAACAGTTCCTATTCAGTTTATATATGGGGTCATCCACTCAAAAGACCCGTAAATCATTTTTTTTTCTCCCTCTTTGGAACCCTTAACGTTAATAATGAAAAAAAAAAAGGAATTCTTTTATATGCTGCCGTATGGTATTTCAAAAGTCTTTTGAATTTTGATTCTCCATTCCATGGAGCATAAGGGTTCTTTAAAATACAGTTTAAAGAGTGTAGAGGAGGAGTTATTATAATTATTGTGGTTGCTAAATGTATACACAGTAAACCTTTATTGTAGTGTTTTTAAATATAGGGTAATTATTTTTTTGATTAAAATTTCAATCAAAATAAAGATTTTAATAGCACTTTATCATTGCTAGCATACTAAAATTAAAACTAATCACGCATAGAAAACTCGCACGAAATCTCTGAGGTTATATTCTGCTATAGCATTCAGATTCATATAAATCGTTTTTAACGCATTAATTTCTGGTGTTATTTTTTTAAGGTATTTCCTCCCTCCTTTCCGCATGCCTTCGTGGTGTAATCGGAATCATACTCAACGCGCATTCGAGCATTGTACCTATGAAGTTACTAAACTAACGAAGTTGCACCAACCTACGAAGTCAAGAAAGATAGATCAGTTGGGAAACAGCGACATGAAATCCATAATTGATCTAGAGGAGTCTTCAAATAAGAAACCTACTTAGCAGCAAATTTGAATCCCTAATCATACGTCAAAACAATATTGGACTCTTTGGAACTCGGTCCATATTCAAGGGCGTCTTGTACCAGAAGTTCGAATCGGATTATGGAAAGGCATGCCGTTGGCAGCTGATACTTCCAAGATCCCGGATCCCTGACATCCTTAAAGAACTACATAGCAGTGTAAAGGAGGCCACTTCGGAGTAATGAAGACTTCGCATAGAGTTCGAGAGCGCTTCTACTGGAGTAAAGCAATGGCTGACGTGCAGGTGGTGCCAGTCATACGGTGTCTGTGCAGGCAGGAAAGGACTGAACGAATGCATTGTGTTCAATATTCTGGAACTTTTGCTACGAACTGGTGATGGCAACAAATACATCCTCATTTTCAATGATTTCTTTAAAAGGTGGCCTGAAGTGTATCCTATCCTTATTAAGAGGCTGTCACGATAGCAGAGCTAGTGATACTGCATTGTATACAGCTCCAGGACTACACTGGAGAGCTACAGGGCATCGATTCAACGAAAGTGACAATGCAATATAATATGCGAGTGTGCCACGGTTGGAAATAAAGTTGAAGCAATCGAAGATAGGTTCTGCTATCGAATAATAAATAGTTGACAGATTTTCTGTTGTGCCAAAGAAGTTAACAGCCTGAAGACATTCGTATTCACAGCTTGTCAGGACTACTGTTCCTTCTGGTTGATTTTTCAAACATTAACTGGAGTCCTGAATCAGAACAGGGAACTTACTCAAAGCTATGTTCTTGCGTATGTAGAAAATAAAGCAAAGATAAGGAGGATTAAATTTACCCTTTATTCTCACAGCTCCCGCACTTCGGGATGCAAAGACCAACACTTTTGGTCTAGAACGTAGAAAATAAGAAAATGAACTAACTTAATAAGAACTAAGTTGCTTTACAGAGACTAGTAACGCGAAGATTTGGCCCTTTAATATTACGTATGTAGTGAGCGGAATGCAAAGACTACAATACGTTTTCAAATATCAGCGAGAACTAAATTTGGCCTTAAAAGCAGACAACGAAAATCACACGCGTGGTAAAGATCGCGAGAAATCGCTCTTTCACTACTTCTCTTGGCTAAAAGCCATGTCTTAAATACTTCCAAAGTTTGCAACCTCATTTGCATACATTAAATCTATTCGCGCTTATTCTGGCCGGAAGTGGAAAATAAGGAAAGATAGTAAAGGTTTAAAATAAAATAAAAGTTAGTAAAACTTAAAATTCTTACAAGCTGGAAACAATTCTGACAGCTTTAAATGTCTACCAATATCGACTCGACCCTCTCTAAAGCTATCCACGTATGATGGATATACCTCCTGGCAAGTGTACAAGACTCAGTTCTCTATAGTGGTATGAATACTTTTAAAAGGTATATATACGGTACCTGTATCAGTCTTTGTTTTTTCAAGGAATGTGGTGGTAATTTTCGAAGTGTAACTTGTTGCTTTGTCTTGATGGAGTTTTACTTTTTGAAATCGTTGAATAAAGAAATGGAATTTCTTTCTTCTGTAAGTATTGGACATCAGACTTTCTCTTGATAGAACATGGAGTTGGTTTTAACATTCCCCCCCTCCCCCAATTCTTCTTATTTTTAATTTCCCATTGTAAGAGAATCCTGCGACAATCGCAAACCCATTACTGAAACTTTCTTTGCATTGGTGGAACGTGGAATTAAGTACATTATTTTCTCTTCGTTTTCGATAAGTATATATATTTGTTAGCCGTCATTTAGGTAAACCCATGCTTCATTAAAGGTCGCAAATAGACCTCTATTTATCTACTAAGTAGTTTTCATGTAGTGTTCTACAAACTGTTGTGCGTTGAGCCATATGCCTCGTCAAAGTTAGAGGAACATTATGTTTTTAGATTTTTTAAGTTTCTGTTGGTTTTTTATTAGTCCAAAGGGATTTAGTCCCGAAGGACTATTACTTTCGTTTTGCGATTTTGCGTCGATTCACTCTGAATGCCCGTTTCACTTTTCAAACTGTTGCCACTAAATGTTATCGCTCTGCATTAAATTTTAAAAAATGAAAAATCTGCATAAATGTATGCATGTTTCTCGCATTGTGATAAAACCTAGAGCCATCGAATTTTGAATGACGTAATCCTACTGCGAATATGGGCATCTGGAAGCCCTCATTTTGAATTTGAAATTTGCTTTCTTATCGATTTTATGTTTTGTAACATTTCAACGAATTTCTGATTAACAAACTAAATGATTTCAAAGCGAGCAATGGCAACACTGTACGGAAAAAAAAAAACATTTTTATCTCCAGCGCACGAGACTTACGGAAATTCTAAAGATATGTTCATTTTAAAATGATTTTGCGATATTGATTTTGAACTGAATTTTATGGTTTGAGTACGTAGTACATGGTATTTAATAAAAAAAGGTAGCACACGAAACGTTAAAAAAACGCGCCTTTGGACGTAATTTAAAATCTGAAATCTTTCAGATTTTTTTATTATTTTTTTATTTATTGTTGCTGCAGATATGTTGAATGTGTCCGCAATTAATTTCTGCGTCGACAGATTTTCTCTTGTTACCAATGATTTAACTTTAGAATCGTTAGAAACAGTACATATCTTTTTCGGGTATTCGTTTGGAGTCTTCTGTCCGTGTAGAAGTAAATGATTGACATTTTTTTACATTCCGAATAATAATGCTGCTTATTTTGCACTTCGAAATTTTTATACCATGTATTGCATAATATTTTTCAGTTAAGGTGCAGCTTCTCTTTGAAAAACCCAGAATCATATCCTTCAATCCACAACTTGTTTACACGCAATGTTTTGAAAGAAGAATAAGTTTGAAAGTAGCAGACGATATTTCTCATTTCAAATAAAAAGCATTTGACAGAAATTTTTACTCCAAACAATTTCCTATTTTTATAATTCTGTATCGAAATCATTCTAAAAATGGACAAACATTGTCTATATTAGTCTTTAATGCATTTCGCAAGTTAGTTTTTTTCATTTCTAAGGATACCATTTCAACTTCAACTTCCATTATTTACTTTGTGTTAGATATTCGTTTGATACTATATTTACGCATGTCTATGAGAGTGTATGTTGTCTCTCAGAGTCTTAAGTTCAGTTTGTCTAAGTTGCACGTAGCTTCATTTTTGTATTTTAGGGGAATACTATCAGTCTAAAATTTTAAAAGCATATATGCGTTTCTAGTCAAAACCAATGGATTACGTTCATAAAGAATATCTAATGCATCATCTTTGCAAAGATAAGGAAGCGATAAGCTCCTTTCCACGAAAAAAACCTTCTTTTTCTATCTCAGTTGTGTTTATTCGCTAAGAAATACGATTACAGTTTTTGAGGTGGGTTTTAATACATCGCTTTAGTTATACAGACATCTTCTCCGTGCTTGGAGGATGTATTATTTGATTTTCTTTACTTATAATTAGAACCCATAACGTTGATTTAACCCGATCTTTCAACTCACCATTTCAACCGTTGTTTAATGCCGCTGAACAATGAGCCCAGCTCAGCATTAAATCCTAGCGCACGGTTTCACTGCATAATGTTTTTGCTGTTTTCCTCATATGTAAATATAAGCCACTTTTCTTTAGAAAGTCTTCTATGAGACAATACCGCCAAAAGTAGACAGCCTTACTATGTTTTGTCACATTCAAATAATCCATTTCCTGAAACATATTCTATGTAGTTCATTATATTGCGATGTTGCCATCTGTTTCATTTTTGTCTGTTTGCAGACGTTAATAAAAGTGCTCAAAAGTTATTACGATTTAACAGTTCATGTTCTTATTACGATATATTTGCTTACTAGCAAAAGTACCCGATGCCTGTTAAGTTAGGTTGAGAGTAATGCATCTAACAACAGAGAGAACGATACCGCTGTAATCATTCTCTGCAAAAAAATACGATTCATAATCATACATTTTTCACTTTGATACGATACGGAACCCACATAAAAAAATTTCGATAGAAAAATAAGCTAATTCTCTCTCATTATATCAGCAACAATGGCACGCACTTTTTAATGATTTTCGTCCTTCTGATCAAATGGTCGTAAAAGCTCAAATTCCATCCATTATTTCACCTATATTCAATTTTAGTCGATTAAATTCGGCAAAACACTTATCATAATTGATCAGAAATCGGTAACGTGAACAAACAAACACACAGAACACATTCTTCTTTATATGTATATAGATTCTGTAAAACTTAAGACTTTTGATTAACAAACTCTAGATCTGAAAGCGAGCAGTAGCAACACTTTTCGAAATAAAGCACTTTTGTCTCCAACGCGCGAGGTTGTTGCCACTCGGAAAAATGAGTGCGAAAATTAGCTCTTTCAGAGTTTTTAATTAGTATTTCGGCTTATTAAAGTCATGCGAATATGGGAATAGTAAAAATGGCCTCGCACGAATTTTTGGAATCGGGCATAATGTATTTAATGTTTGGCAACGCTATTTTTATTTCATCGTAAAACTTCGCAATTTTTTAATAACAAACTCTAGGATTTGAAAGCGAGCAGTGGCAACAACTTTCGAAATAAAGCAGATTTTCATCATCTCCAGCTTGCGATACTGTTGCCATTCGGAAAAATGAGGGCGAAAATTAACGTTTTTCCGAGTTTTTAATTAATATCTGTGATTTTAGATATTTTTTTTTTTTGGAAAAAAAAGTGGACGTCGACCTTTTCCAGGACCCAGAAAAGTATTGTAGAAAGTTTGGTGACGATAACTATAGTAGTGACTGAGTTATTAGAGGACAACCAAACACGCAGAATTTCTTCTTTATATATAGAGAGATATATAATACCTTTTACTACATTTTCATGGATCTTGCTGTTTTCAACAAATAAAAAATGGGATAGTCCTTGTGCCGAATAACCGTACTATCGATTACATTTCCTCGCTTTCTGTCTTCGTTTGCTTTCTCGGTGAACGGGCCGACTGCCCTTGTCTGTTCGAGTTTGCCCCCCCCCCCCCGTGTAAGCATAAAGAACGTGCCAAATTTCTTCAGAAACTCTTTCAAGATGAAATTTCTCCCTTTAAATAGTGAATACAGCTCTGCCGTATTCAAACAAACTATCACAACACAGTCTGGTGAGCATTTCAAATACAGGGTGTCTGTAATTAAAGAACCCTATCTCAAAGCTGCTTACAAACGAAACCATTGATCAGAAAATTGTGAAATTTAGTAGCGGACTTAATGAAGGAATGGGAACGTCTTTAAGAGAGAGAGAGGGGGGGGAGTTACAGAGAACGTCACCAGAGCACTTCAAAAACTTGTAGTAAAAATGTAAATCTTCGTCGACATCAAGCAGCAGCTATTATAAAACCTGGAGACGTTCGTGGAAACTTTGTTTTCAATGGGCTTGTTGCTCTCAATGACGATAAGTTTGTGAGATCGCTCTTTGTTAGTAAAATTGTTTTGCCAAAACAGCCGGCACTTTTGTAATGTGTGGCCTCCCCGATGCCCAGACCTCAATCCGTGTGATTTTTGGCTTCGTGGACCTAAGTTGTGGCAATCCAAGAACTTTACCTCATCGTTAAGCCAGCATTTCACGCCACGTGCTGAACATTTCCCAGCATGCACTCGGTCAACTGTGGAACATGCCATCTTGCGATTTCAGATGGGAAGCTGAAAATGATTGCCTTCATGTGGAAGATGTTTTTTGTAACAAATTTGTAAAACTATTGTAAAACTGTGGCTAAATGTATAATTTATTAATATAATGCTGTGTGGTGACGCTATTTGCATTTTTTTCCCCTTCCGAAAAACATTGTTTTCTCTTCATTAAGTACGCCACAAAATTTCACAATTGTCTGATCAGTGGTTTCGCTTGTAAGCAGCTTTAAAATACGGTTTTTTAATTATAGACACTCTGCACTTTTGTTGCTATTATAATCAAGTTAGGCTAAATGACAGATTTTTGAAGGTTTCTAAGCATTTTCAATTCTACTAAAATACTCATTTTGCAATTTTTTTTTTTTTTTTAGGATTATTACACAATTTCCATACATTTTATGTGCAGACTATTGCTTCTCGCAATATTTCAGTTTTCCTTGCAAAATATTTATTGAGAATCATTAATTATTATTCTTTAAATTTTCAAATTCATTTTTCTCTAAATGCATAAGTAAAAGAATGAACGTTATATATCTTATTTAAAATTAAAGGCTGGACATGATTACTGTTATAGAAGACTTATCAAACGACGAGACAGACGAAGAACTAGACCTCGCGAGCAAAATCGTCAGGGCGCGATTATAGATTGGGGTCCCAAAGCCCGAGTTTAAGGCTTAAGACTGTCTTTATTGAGCATTATAAGCAATAAAAGGAATTGCAAACGCAAAGGAAACTAAAAGTGCTATTTCAGACAGCATGGAAATCTATAGAGTGTGTGGTGGGGGGTGGGGGAAAGGAAGAAGAAGAAAACCTCGGTATAAAGTGAGCCAAAAAAGCACCGAGTCACTACAAGCTTTCGAACACTTTTTAAAGCTTAAAAAATATTTAAATCAAAATATATTTTTTTACACGCTATATATATTTTAGGACTGAACAAAGTCGAAAAAACTTTTTTTTTATAAAGGTGTATCTTTAATTTTTTCAAATAACTAAATAACTTTAAAAAAAGATCTGAAAGCTTTCAGATTTTAACTGTCGCTCAAAACAGTTTGTTAAAGCAGGCTACTTAGTGTGCTGTTGCACTAACTCCTGCTAACCCGTATGTTTTGTCTTTTTAGCTTTGTTATTAAGCACAATTTTCTTCACACTTATGCTATCCAACAGCAGATTCACAAAATTTTTATTTAATTTAACGAAATTTAGAATTCCCAATGCAGTGTTAAGTGTTGGCATACATTTTTATGTTTTTTCACTTTTTCCTCAGTTTATAATATCAGTGTTCAGTTTTCTTAGTAAAATGCGTAGCAGTTTTTTTTTTTTAATTTTTAATATTGTGCGTGTTAACTTTATTTATTAAATGTCACGATTTTTGAACTTACGCCCCATAAAATTCAATTCAACAGCAAAATCAGCAGATATTTAAAAACAGCGTATGTTTGGAATTTTCGATAAACAGTTTCACGCGCTGGAGATAGAAATGTTTTATTACGTACATTGTTGCCACTGCTCGCCTTGAAATCGTAGAGTTCGTTGATAAAAAATTCATTAAAGTTTTACAAATTATGAAATAGATAATAAAACAAAAGTCGAAATTCAAAATTCGGGCTTCCAGGTACGCATGTTCGTGTAGAGGACTACGTTATTCAAAATTTGATGCCTCTAGGTACCGTCGTTTTTTTTTTCACAATGCGAGAAGTATATGTATACATTAATACAGATTTTTCAATATTTATTTTCTTTAAAAATAGTGATTCAACACTAAATGCCGTTTCAAGACTAATAGCCCGTTGCGCTGATGCCACTTCTGCCCTAATAATGTATAAATATTAAATTATACCGTTTTCATATATAAACGGGAAAGTTATGGTAAAAAAAAAAAAGTAACCACTCACGTGACAGGCTCCGGCCAATCTACTTCCATCTGAAGTTTATTTACATCACAGATCGAGTGGCTCTTCGACCAATTATCCATATTACGTACTTGTTATTGTTTCGCCATTACGGCGTGGGATTTTCGCCTAGAGCTCAAATAACCTTCGCCTTAAGGCACACTTCCAAGATAGACAGTAAAAGCGTAGCCCGCTAAAGGCTACCAAAACCAACCAAGATCAAAGATGGTCAAAAAAGTAATAGGTCAATTAATAATTTAGAAATTAAATTTCACAAATTGCAAATGAAATTTCAAGCGATATGCTACTTGAAACAGTTTAGACGTGTCTTCCGTTCAAAAAAATTGTCATTAATATCCAGTCTAAAACAGCGACAATTTTTGAAAGTTTGATGCGCACCATTGTTGGATCACCCCATATAAACCCATCATCGTATTTAATCGCACAATTCTCCATCTCTGGCATGTATTCTCTCTACCAAGATTTGTAGAAAGTCTTGATAATCTCGCGTAACTCTGAACTGCTCAAGAATGACCATTTTCTGAAGCTTCTCAGATATGTATCTTGCGTCTCCATTCATTCAAAACTCTAATTCCAGGAGCAGGCCATTATCTGGAGAGAAAATTGTAAGATGGTCACAGTTTATGATGAAACTGGACATCTGGGCAAAAATTAGATCTATCTTAGCGTATAAAAATTGAAAATAGATGGTAAACGAACAGTAATACTGTAATGTATTTCGTGCAGTGAATTGTAGGACGGAAGTTGAAAAACTGAGAAGACGCAAAAAATGAAACTAATAATCTCTGCAGATTCTGTCTGCAGGATATGCTAATAAAGAAAGAAAGAAAAGTTCTTTTTATACTCCGTGGGAGTGTACCCAAACGAAGCGTGAAGCAGCTGCGGGGGTGGAATTTTATTCCCGTTGTCTTTCTCTCTCTGAGGTCCATGAGGGAAGGGAGGGGAAAAAAAAAACGCCATATAGTCTGATCGCTGTCGGAATCGATAGAATTTACTTTAAATCTGCTCCGAACTAAGGCTTCTTTTAGTCCCCCGTTTTATACTGCCATATTTCTCATCTGAAGATGGTAAATGTTATGAAACACATTTTTACTTCCTTGTACGAAGGGAAGTATTGTAATCGCCAAAAATTTCGGGTATCATATTTCAACGAAAATATCTATTTTGACCGCTATCGAATGCAATTTGACGATGTTTTTGAGTAAGAACAGAATAAAGGACTCTTTTTTAAAATATATATATATATATATAACTGATTTAAAATGCAATCTGAAGAGATTTTTTTCGTGGCGTCTGTGCGTACGTACGTACGTATGTATGTATCTCGCATAACTCAAAAACGAGTAGCCTCAGAACGTCAAAATTTTGTATATAGAACTGCTGTAACATGTAGATGTGCACCTCGTATTTTGGTTGCAATCGGTCGCACCAAAAGTATATAAATTTATGTATATGTATATCCAGTCTGTTACTCAGCTCAGTGAACTCAGTTTTTTTTATTCTGATATGTTGGTAAATTGGGCATTTTTTGCTTTAAAAATGATTGAATTATATTGTTCTTATCTTCCGGTTAAGGTTTTTTATGCCTTTAGCAAATCTGCATGCAAGATTTGTAGAATAATCAACAATTTAAAAGTTGTTTAAGTGCGGCTAAACCTAGTCATTTTTCTCATCGCGGACATATTTGTTTACATTTGAAACTTAGGAGAATATTGGAATTTGTTCCCAATCTGAGAAACTAAGCTTCGCAACAACAAAGATAATGCCTTCTTTTATAATTGCGAATTAAATCATGCTTAATCCATTCCCGAATTTATTCGAGGAAATAAGTGTTTAGGATTTACTTAGTAATTTTTAATATAGATAGTTTGAGTTTTATGTATTTTTGCTTTGTCCCGAAGTGAGAACTGAACTAATTGAATGAGAAATACTAAATCGTCTGCGTGCATTCTGATGAGTAATAAAATAAATGAGATGTAACGCTGTTAAGTGAAGCTAGCGCCAGAGTGTCGCTGTGGTAAACACAGTGAATTTTAAGGAATGCGTTTATTCTATTGTGGTTTATGCGATATCGGTGAAAAAGATTTAATTCAATTCGATAAGTTTAAATGAAATTCGAGAAAATATGCGTATAATTTAATATTCCGTGCAAGGAAGTCATGTGGTGTACACATCAGATTTTTTCGAATTCCTCTTCAGAGAAATAAAAAATGCAGGTGTAAATTATGTGTTAAAATCAACTTTCTTTTTGTAAATTTTTCGTTTCCTGTAATAGATATTCCTTCGTATGTAACTGCTTCAAAACATTCAGATATGTCAGTTTTCTCTGTAGAATTCATTTTAGGCTTCCCCCTCCCCTGATTTTTTTTTTTTTTTTTTTTAACAATTTAGGCTTCCCCCCCCCCTGATTTTTTTTTTTTTTTTTGAAGAAATCTCCTAATTAGCTCATGAAACCGGCTGGCGTGAAAAACTTCTATTTTAAGCATAAACACAACAAAAATTTAAGATATTAGTTGGAAAAATGTTAAGAACAAATAAGAATTTTAGCACTTGTTTTATATGTTACATACACTTGTTTAATAATTGAATTAAGATAATTTCTTAATTTAACGTTTACGTCGAATCAACGATTTATTTCATCTTTCCCTTGGCAACTTTCTGTCAGTATTGTCTGTCATATTAAAAATGTAAACTTTTATTTAGGAATTCTTGAAGGATGCCTAAAATGGTTAACTCATGGTGGACATTTTGAAGACAGTCGAAGGAAACTGTAGACAGTCTGAAAATAGATGTGAAAACACGTCTAAAGAAGGTAATTTTTTTTTAATTTTTATTGTTATTATTCTTTTAAATCTTCGTATATTTTAGTGCGCGCATTTTGTATTCATTTATATTTTAAGCAGCTTTGCGTGGATCATTAATAAAAAAGAACTCACCCTTCTGAAAAAATTAATTGCTTTGAAACAGTATGTTTGTGGTAAAAGTTTAAATAGTAGTTTTTAGTCCAAAGGGATTTAGTCCCGAAGGACTATTACTTTCGTTTTGCGATTTTGCGTCGATTCACTCTGAATGCCCGTTTCACTTTTCAAATTGTTGCCACTAAATGTTATCGCTCTGCATTAAATTTTAAAAAATGAAAAATCTGCATAAATGTATGCATGTTTCTCGCATTGTGATAAAACCTAGAGCCATCGAATTTTGAATGACGTAATCCTACTGCGAATATGGGCATCTGGAAGCCCTAATTTTGAATTTGAAATTTGCTTTATTATCGATTTTATGTTTTGTAACATTTCAACGAATTTCTGATTAACAAACATTTTTATCCAGCGCACGAGACTTACGGAAATTCTAAAGATATGTTCATTTTAAAAGGATTTTGCGATATTGATTTTGAACTGAATTTTATGGTTTGAGTACGTAGTACATGATATTTAATAAAAAAATGTAGCACACGAAACGTTAAAAAAACGCGCCTTTGGACGTAATTTAAAATCTGAAATCTTTCAGCTTTTTTTTTTGTTTTTAATTGTTTTATTTATTTTTTTATTTTCTTTTTAATACCGTAAGGCAGTATTTCCTAAACTTTTCTAATCGCGAAACATGGATTCTGAAACTTTTGGAACACTTTTGTGTTTTTCGTTGTAATAAATCGTAGCATACGCATATTAGATACACCAAGTAAACATTTATGCCAGTTCTGAAGTCATGTGTATAAAAAACTATTTTTCCATTTTTAATTTTACAAAAAAGACGCCCAGGCTGGGAAGATAGTTATTGATTCTGACGCCCGAAGGTCCCGGGTTCGAATTCGGAGAAGATATGGATGTCAGTATTCTGTCCTTTCATAGGAGGAAACGGTGGCTGCCTATAAGGTGCCTCCATGATAAAATGACCACCGGTTCTGGCCTTAATAGTGGCCATTAAGTCTAAAATGCCATTAAAAAATTTACAACAAAAATGACATAGAAAAGTAATAAAATGAAACAGGTAATATAAAAAAAAAACTCATGTGTACACCACATGACTTCATTGTACGAAATATTAAATTATACGCATATTTCTTTGCATTTCATTTAAACCTATTGGATTGAATTAAATCTACTTTGTCGGTAACGCATAAACCACAACAGAATAAATGCACTTTTTAAAATTCATTATATTTGTTTACCATAGCGACATTTTGCCACTAGGTTCACTAAACAGCGTTACATCTCACTCATTTTATAACTCAGATGGCACAAAAATTTACATCATCTGAAGAATTATCTAATCGTTGCCATATGTTCTATTTAAATACTATGATAATTCTAAAACGATCTATAAAAGAAATTAAACAAAAAAAGAGTTTTTCACAGACGATTCAGTACTTCTCATTCAATTAATTCAGTTCTAACTTCACGACAAGGCAAAAATACATAAAACTCAAAATATCTATATTAAAAATTACGAAGTCACTTATTTCCTCGAATAAATTCCAGAATGGATTAAGCATGATTAATTCGCAAAAATAAAAGAAGGCGTTATCTTTGTTGTTGCGAGGCTTAGTTCCTCTAGATTGGCAACAAATCCGCTATTCTGCTAAGTTTCAAATGTAAACAAAAATGGCTGCTGTAGCCAAAAAAAAATTAAACTTACCCGCACTTAAACATCTTTTAAATTAATTTAGAACTCAAACAACAAAAATCAGCGTTATATTTTCAAATTTTTACCGATTTTTTGTGATTTGACTTCTAAATTAATATTTGTTCAGCGTGTTATTGTATTTTAACATTTAAATTGTTGATAGTTCCACAAGTATTGAATAGAGATTTACTAAAGACATAAAAACCTTAACCAGAACGTACCTCAATAATTTTTAAAGCAAAAAATGCACAGTTTACCAACATATAAGAATAAAGAAACTGAGTTCACTGAGCCGAGTAACAGAGTGGATATATATATATGCATATATTTGTATACTTTTGGTGCGGCCGATTGCAACCAAAATAGGAGGTGCACATCTACATCTTATAGCAGTCCTATATACAAAATTTCAACGTTCTGAGGCTACTCGTTTTTGAGTTATGCGAGTTACATACATACATATGTACATACGCACAGACGTTACGAAAAATTCTCTTCAGAATTCATTTTAAATCAGTTTTATAATTTTTTGGAGAACAAGAGTCTTTTATTCTGTCCTTACGTACAGATGTAACGCAAAAACACCGTTAAATTGCATTCTTTAGCGGTCAAAATGGATATTTTCGTTGGAATATGAGACCCGAAATTTTTCCCGGTTGCAATACTTCCTTTTTACTTTCCTTTTTATTTTCGTTGAAATAGGAGACCTGAAATTTTTCGCGCTTACAATACTTCCTTTTTACTTTGTACTTCGTACAAGGAAGTAAAAATGACCCATTTCAAGTTTTCAATGACTTCCTTGTGTTTGAGTCCTCAAATTACAAATTCTTTCAATGTTAGGCATAGTGTTAGGAACTTGAATTCTTATAGATGCAACATCAAGTCTGTTTTTCTATTTGGATTTTGTTGCACGAGTTGGATTTGTATGAGCAGGTTTTGAAGTAAAATACTAATAGTTGATTTTGGTAATATCGGATAAACGTATTGAAAATTGGATTAATGATAGTTCTCAAAATTTTTGTCTTATGTTGGAATCAGTTATCAGATAAATTAACCTGAGTTTCATAATTTTTGTCGGAACACTTGATGGTGTTTGCGGAAGGATACAGTAAAAAATGCTGGTGTAGAAAATGTCACATTTCAATGAGACATTTTAAAATTGAGTTCATGTTATGTTTTCGCAAGTATGAAATTAGTATAATATTTGTTAAATATTATGTTCTTCGCGCTTAAACCGCATGAAATTCAACTCAACAGGAATTCACAGAATATTTAAAAACAGCATATGTTTAGAATTTCCGATAGTCTCACGTGTTGGAGATACAAATGTTTTTTCCGTACAGAATTCGCTTCGAAACCGTTGACTTAGGACATATATTATTGACTTAGGTATTTTGACACAAAGGGGGACCTTTTTCTAAAATACCATACCTTTTTTTTTTTTTTTTCCATATTTCGATTCTATGACTCAGATCATGCCAAGCTGCCAAGTTTTGTAAAAATCGGACGAGTAGTTTTTAAAGAATCAGCACCTCCATGTAAATTGAATTCGGTATACATTTATTAATATTTCTTTTTTTATTAAACTTACTTGATTCCTTCTTTCAGAATTCGAAATTTAGGCTTAATCCAAATATAATTCATAAATTTTTTATGATTTATTTTTAAAATTTGCATTTTAAAATATTTTTATAAGTTTTTAGAGAACGTAAAAAATTAGAGTTTTTTTATTCAGCGTTTCCTAAGATATACATGAATTTACATATTGGCGAGTGTTGAAGTTTGACCAAATGTGGCTTATGCACTTTGTTAAAATTATTTGAAAGAATGAACGATGGACCTTTTCCCCTCTCGTGCATCAATGGAGAAAAAAGTAACTAGGTTACTATGCATTAAGAATTTCGCCAAGTGAATTATTCTTGGCGCAAACTTTAAAAAAATGCGCCAAGATAAATTTTTAAATTTCTCACGAAAAATTACAAAATTTAATACCTAGGCATAATTTGGGTCGTAGAATTGAAATATGGAAAAAATGACATGTTATTTCAGAAAAAGTCTGATTTTATGTCAAAATAAGTATGTTAGAATAATGCTATATATAAATCTAATATATTGCTACGGATTTTGTATTTATTTAGCTATTTTTAGTAGAATTGTAATTAAATTGTTTTATACTCTCGTGCAACGCAGCGAGTGACGAATTGTAAGAGAAAGCTACACCGGAAAAGTAAAAAGACCAGAGCGCGTGCATTTAACATTTAATAAATAGATATCTCGCAATTGCTGTTGCTATCCAGAAAAATCGAGAAAATGGATTTTACCAGACTATTCTCGTGAATAATTGAAAAGTTTACAAAAGCCGGATTAAAACATCTCAGCTGAGTGGTTGTTGTTTTAAGCGACCTGTATTGTGTACTTAGTGCTGTTATTTGATTGTAGCGAATTCGCTGTGAGATCGAATTAACTTTCTCTGTATTTTGAATTGAGTTGTATTCAACGTTTCAGTAGTAAAAAACATAACTGCTGTGAGATATTGTAATATTGCACGAATATCTCTGAGGAAATATTTCAGTATTTTGTTTTATTTCTTGTAAAAAGAATAAATTTTATTTATTAACTTTTTATCGACTTGTGCATTACGCACGCATTAATATAATATATCCTAAGTAGCGTTTTTGAAACACGAAAAACGCAATTTGAATTTCGTCAATCGGTCCAGTAGAACGGGAGATATAGAACTGTACCATTTCCTTTTTTGCGCAGTGTACATAGATTGGCGGGAGTTAAAAACGCTTGTGTCGTTTTATACCAAAAATAAATTAGGAAAATTTAAATGTTTCGTATTTGATTGGAATTCAGAATTAATTTATGTATTTCGATATAACACATGATAGTCATAGTCCCTTTTAATCGCTGAGTCCAAGAAATGAATTTTATAGGGGACGTGCCTTTAATCTCTTACGAAAGACGCCATATACAATTTATTTAGAAAAGCCTGTGTGCTGATGACAACTGCGTTAAATGGACTTGTGCAATCGTTTTTCGGTGTTTCGGATATCATTTTGAATCGCTGATTTAACACAACAGCTTTTAACCTACACTGTATTATATACTAAAAGTTCTCAACTAAGGGGGAATTTTATATTTTCAGAAGGGAAGAGAATGCGGTTAGCCTATTATTTATCTGTTAAGTATTTAATTTTAGTTTATGAATGTAAGAAACTACTTTTCCTCATGTTTTGGGTATTTATGAACATTTTCCATATTTTTCTCGTTGTATTAACTAGCATATTAAAAAGTAATCTAAATTTAAATAAATACATATGCGTTATTCGAACTTTGGAAAGGAAGGAGGGGGGAATGATTGTTTAGCAATGGTAAAGGGGGGTGCATGGAGCAAAAAAGTTATATGCACTTCAGACAAATCTCGGGAAATCCCACCATTTATTCCGGTAAACTCTGGAGAATAAACTAAAAACTTAAGACAAATATATAACTTGGTTTAAATGTTCTAAAATTAAATATTTATTATTAAGAATCCGTTATAAAATTTAAGAATAAATGGTGCACAATCAAACCCGGTATAATAAACCTGGCTAATAAATTGTGACGAAAGAATTTTTGGATCCAAATTTCCTATAGACTCATTTTATACACCTTTAGCTAACCCATAGAACAGGTATAGTCAACCTGATTCCTACCGCCCACTAGTGGGCGATTTATTCTTTAATAATGGGCGGTAGAGGCATTTGTCCATCGGATGATGAAAGTCTGTTCTTTTGCGTGCAGCTCTCTCCTGTTTCCACATATGAGCCGTTGCAACTTCTCTCGGGTATTGTTCTGACTATAGCTCGACAGTGGGATCATCACATCTTAGCAAAGCGTTAGGCCAAGCGAAATTTTCCTTACAGACGAATTTCTCCATTGAAGGATTCATAGCCGGCACAGTGTCGCTGGAACCGATGTCCCAGCTAGCGACGTGGAATATAAATTTTCTGTCTCTTATAAATATAAGCAAAATGTAAATAAATGAGTAAATTTAACTGTATATATATATATTTACTAAGGCTCCACTCAAAATATGACCTTGCATTTACGCTAAATTAATCTGCTGCGAAAATTTTAAATGATGAAATTATACTTACAAAGTGGGCGGTAGGTATAAAAAGGTTGAATACCCTTGCTCTAGAATAAGAGTGGGCTATTCCTTCCTTCGTGAAGTGGACAAATACTTTTAACCACAGGGCTAAAAAGCTCATTTTTGGTGCATCAAACGGGCAGGGCGTCGCAAGGTACCATGGTATTTGAATAACGATCTTTTGCGTTGGCCCTATTGTCTGCCACGACGGATTAGGGAGGAGAAGCATAGCTCTCCAGTAGAAATTTTTTTTAAAAAAAAATGTGATTTAAAACAACATATTATGCACTTAATTTCTTATTTTTATTACAAGAAGTATTGTGATCACGAAAAATTCCGGGCATCATATTTCAACGAAAATATCTATTTTGGCCGCTACTGAATGCAATTTAATGATGTTTTTGAGTGACCACAGTGGCGTGAGGACAGAATAAATGACTCTCTTTTCCCAAACGATTTATAAAATTGATTTAAAATGGATTTAGAAGAGATTTTTTTCGTGGCCTCTGTACGTCGTATATGTTTAGCAGAACTCAAAAACGAGTAGTCTCACAACATTTAAATTCCTGCTTTAACATGTAGTTGTGCACCTCCTATTTTGGTTGCAATTAGCTGCACCAAAAGTATATATATATATATGTATGTATATATACACCCACTTTGTTACTCGAGTCGGTGAGCTCAGTTTGTTTTATTCTTAGATGTTGTGTTGGTAAATTGCGCATTGTTTGCTTTAAAAATAATTGAATTATGTTATTCTTATCTTCCGGTTAAGGTTTTTATGCCTTTAGATAATCTGCATGCAATATTTGTAGAATTATCAACAATTTAAAACTTTAATTTAAAAGTCAAACAACAAAAATTGTCAAATTTAACACTTGTTTAAGTGCGGTTAAGCCTAATTTTTGTTTATAGCAGCCACATTTGTTTACATTTGAAACTTAGTAGAAAAGTGAATTCAGTTTTTGCACCTTCAGTGTCTTTTTGACGAGTGGATAAACGGGTTGCGCATTTGGCTAATGAAAAATAATCTCTTGTCCAAATGGCAGCTTTTTGCATTTCATTTAAGGGATAATTTTTTTAAGTCCAGAAAGGTTATTAATTTCATTTTGGCATTTTGCGTTGGTTCACTATAAACGGAGTTTCACTTTTCAAATTGTTACCTCCAAATAATAGAGCCCTGCATTATATTTCAAGAAATTAAATAATGAAGAATCTGCGTGATTGTATGTATGTTTCAAACAACAGTACATAGAGCCATCAAATTTTGAATAACGTACTCCTCCACTCGAATATGGGCATTCGGAAGCCCAAATTTGGAATTTATTTTATTATCTATTTCATATTCTGTAAAACTGATTAACAAACTGAAATTTTTGATCGTTAAACTCAACGAGTTCAAAGTATTTCATTAACATTAACATTAACATCGCGTGCATCTGTAAGCGCGGGTATTTTATGCGCGAGGTTTCTTTGCATTTCTCACTGGTATTATGTTGGTAGCCTAGCAACGCAAAGGCTTTACAATGTCTAACAGTATTTGCGTCGAATGATTTTGAATGTCTGTGTCACTTTTCAAATCCCGTTTTGAATCCCCCGTCAAAAAAACGCCCATTTGGGCGCAATATAAAATCTGAAAGCTTGAAGTTTTTTTAGAATTTTTTTTTAAATTTTTTTTTAAGCCCAAAAGTGGCTAGTAGTCTGAAAATGAATTTTTGCGCCAGTTCACTACTAACGGCAAACCACTTTTCAGATTGTTGCCACCAAATATTATCGCCTTGAATTATTTTTAAAGAAATTGCGTAATGGAGAATCTGCACAAATGCATATATGTTTCGCGCATTGTGATAAAACAACGATACCTAGAGCGATCAGATTTTGAATGACGTAATCCTACTGCGAATATGGGCATCTATCTGGAAGCCGAAATTTCAAATTTGGAATTTGTTTTATTATCGATTTCATATTTTGTAAAACTTTTTGATGTACAAACTCAAGGATTTCAAAGCGAGCAATGACAACGTTGCACAGAAAAAACATTTTTATCTCCAGCGCATGAGACTGTGTATCGGAAATTCTAAAAATATGCTCAATTTAAAATTATTTTGCGATATTTCTCTTGAACTGAATATTTAATATACTGAACATGATATTTAATAAAGGTAACACACAAAATGTTAAAAAACGTCCCTTTGGACGTAATTTAAAATCGAAAACCTTTCAGATTTTTTTTTTTTTTTTTGTCCAAAGGGATTTAGTCCCGAAGGACTATTACTTTCGTTTTGCGATTTTGCGTC
>KK118850.1:478633-488759 GCA_000611955.2 Stegodyphus mimosarum
TTATTAGTCCAAAGGGATTTAGTCCCGAAGGACTATTACTTTCGTTTGGGCGTTTTGCGTCGTTTCACAAAAATGTCCGATTCACTTTTCAATTTAGTGCTAATGTTTCTTTGTTGGTAATTGAAGTTGCAATGGGTTGGCTATTAGAATTTTTGGAATTGTACTGTGTTGGTTATTGGGTCTGTACTGGATGGATTAATGGAACTGTATTGGATGGACTATTGGAATTATATTGGATTTGTTTTTGTGTACGTATTAGGTTTAGTTTAATGTTTGTTTCGTTCGGCAAGTTTTCATATTATTAAGCAAGATCCCTTTGGACGTAATCTAAAATCTGAATCCTTTCAGATTTTTTTTTTTTTTTTAAAGCGAACCAAACTTGTTGAGGGCTCTTGAAATTCATTTATAGTGCGAGGTTCGACTGTTAATTAAACATTTTAGTGCACTTCTGGCCTGCAGAACACTACATCCGGTTGCAAAACTGATAACTGTCCAGTAATATTAAAACAGCTGTAGCTCAATTTCTAAATAAGATGAAAACAAAGTCTTACCCGAATCCTGAAGAAAAAAGGTACAGCTTCAATATTATATCAAAAATACGAAATGTGTATTTTGACCGGGATTGATTTTTTGAAGGTGTACAGAATACATGGTTTTTTTAACTTCAGATCCAAAGTCGTCTTCAAGCAGGCCCTCGTGTTTCTTCTCGTAATCAAACCAGACAAGGACGTCTTGACGGGTGCACAGATAGATTGCTTTAAGCCTCTACAAAAAGACGCTGAACGCAATAATTTATTTGATATTCAATTGTACATATCGCTGACGAAGAAACATGTAGTGCATTTATATTGTTTACACTAATTGAAGTCAAAAAATATTTTCGATTGGAAGACAGCTCACGCGTATCTTATATCAAACTCAAAACACTCTGTCCTGTTAATATTTTCAAAAGCAATTCCAAACCATTTTAAAAAAGAAATATGTGTATTCGGACCCACCAAACGCAAGATCGGCGTATGTATTTTTGTTGACGTATGAATGAAATGTTTATTGTTTTGACAAGGAGGTCAATGCAGTTCAGTATATTATTAACTCCAAATGTAAACAACCTCCACGTTAAAGTGTTTTTGATGTTTTTATATCTTAGTATTACGCAATGGTTGGTGGGATATTTTTTCGATACTTGTGACCACTTATTTTGCCGCAACTTTTTTTAAAGTAATGCTGATATTTTAGATCTATAAGAGGTTCTGAATTCCTAACAAAATTGTTTTCAGTATACGGTTACCATATATCCATATTTAGTTCGGACAGTTTGTATTTTAAATGCTTTAAACATTTCCTCCAGTAAAATTAACGGAAGGTTCACATTTTTAGCGGGAATATGACGCTAGATCCATACTGCATAATCGACAGTCTCTCTGCCGCCACGGGATCGACATTCAAAACTAGTTTCGATTCTATGCCGGTGTCGATCGCGCTCTGGTACCCTAAAATGTTAATGTACAAATTACATTGTGACAATGATGTATATGAAAATGATGTGACAAATGATTGTGTATGTTCCTAATTACAAACCTTGTCTACGGTACGGCAATGTCGATTGCATGCTGGTCTCGGCTGTTAAGCCTGTGACGATTCTGCGCTGACAAATATGTATATTTAATCTTTTTATTCATTATTATACCATTATTGGTATTTCTTCTTTAATGCTCTCGTAAGATAACCTGTCGGACATACATTGGATCGCAGAGTAACTACTTTCAGTATGCTGGTACTATATCTAGTATATTTACAAAATTTTTAGTGTTCTAGTACTTTGTTTCCTTCCGAGTAACAAATATTAAAAAACTGATGTGTACACCACATGACTTACGTGTAAGAAATATTAAATTATACGCATTTTTTCTTGCATTTCATTTAAACTTATTGAATTAAATTACATGTACTTCGTCGAAAGAGCATAAACCACAATAGAATAAATGCACTCTTTAAAATTCCTTACAGTTATTTACCATAGCGACACTCTGCCGCTAGCTTCACTTAACAGCTTTACATCTCATTCATTTTATAACTCAGAATGCACAAAAATTATATCATCTGAAGAATTGTCTAATTGTTCCCACATGTTCTATTCAAATACTATAATAAATCTAAAACGTTTATAAACGAAATTAAACAAATAAAAAAGAAAACTTTTCACGGACGATTCAGCGCCGCTTACCTAATGCGCATGGGTTACTCGTAAAAATGTTCCTCTGTCTGAGACAGACTGGCGGCAATATTTGCTGTTAATACGAAACACTTATTTCCTCCAATTTCATTACAGATATATTTCTCATTTAATTAATTCAGTTCTCACTTCGCGACATGGCAAAAATAAATAAAAACTCAAAGTGCTTTGATTAAAAAAAATGAAAGATATAGAAAAGCATTAAGCATCATGTATAGTTAATACATTAAAAAAAAAAACAAGTTTTATAATTAAAATTACAGTTTCTACACAAAAACAAACAACTGGGCCAGCAGGCAAGAAGGCAGATTTTTCGGTGCACAAAACTAAATTTCCTTTTGCTGCCACTTGGCAAAAAGACACTGAAAGGTGCAGAAAGAATTAATCCACTGTTCTGCTAAGTTTCAAATGTAAACAAATATGGCAGCTATGGCACAAAAAATTAGGCTTAGCCGAACTTAAACAAATTTTAAATTGTTGATAATTCTAGAACTATTGCATGCATATTAACTAAAGGTATAAAAACCAAAATCGGAAGATAAGAACAACATAATTTAATCACTTTTAATGGAAAAAATGCACAATTTACCAACAAATAAGAATTAAAAAAACTGAGCTCACCGAGATGAGTAACACAGTGAGCGTATATATATTTATATACTTTTAGTGCGGCCGATTGCAACAGAAAAAGGGGGTACACAACTACATGTTATAGCAGTCCTCTATACAAAATTTCAAATTTTCTGAGACTACTTGTTTTTGAGTTATGCGAACGTACGTACACACGCCGCGAAAAAAAATCTCTTCTGAATTCGTTTGGTGAAAAAAAGCCCTTTATTCTGTCCTTACATACAGATGTCACGGAAAAAGTCGTTAAATTGCATCCGATAGTGGTCAAAATGGATATTTTCATTGAAATATGGTACCCGGAATTTTTCGTGATTACAATGCTTCCTTTACTTCGCACAAGGAAGTAAAAATAACTAGGAAAAGTCACACATATTACCTATTTCACATTGAAAGCAGTAGAATATAATATTGTACGACAGAAATCAGTTTTAACTCCACTACAGATATTTTTTATTTTGTTCCTGTTAGCATTCAGTGTACTAGAAGCAGCAAATCTAAATTTAGATTATTACTTTTAAGTGAATATTACTTTCTTCTTGTAGTTTCTTTGTTGAGAAATTAAATGGAAATGATCTAGAAATGTTTAATGAAATTTTAAGTTGGTACAAATAACACCAATCAAAATAGTAAACCAAGCATTTTTCAGATTAGAAAATACATACTCAAAGGTTGGAGCTTTTATGAAAGGACTTTAGGTGAGACAGCAAAGTTTTTTAAAAAAGACATTAGGACACTTTATGATGATATATTTGTTAGTCTGTATTGAGTTTTCAATGAAATTTTCAAATGAATAAATTTCAAAGATCTTGTGTTAAAAAGTATAATGATGTCAAATTTTGAAATGTATAAAGTGCCTGTGGATAACTATAAAATAAGAAATCAGTTACATACTCCTTTGAAGAAAAAAAATTCTGACAAAACAAATAAATAAATAAATAATATTTTAAAACGCATTAATACTAAACAAAAATCTGCAAACTTTCAGATTTTATATTATGCCCAAAGGGGGCTTTTTTTTAAAATTTTATTTACATACACATACTTGTTTCGAGAGCATTTGGGCTAAAATTATTTAAAAACAGCCTATCTTTAGAATTTCCTATAGACAGTCTCGCGTGCTGGAGATAAAAATATTTTTTTTTCGTACAGTGTTGCCATTGCTCGCTCTGAAATCTTTCACTATGTTAATCAGAAATTCGTTAAAGTTTTACAAAATATGAAATAGGCAATAAAATAAATTCAAATTCGGGCTTCTAAGTGCTAATTTTCGGGTGGAGGGCTACGTTATTCAAAATTTGATGGCTGTAGGCACTTAACCATAAAATTCAATTCAACAGCAATATAGCAAAATAGTTTTAAAATGAGTATATCTTTAGATTTTCCGATACACAGTCTTGCGGGCTGGATATATGTATATATTCACTGTTCAGTGTTCCATTGCTCGGTTTGAAATCGTTGAGTTTTCTTAATCAAAAATTTGTTGAAGTGTTACAAAATATGAAATCGATAATAAAACAAATTCCAAATTTGGGCTTTGAGATGCCCATATGCGGAGGAGGATTACGTTATTCAAAATTGAATGGCTATAGATACCGTTGTTTTTTCACAATGCAAGAAACATACATACGTTCATGCAGATTATTTATTATTCAATTTCTTTAAATGTAATACAGGCCGATAATATTTGATGGCAACAATTTGAAAAATAATTCACACTTTATAGTGATTCAATTGTCTCGTTTTGAGACTAATAGCTCGCCATTTGTGCCAAAAAGTAAAGTTTTAAAAGTATCAGCAACAAGAATTATGATTTGAGAGTTGATTAATTTAGCAAAAGCTTTTTTTTTTTTTTTTAGAAATTAATAAGTATTTCTTTTTGAATGTAAGCGTCATAGGTAGCTCCAGGTTATTAAGCCTTGGCATTCTTTCATTTCATAATTATTGAGCTAAATTAAGTAATTTTACATTGAGTTTATTAAATAAACTCACCGACATGAGTAACAGAATAGGTATATACATATATTTATACACTTTTAGTGCCGCCGATTGCAACACAAAAGGGAGGTACACAACTACATGTTATAGCAGTGCTATATACAAAATTTTAATGTTCTGAGACTACTCGTTTTTGAGTTATGTGAACGTATGTATACACGCCACGAAAAAAAAATCTCTTCTGAAGAGAAAAATAATTCTTTGTTCTTTCTCTTCTGAATCTCTTCTTCTACTTATGAGCGTCGTAAAATGCTCTAAGGTGAATTAAAGAAAGTAAATACAAATTTAGTACTTTTTCTAAGTACGAAAAATTTTTGCTGGATGGTCAGTACTGTGCAGGGGTCGATTCTATATCGAGTCGTTGCTATGCGATTACACTTAGTCAACCCTCTCAATGTAAGCCTTTTAATGTAACAGCGGCTTTTGTAGTAGATAAAGTAGAAAATGAATTAAATGTTGGCAATTTTATTAACATATCTAAAGGTGTCTTCCATAGTCTAGAAATAAAACTTGTACCCGTTCCAAGAAAAACAGAGGTAGCTCTCGTATAACGGCGGCTTGTCTACATCGTTCGGCGTTAACTTTCATTTCCCGGCGCAGGGAGAATGAAGTTCCCCGCGTGTCCATGACCTTGGAACGCTGAACGTCACTTGCCTTAGCGCGTTAGGCCTAATTCTAAAAGGATTTCTGTAAAATCTGTTTCTGATCGAGATGTTCGTATATATGTATCACTTAAAATCTTTGTCGCATATGCAGGGTGTAACAGAACCGATGGTCACAACATTTAGGGATGTTAGAACATGGCAAAAGTAAACAATAGAGTAACGATTTTCATAACACAGTACATGGTAGAATGTGAAATGCTAACGCTGAAGCACTTTTGGAGTGCAGAAAATGGGGAGTTAAAGTCAGCTTAATCACGGATATTTACGAGAACTGCAATGCATATCACAACCACCAAAGATTTTGTTAAAGAAATGCAGATTGAGTCTTCTGAAGACCTTGTCGCCAGAATTAGCTTCGCTGTTCCAAGAAGCCGCCAGAATTATATTCGCTGTTGCAGGAAGCAAGTGACATGCGAGGCTTCTTCCGAAATGTACGCCAAAGACTTTGTCGTTGTTGTGATAATGTCTTCCAATTGGTGATCTGCTTCCACCCTCCATTACACATTGTATTATGAGTACTGTTGCCATATTTTGACCATCATTTCTATTACATCTTATACATCAAGTCATTTTTGTACAATTAAAATAGAAATCTAAATGATAAGCACGGTATTACAGGTAAAGATTATGCTTGCACATTAAAATTATCATCATGCATTAATGGAGAAGAAAAAGTTACAAATTCAGAAAAAATTCGAAAGATCAATACATTTTATGTACCAGGGGTGGCCAAACTTCCTTTATTAGAAGCTGTACGTTGGAACACAAAATTCGGAACTTCAGCGAGTCGCAAAAGCATTCGGCCACCTTAATTGTGCAGTTTTAAACCATTAGAGATGCTTAAATGCTGAATTAATGATAATGAAACAAAGGCATTATCTGAAATTCTTTGTTTGCACTTTGAATACTCTGTGCGGCTCGATTTAAATTTTAAATTCATTCGATTTGATCAGCTTTCGTCTCATATCGATGCTAATTTTCTTGCTCCCCACCCATTTTTCTTTAAGACGTAGTTTCATTCGATTTTTATTTTTCACAGAAATTAAGAATTTCAACTCGTCTTATAAATATTCAGTTCTCGTGGCTGACATGAAATTCAAGATTTTCAGAAATATTACGTAGCAGCCATAAAACTTCATATGCGGAATCGTGTATTTCGGCTCTGCATAGTGGCAACTGGAAAATGAAGCCATCCTTTAATCTGAATTGATCGGCGCTGTTTTTAAAATTTTTTTAGAGTATCTGTATATACCTGTTGATTCATAACGTCGTAGCCCACCAG
The DNA here is from genome assembly GCA_000611955.2 of Stegodyphus mimosarum. Taxonomy (NCBI): domain Eukaryota; kingdom Metazoa; phylum Arthropoda; class Arachnida; order Araneae; family Eresidae; genus Stegodyphus; species Stegodyphus mimosarum. The sequence goes on from KK118850.1 coordinate 485,439, forward strand.
CGGCCGAGCGATAAAGACGCTGAACACTGGTAGTTCGGTCCGAGGTTCGAATCCTGCGAACGGGCTGGCTGCATGGGCGTTTTCGTGGTTTTCCCCATGTGTAACGTGTATACGAGCCAGTTTCACTTAGAAAGTCCTCCAAAAAGGCATCCCTCCCTTTAGGCAGATAGCCCTCGTGTGCTTTGCCATAATTGAATAACCTAACCTAACCATAACGTCGTTAATAAATCCCAGTGTACCCCGTACTTGACCCCCGTAGCCCAAAAATATCGTTCATCAAGCTCTAATGTGGGCTGTCACCAAATAATTTTCCTCTTGCTTGTATTAAATTATTCGAACTTTGATTCATCTCTCAAAATTTTCGGTCCTCCAATTCTGGGTTTATTCTTTAAGTTTCCTTTCTTGTATATTTTCCTCACACCTTGCAATGCTCAGCGTACAATTCCATATAATTTGGGATTTATCTGAGCTAGAAATTATTATTATTATTGTTATTATTAATGTTGTAAAACTTACTTCTCTTTCACCCTTTTGCATAATTTTCGCCGTTTTTGAGCTGTAAATAAAGAGTCAGTTTTGTGTTAAAATTTGTGGGACAAAATCTGAAAAGTTTCAGATTCTAACGGTTGTCCGGAAGGGTAGGTTTTTTACGATCTCTTTAATCTCGCAGTCTACCATTTTGTTCTTGCACTCACTACTGCCCTTTTTTTTTAGTCCAAAGGAGCTTTAACTCAAAAGGACAATTCATTTCGTTTTGGCATTTCCCGTCGATTCACTGTAAATGTTCACATTACTTTTCAAACTGTTGCCACCGAATATTATCGCCCTGTATTATATTTAAAGAAATTCAGTAATGAAGAATCTGCATAAATGTATGTATGTTTCTCGCATTATGATAAAACAACGGTACCTAGAGCCATCCAATTTTGAATAACGTAATTATCCTCCGAATATGGGCATCTAGAAACCAAATTTGGAATTTTTTTTATAATCGATTTCATATTTTGTAACACTTTAACGAATTTTTGATTAAGAAACTCAACGATTTCAAACCGAGAAATGGAACATCGAACAGGGAAAAATATATATATCCAGCCCGCGAGACTGTTGTTTGATAAATAGTAGAACTTAATTACATAAATATTCAGGGAATTCACTCACAAAATTTGAAATGGACTGTATCCTCTTTTATTTTAATTCTGTTAACAGACATTACATATACACAGGAGAACTTACTTATTTCTTACTCGAATGGACACTCTTGCCATCCACATACATTCACTTCACCAACCCGAGCTACCAGCACACACACCAGTCAGTCCATGGCCTCTAGCTTTCCACGTTGTTTCTTTCTACCACTTGTGGTTGTCAAATCACTGTAGTTAAATAATACTGTCGTTAAATCTTGGCGTCACTTCACTTCTGCCTTAACAACTCTGTATCGGGAATTCTAAAGATATGCTCATTTTAAAACTATTTTGCTATATTGCTGTTGAATTGAATTTTATGAAGTTGAATGAAGTTTTTTAAACTTTTTGCTGGAATTGAATGAATTTTTTTAAGGGCGAAGAAAATGATATTTAATAAATAAAGGTAACACATAAAACGTTAAAAAAACACCCCTTTGGACCTAATGTAAAATCTGAAAGCTTTCAGTTTTTATTATTATTATTATTTGTTTATTTATTTATTTTCTTCTTACCTCCAGTATTAAGCATCGTTTTCTTCGCACTTACTCCACATAGAGTTCAAGAACGAAATCACAAAATTTTGAACAGCATCATATGTTTAGAATTCCAGGTGCAGTGTTAAGTGCTGGCGTTCTTTTTTTCTATTTTTTCGGTCTATATCAAATTGCTGAATGTGAAAGTCAACGGAACCTACAGATGTCAAATTTTAAAATATCGTAATCTTCTGCTCGATTTTTTTTTTTTTTCTGTTTTTATTATTAGCTTTTTGTGTCTGAACTTTATTTATTAAATATCATGTTCTTCGCACTTACGCCACATAAAATTCAATTCAACAGGAAAATCATAAGATATTTAGCAGCAGCATATCTTTAGAATACCTGGGAGAGTGTTAGGGTTGCCATACATATTTTTATATTGACTGTGTTGTTTCTTTACGAACTAACCGCTTACGCAACCAGTCGCCTAAAATAGTTAGCATAAAAAAAATGTATTTCAGCGAGTTCAGCTGGTGTTATTTCATAAAAATATAGAATATTTCTAATTAGGCATTTCGTGATTTTAATACATTTTTATTTAAATCAATCAAATTAAAAAGTAGGGAAAAAAATAAGAACTATATATATTTCTTTTAAATCGTTTAGTTTTTTACTGCTTAGTATCTTTCCAAATAAAATTTCAAAATATCTTAGTCTTTACTGAATGACAACACGCTGGCCCGTGGAAGATAAAAAGATTTTATTTCGGGCCACGGCATCGCATTGCTGTCATAAAGCCGAGTTTGTTAATTAAAATTGAAAGAAAGTCTTAGAGGGTATGTGATAAACAATAAACGACATCCCATGTGCATATGTTCGGGTGAAGGACTACATTATTCAAAATTGAATGGCTCTAAATATCGTAGTTTTCACAGTGCGAGAAACATACGTGCATACATACATGCAGATTCTTCATTACTTATTTTTTTTTTTAATTATACAGGGCGATAACATGTGGTGGCAACAATTTGGAAAGTGAATCAGCAATCTGAAATGAACCGACATTTATAGTGACACACCGCAAAATTCCATTTCGAGACTAATAGACTTTTGGGCCAGTTACTTTAAACAAGTGATTTGACTGTACAAATTCACAACTTGAAATTAGCATATGATTATGAAGTTCATAATTTGTATTTTGTATAGCAGCTGAATAATTTTGTGACCCAACGCAGCAGTAGAACAGTTCTGAATAAAAAATAACGTTCCTAACAGTGATACAGCATTTAATAATAAATATACCTGTATAGTCAAATATAAACAAGTAATTCTTGTTGCTCTTGCACATTCAGGAAAGTATTTTCTTGTGACTAGCAAATTTTAAAACCTTTTGCAATATGCTAAACATATAACCCCTGCACAAAACGAAGTATATCCTTTTGTTTTACCAATTTTTCTCCCCTCTGATTGTAATTATAATTGTCAGCTAATTTTAATAAGAATGATTTGAAAAAGAATTTAACCACATAACACTCCACACTTAAACCGCATAACATTTAATTAAACAGCAATATCACAAAATAATTTAAAAAGAGCATATCTTTAGAATTTCCGGTACACAGTCTCGCGTGCTGGAGATAAAAAAAGTTTTTTTT